>VKOC01000003.1:40096256-40116706 GCA_009364415.1 Spea multiplicata | reverse complement strand
TATGCCCTCCGGTGAGGAGTATATAGATGATCTATATATATCTTGAGAGTAACGGTAATTTAGAGATGTAGCGATGAGAGCAGGTGGGAGAAGTTTATTAGAGATGAAGCGATGAGAGCCTGAGGGAGGTATTTAGAGACTGAGCGGAAAGAGCGTGAGGAAATGGTATTAAGAGACGAAAGCTGGTGAGGAGGATATTTAGAGAATGACGAAGAGACGGTGGTGGAGGGTAATTAGAATAGAATGAGCGAGAGACGTGTAGAGAGGGTAATTTACATGAGTTGAGCGGAAGAGAGCGAGTGGTAGGGGTGATTTACAGATGGAGCGTAGAGAGCGGTGAGGAGGACTATGAGACTCTACCGGGAGATGATGTGTATCAGATGAGCGGAGAGAGCGGTGAGGTAGCGAAACAATCCATGGAGGTGTTAGTCATTTATGACGGAAGTCTCTTGAGACGATTTATATATATCTAAGAGCGGTGAGGAGGGTATTTAGAGATTTATATATATATCTATATATATGAAGGGTATTTAGAGATGAGCGAAGAACTGTGAGGAGGGTAATTTAGAGATGAGCGGATTGAGATCTCTTATGAGGAGGGTATTTAGGATGACTGCGATGGAGAGCGTGTAGGAGGTATTTACTATGATGAGCGGGCAGAGAGCGGTGAGGAGGGTTATTACAGATGAGCGGAGAGGGCGGCTGCAGGAGGTATTTACCAAGAGCGAAGAAGCGTGAGAGTTTACAGATGAGCGGAGGAGCATGAGGAGGTATTTTGGATGAGCGGAGAGAGCGTTGCGTATTGAGTATGAGCGGAGAGAGCGGTGAGACGTATTAGAGATTGTAGAGCGAGAGAGCTCGGAGGAGTGTATTTAGAGATGAGCGTGAGGAGAGCGCTCATTGGTTAGAGATGAGCGATGAGACCCGTAGGAGCGGTATTTAGAGAATGAGTGTGATGTACGTTCCCGTGATTAGTGGTATTTAGAGATAGTTTAGAGAGCAGTGAGAGGTATATAGATGATTGCACAGAATGAGCGTGAGGAGGATATTAGAAGAATAGCGAAGTATATTATATAGCTTATTTAGAGATGAGTGGAGAGAGCGGTGAGGAGGGTATTTAGAGATGAGTGGAGAGAGCAGTGAGGAGGGGAGCCGCTGTGAAGGGCTTTGAAAGTAAGAGTGAGGATTCTGAAGTGAAAGATAATTCACGGTGGATTGTAGAGAGGTGAGACGGGAACGAGACCATCTATTACAGAGTTACAATACTCGACCTCTACCACTTCTGCTGGGAGGTTGTTCCACTTATTTACCAGCCCTCTCGGTAAAGTAAAACTCCCTTGAATACGTGTTCCATACTATGCAATAATCCGTTTATAAATCTCTCTTCCTCCTTACGGAATTCCAAACGGGTTACATGGAAAGTAACGAAGTCATCAATATTTTGTAAATAGTCACAGTTTCTTGGGAGTAACTCCAGCGACAGACCCCAACTTACATATAAAATAAGGAGACATTTCACCGGGGCTAAACATGGCAGACGTTTTAACCCATTCAGGACCCAGTGGGATGCTTTCTGGCACATTAAGAATCACAGATTATTATTATATTATATATATTACAAATGTATACGAGAAGGAAGAACGACGCGAGGTACGATCGCAGGGATACAACCTAACCCTCGCATGACCGCTACCGAAGTTAAAAGACTAACATTTTAACTGGGGGGGGGGGGTGTTTATAGATTTAGTTTATTTAAACAAAGGGTTAATGGTGGTCGCTGCTCGTGCACAGGTGGTTTCTGGGGGAAGTGAGGCTGCAGGCAGCAGCTTCTTTGTTATACTACAAGGTGGGAGGTTAGCAAACTAGATAACGATGGCATTGATGAATGGTGTCTAGGGCTGGAATTTTATGGGGGGGGGCGGCATAAACTAAGTTTATATAACTGATACGATTATATTCATTATTATTGCAATTTCCAAGACAGTGAAATTACTGAGGCAGTCGTGATATAGGAACACTAACACAACACCTTAGTATATCGAATAATAAATATACATATATATATATATTATATATAAGTAATATTATATATATATATAAAGCTTTCATAGTATATGAATGACACCATTTGCTGTAAAGCATGAGGTATAGAGAAGTAAGCAGGAAACCTATATGTACTCCATCTTCAGATACCCCATACGACCCCAGCATGGCTGCTTTGGATTGTTAGCCGTTTAATAGATGGAGGGGCAGAGTATGGGATAAATAAAGATGGCGACCGAGGCTTTATATCAGGGGAACCACATGATGGAGCCTGTTGCAACATGGAGAGTGAACCTACCCGGTGGTCGGTCCTCCTACTCACACCGCGGTCCGCTCCCCCCGGTCGCCGTTTCCGCTGCTCGGGTCTCAGCGGCCATTCATCGCCAGGAAGGGGAAAGGTAGCCAACCCCGATAACTCGAAGCCCAGGGAAGATGGAACGAGCGCCGAGTAAACTGAGCCAGACTATGGGGACAGACACAATCAATAGATCGCCGAGAGCGGCAGACAAGCTGTGGGGGAGAGGGGATAATTGAGAGGCTAGATGAATAGAGCGCCTATCCAGAGCGTAGATAAAATGTGTAAATTAGTCTAAATTAGAGATGGAACTCAGTATGTGACGGAATAGAGCACTATCGGCACTACGTTATAGCGATAACACAAACGAGGTGTCTGGTGTTGGGCCATAGAACTGATGTTAAGGGTTAATGTGAGCAGCGCAAAGACTCGGATGAACGGCGGATGGCTAGAGTCAAAGACGATGGGAAACGTTAAAAGTGTGGAGCGTACCGAGCCGGTAACTGCAGGAGACGGACAAGCCAGACGGACCGAACCAACGAAGATTCACAGGGGGATCCACTAGATCGCCGATAGTGCCGATTCCAGACTATGGAGGAGATACACAGGGGAGAGCGAACGAACGCCGAGATACAGAGCAGACAAGCAATCCGGGGAAATGCATCAGAGCGACAAAACCAAGAGCAGGGCCGTTGGGACGAGAATCGATTATCGAGAAACCGAGCAGACTACAGTCTAAGGGGTGTTAATAGAAAGTCGAATAATAGAACAGACGACGGGAGAGATAGACAGGCGAGGCAATACATTGCAGAGTGATGGAGCAGACACCCAGGAGAGACGAATAGAGCATCGAGCTTCCAAGAATAGACAGAAAGGAAACACGGAGGAGGAGGGGTGCGGGAAAACCAAACAAAGGCAGCAGCAGTGGATTATCGCACGACAGAGTCAGACACCACATTTGGAAGTCTGGGATGTCAGAGACGGAGATGCAGACAGGAAGTGGGAATGTGCTGTCTGCAGTATGTAGTGCAAAGGGATCTGTGTATTATCATTATTATCATTATCATCATCATCATTATCATCATCTTTTTTATTTATATATGTGTTTTTATACAAAAAGAAACAGTGCTGCACATATCTTAATTTCACTTATACCAGATAACATTAAAATGTGGCAATATCAATGTAACTTAAAACTATGCAATAGCAAGAATATGTTAAATGCCTGCTCAATTACATTACAGTGCCCCATCTAAGCCATATATATATATATATATCATACATTCATACATGCGCACACACCCTCACTCTACATGTTGCTGACTGGACCGTTCCTTCACGGGACTGTACTGTGCAATGCGGGACCCTTGAGAGATACGGTCTAGGAGCTCGTAACGTTTGCTGTGTATGACAGGGCTATACGGCCCTAAAAGTCTCAGGATTGTACAAATACAATCCATTATTCTTCTCGCCCCCTAAACGCGTTTCCATTAAAAGCTGTCGTTGGGTTATATAAAGGCACCTTGAAAATCTTTGGTAAAGCCCCTTCCCTAGATTCACCAATAACTGTACCCCCTAAAACAAGAGCTAAGACCATCTAGACACTGGCCCCTCAAGGGCCTTGCTGGGATAAGAAAAAACTATTTCATATAGTAGAAAAAGTGGATCTTTACATTGCATCTCTTACCCTTCGCCTGAAGATAATATAATTCATATACTGCATGGAACAAGATCATCACAGCGCTTCGGGGCACATGCGGTTAAAAATGTATCGCCATGGATTTTCAGCAAGCCAGGGTTAAAACACGGGAAGGGCTTCACTTGTGTGCTCCTTAGCATGTGCTAGACCTTAACTCTTTCAGTGTCAGGAACAAGGACTCATTTTTGAGCATTTGGACAGCCTGGGTAAGGTGGGACACTGATGGAGCTCAAGCCGAGGAAGCCCACCGCGGGATCGCCATAGCTGCGCTGATCGCCAATCCGTATGGGGGGGTGACATCAGCACCCTCATCATTATTGTGGCTGGAAGTGATTAGAATTGTGTTCCTCAGCCATATTTTTAAATTAAAGACACCAATATCTATAAATTCATGTACGTTTTATTTTTTTCACAGGAGTCTGGAGCCTGTGATGTCGCTGTTAATGATAGCTGCATGTCAGCAGAGGAAGCATTTTCCTGGCAATCATGGTAGCAACGGCCATAGCAGGCGTCCCGCTCCACGGACTCGTCTCAGGGATCAAACTGTCATTTTAAGCTGCCGGTGTTATCGGTCGCTGACTACCGAGGACACCTTCCTATGTAGCTATAAGTGTAAGGCTTTCCCCTTTAACTTGCATATATGGTTAAACGTCTGAGATTTGCCACTACGGATCGTCAAAAGCCATGATGAAGTACGGTATGTGCTCGGCGTCCTGGGACCATTTTTCCATTTCTCGCACATGTAGAAAAATGTATTTGATTAAAGTTGACCTTCCACAAACATCTATTTTCAAAAATATTACGTTCTAGTTTTTGCATAATATAATGTTTTCAGGCAGCTGTTTATCAGCCATTTGTATCTGATCTACTAAACATACAACAACCCCCCCATATCATGCTTCCTGTGGTAATTATTAGAAGGACTCGGTCTTGATCACCCATCCATGTACACTTCATTAGCATTGCCATAAAGCATCGACTCAAAATATTACATGACTGATAAATGGTGGCCTACAGATAAAGGGAGATTATTGGAACAAAATGAGGTTTCTGTCAATGCCGACCTACATTACTGTATACAGTGCTTAGGATTGTTACTGTATACAGCGTTAGAGGTTAATACTCTCTGCTCTGGAGGGGTTTATTACTGTATGCAGCACTAGGGGGGTTATTACTGTATACAGCCTGGGGGGGTTATTACTGTATACAGCGCTGGGGGGTTATTACTGTACATAGCGGTAGGGAGGTTATTACTGTATGCAGGGCTGGGGGTTAAGGAGAAAAATATAGCATTTTATATTAAGGAGATAAATAATAATGTCTGGGAAGTACTGGAATTATGTTTCTAAAGCCGTGTTACGTTATTAAAATATTTAAATTCTCTCTTTTTTAAAATCTGTCTATTCCTGGGAAAATCCCGAGGGGGGGTGCATCTTGGTATTTCTGAACAGGACTGGTTTAAAAGGGGCATTTTTCCGCCATCTTACGCAGTTTAACACAAATGATAGCTGCGTGGCTCCTTGAAATCTTTGTATTGTTGACTTGCATTTGCCCCCTGACCTCCCACCTCACCCGATTAATGGTTTGCAGGGAGATCTCCACGTGATATACTCACCTCCGGGATAAGTCCCGGCGCAGGCTCGGGGAACACTGCGGACCCCCCAGACGCATGTGCATTGATTTCAATGGGATCGCTTTCCTGCCGCGGACTGACTGCTTTGAGCATCTGCTGGCTTACCCATTTATGCCCCCATACAGTGTTAGGGGCTGGCGGCCCCGGATCCCCACGAGGAGCTCCTTCCCCTAATGCTTCCCTCTGCTCTCCTCATGCAGTCTGTCTGACATACATGTGGCTCAAGACCCCGTTCGTTAAGCATACATGGGAACTTTCTGGCTATCCGGAGCCCACCCTTGCGGGATTTGGTTGGGATGTCCCACTGATGGGATACATGCAATGGTTGGAGGGGAAGTGGGGGTCGCACCGCAACGACGATCCCGCGTCTCGGAGATTCACAAGGAGTCTCCGGGTGAAATCCAGACAGTTCCCGGGTACGCCCTGTGGTTGGCCACATACTCGGACCTCTCCTGTTCCTCGCTTCTGGAGAATTTCCAGCAAGAATAAAGCCGTGGAGACCTAATCCGGGTCCAGAATGCCCGAGAGGTCACTTTCACCATGTATGTAGCACAGAACCCTCAGGTATCGGACGACCATATATATATATATACTATATATATATATATATATATATATACCAAAGAAGAACTGCAATACACTCCTCCATCTTCCCCACAGCAACTGAAGGCCAAGCAAACCTCCATACTTTGCTAAAAGGTATACAGAGTGGACCAAGAGATCTCCATAATTATCTGTTATTGTTTTCTGTATTGTTATTATGATTTTCCTGTTTCTATACCCTTTTCTGTCTGTCTGTGCTTGATAGCCCAGGAATGCCCATACTGGGAATTGCAGCATTTTTTCACTGATTGTTTTTAGTTGGTAAAATTTACGTGATGCCTGTCACTACTTATGTGTGTTATATTTTACTTTCTATCTTTCTGCTCCACTAACCCCTTATCTCCTATATCTGCCCTCTTACTGCCCCTTTGCCACTTTAACCGTATTTAACACTCTCTATTACAGCCCTCAAAGTCTGCAATACACTCCTCCATCTTCCCCACAACAACTGACTTTTTGCCTGCCCCAGTGTTGTCCTAATATACAGACAGTTAATTACCAGATCTATCTAAACAGGCCAGTAGAGGGCACCAACTCTTTGGATCCTTTTAGTACCCACGTCTCCCCATTAAACCATTCCAAATCCCACCCCTCTCCATCTCTCTGCCGTCACAGCTATCCCAGTACCTCTACACTAAACCTTTATATGTGAAGCCTGTGTTTGCTCTGCCACTCCTGTCCTATTCCTATCACTCTCAACCAGCAAACTCAATCAACATGCGCAGCCTAACCAATCTTATTCCTATCATCTCCAACCATAAACTCCCTCCAGTCCTTAACTGTGCCCTAACAAAGGCTCTCCTCCTCACTCATCACCTCTTCCTTTTCCCGTCTACAAGATTTCACTCGAGCTGCCCCCATATCTCTGGAATCTACTCCCACCGAACCTTCACCTTTCACCCTCCCTCCCGACATTCAAGAAACGTCTAAAAAAACCAATTCTACAGAGAAGCCGCACCATCTTAGCTGCTAGAATGTCCTTGTCACTGATACGACCGCCACAATACCTCTCACCCGTCTCCCTGCCTTATGTTTGTCACCCCATTCCCTCAAGATTGTAAGCTTACGAGCCGAGTCTCTCCACCTAATGTATCGGTTTGTCTTAGTCTGTCAATTCTCGTCTCGTCAGACCCCTTGAATGTATGTATTGTATGAAGCCCTGCGTAAATTGTTGGCGCTATATAAATAAAAGATAATGATAATAATAATAACGTTAGCTTTCACAGCACTGCTAGCCGGCACTGGCCTATAGGTAGCCTGTAGCACTGCCATTCCGCTGCACGGTGACATGCGCTGACTTCCTTCAGACATCGGGAAGAAGGAAGCAGACGCATTGGGGAGCAGGGACGCTTTCAAGGAGCGGACGCACGTTATTACGCGAAAGGATTAAAGTGATTAATCACGAGACGAGCTCTCCATTGCAAGCTTCAAGCGGGACCCTCTTTCCCTAATGCAGCGGGTGGTCTGTCAGTTCTAGATCTGTGTAAGAAGCGCTATGGAAATTGTTGGCGCTGTGCGTATATATATATATATATATATTATATATATAATATAATAATGTATAATTACAAGCACAAGGAGCAATGTTGGCTTTAATGTCATAACAGATTTTGTTAACTTTCATTTTTATTCAGCATAACATTCGACAAACAGCGAACGGCGCCAAGAAGAATCCTGCTGCATCTACACGAGTCTGTATGAATTATACAAACGTCAAAGAATGCAACATTGGGATCAAATGTTATAAAAGTGTAAAAAAAAATAAAAAATGATATATATATATATAGACAACAATTAATATATATATATAATAATTATATATATATACGCTGACAAAAGGGTGTATTAATTCAGCAGCCCTGTAAAACGCTATGAGGAGCGCTCTCTCCCTCTGCAGGCATGCTGTAGTAATGAAATAGAAGCGAATGACGCGACTGACTAGATTTGAGCCGCCGGGGCTTCCGTCCGTCGCCTTGTGATTGGCTTGTTTCGAGCACGTGACCTGCTGCAGCTTGTGTGTCAAGATGGCGGCGCCCTAGCGAGCATGCCGGGGTAAGACGTGGATGGCAGGAGTATAAGTTTGTGAACTGAATGTAAGAATATTACGATATGCCTGAATAAAGATAATGGGCGGGAGTATATTAAGACATATCGGGGAATGCATGATGTTGGTGTACGGGTCATATGGGCGATAAGAGTATTATTTACCGGGGTGCCTTGGTTATTGTAGCAGCTGATAAGTAATCACAGCATTCATTTATGTTTCTCTTTCAGATTTATTTCTCCATAACTATACACCCGATGCGAGCTTCTGTTTGTAGGATCTGCCCTTTTGCAGCCCTTCTTTTCAAACGGAAACAGCAACTCATTGGAAGGGGATTCGGTACCAAAAACATGGAGGGGGCTTCTGTGACAGAGGGTCCCGGAGAGACGATTATCACTGAGGGAAAAGCCAAAGTCATTTACCCCAGTGCGAACCAAGTATTCTATAACCCTGTGCAAGAGTTTAACAGAGACCTGACGTGAGTATGTCAGAAGAGCTTACACTCTAATAATATATACCAGTGTATACAACATCAGTTGGTACAAAGAAGGTCATTATTTACTAATATATGTGATCCCTGTGTGTAAAACATGAAAAGTCTAAAAATATGGCCCTGCAGAGCTTGCGATCTAACACAAGTATAAACCACCAACCATGCAGGGATAGAAACTTCCATTATTATACAATTATAATGCGACACATGGGAAAACAAAGATAATTAGGATAGCCAATCCTGTTCCGCAGAGCTTACACTCCAGTATGTAAAGTACTGAACAGAGGGTGCAGGATAAGCTGTAGATTTGTATTCTTTATCACTTATACATTTTCCCTTACAGTTGTGCTGTGGTCACTGAATTTGCTCGCATGCAGCTTCAACAAAAAGGCATTGACAGTGAGTAATACTCTTCTCTTCCAGCATTATCCACTCCCATAATTATTATTATTGTTTTATATAGCGCCGCCATGTTCTGCAGTGCTGTACAAAGGGTAGACAGGACAAAACAATTCGTATAGAACATAAGATGGCATACAGGCACAAGAAGCGAGGAGGACCCTGCTCACAGGAGCTTACAATCTAGAGATACATTTGGATCTTAAGAGTTAATGCACTTGTGCATAATAATTACTTTAAGCCTGAAATGATTCTTAAACGTGTCTAATGTATTCCATTCATTACCATAATGAATCCATTGCTGTACTCTCTCTTTTCTTCTCTCTCTCTCTCTCTTTTCTTCTCTCTCTCTCTCTCTCTCTCTTTTCTTCTCTCTCTCTCTTCTCTCTCTCTCTCTCTTTTCTTCTCTCCTCGTCTCTCTCCTCCTCATCCTTTTCTTCTCTCTTCTCTAATTCTCTCTTTTCTTCTCTCTCTCTCTCTGTCTTTTTCTTCTCCTCTCAATCTCTTTCTCGCTTTTCTCATCTCTCTCTTCTCTCTTCTCTTTGTCCTTCCTCTCTCTCTCTCTTTTTACTCTCTTCTCTCTCTACATCTTTTCTTCTCTTCTCTCTCTCCTTCTTTTCTTCTCTATCTCTCTCTTTTCTTTCTCTCTCGTCTCTCTTTTCTTCTCTCTCTCTCTCTCTTTTCTTCTCTCTCTCTCTCTCTCTCTTTTCTTCTCTCTCTTCTCTCCATATTGTTTTTCCTTTCTTGAGATCACGCTCTCTTTGTACCTTCAGTGGATCCTTCAGACCTGTTTATGACCGTGGCGTTTCTTTCCTCTGCAGTTGTGGTTCCTGGCGAGAGAAAGGAACAGAAAGTGGTGGTGAATTTATCTGATGCTGGGGAGGAGACGCCAAGTCCCGTTCCAGAGGTCGATCCCACCTCTGCAACTCGTCCAGTTGCGCATGTTGGGGAGCCCTGCCCTGTAAGTTCCCAATAATCGGTTGCACATCTAGATGATCAAAGGGAACTATCGCAATATGGCGCCTTTGCTTTAAAGTGAAGCAAGATAGGCAACGCGGCTACATGATATAGGCTTGTTGGCTACCCAGACCGTGTTATACTTTAGGTTGCCAGTTCGGATGTTTTGATAACCGATTACAAATTAGCATATCAGCCGGTGGATGATTAATGGATGAAAAGAGAGAACCAATGTCTGTTTTTCCTCTGTTTCCATCACATACACATTCTCTCCTTCTGACCCCTGGTCGTCGTAATTGTGTTTATATGGACTGAGGTATGGTTACCCCAAAATGCCTGTTACTTGTACTCACTGCATCTGTTCCCCTCGCAGGATGGTCTGCGCGTATTGGAGGGCCTGGCCGCCTCTGGTCTGCGTTCAATCCGCTTTGCCCGTGAAGTTCCTGGGCTGCAGAGTATCGTTGCCAATGACTTCTCATCAAGTGCCGTCGAACTTATTAAAAGAAACATAGAATTTAATGATGTTGGAAACCTGGTCACTGCCAGCTTTAATGATGCCAGGTGAGATCCCCTTCCTTAAGTGTATAGAATCAACTCTTAAGATAGCCCCCGGGAACATGTATGTGCTGCTCGGATGCTCTGGAGGACACAGGAGTCCAAATGGACAGGCAGAGAATGTTAAGCAGATCCGTCCGACCTCAGCTCTCAAGGTCTGCAGGCATCCATGTTTTCTAGTTGAAAACTATTATATAAAGCCTTTAACCTTATTGGTTGTCTTTAACCAATGCTAACCATCAATCATGGCCTTGATAGGTTACTGATGTGTGCCAAGAGGGACTCGCGTGACCGGTTTGATGTTATAGATCTGGATCCCTATGGAAGCCCATCCATGTTCCTCGATGCTGCCGTGCAGAGCATAAGCGATGGAGGTAAATGCGCTTTTTGGCGTGAACCATTTGCATTCTTACCGGCTGCTCTCCGTTATTATTGGCAGCCTTTTGCTTTACTTGCATGGCTCTGAACCCGTCTGCCATTTTGCTGTGGGCAGAACATTTGGCCCTCTCTGCGCTGCCCATCACCTCCGATCTGGATTATTTGCTGAGCCCCCTTCTCCCACTTTTTCTTTCCAGGTCTGCTCTGTGTTACTTGCACGGACATGGCGGTGATGGCCGGAAACAGCGGAGAGACCTGTTACAGCAAATACGGAGCCATGTCTCTAAAGTCCAGATTCTGTCATGAAATGGTGAGACTCTCTTTTTAACTCCTACAGTCTACAGGGATGCTCACCCAACCCTTGTATGTGACGCACACGCCTCTCTTTAATAATCTGAGTTATCAACACTACTCCCGCGGCGGTGTACTGAGACGGAATAAGCCCTTTACTTTCTACCGTCGTTGAACGCCATCGGGTAGCCATATTCCCGCTGCTCGGCTACATCCTTAAAGACCTATGCCAACCGAAACACAGTGTCCGGGGGAAATAACACATTAGAGTTTGTTTTGCTTGAGACTTTTCTCCGCTGGTGTATAGCCCTATAGAAAAGTGTGTATTATATTTACTAGCTAAGGCACACGGGAAGAACCTGGGGGGCTACAGGGTTTTCTTATCCCTAGAAAAGATCTTTTTAACACATTCTGATTATGGTCTGTCCCCCAAAGCCCCAATTAGTCTCCTAGAACTCCCCGCAACTTTGGTGACAGTCGGCATGGAAAACTCAATATCTGTACAGTTGATGGAATTTTCTTCATTATCTTCATTAATGCCTTGGGTGACCTCGGCGACCAGCATTGACCTCGGCAGATTCAGAGCTGCCACGGGATCCTGCTGAGCCCAAAAGAGTTATTCCCGGATTTCCTACCGTTAATGGCGGTTGTATTCTCAGCTGAACGGATATTTGTTTCCTTTACTAATTATTGTGTTTCTCAGGCGCTCCGCATCCTACTACACAGCTTGGATCTCCGCTCGAATTGCTACCAGCGGTACATCGTCCCGCTCCTCAGCGTCTCTGCCGACTTCTACATCCGCGTCTTCGTGCGCGTTTTCACGGGACAAGCGACCGTCAAGCTTTCTGCCAGGTGGACCAACCATTAACCTAAATGTAGATAGAATAATGTTTTCTTCATTTAATAGAGGCAGAAGTGTCCCTAACATAATGCGTTCGTAAAGAGGTTTTTCACCTATAGTAATATTTAAGATAACTTTAACCCTTTCAAGACCGGGACGTACCTGGTACTTCCGGGTCACCGGCAGACCGGGACGTACCAGGTACGTCACTGCCTTTACGCGATCCAGCGTCGCTTTGAACGCTGGGATCGCGAGGGGCGGGTGCTACTGACCGCTGGGTGTTCCCAGCGATCAGTAGCAGCCACCCCCCCTCAATTCCGTGCACGTGATTGCTTTGCAGCGAATCACGATCACAGAATTTAAATATTTAAAAAATACTGCGGTCTTCAAAGTGAAAGACGCAGTATGAAAACGCCGGTCCGGAAGGGGTTAATTACAACAGTTAAAAATAAATTAAAAAAACGTCTATTAAATGACAAGCCACGTAAGGCTTCTTATGCTGTATTATATTTTAAAGGTAAATACCAGAAAATAAATCCAAAAATAATTGGAATTTTCATTATTTATATATTTCTGTAAATGTCTTGCAAATTCCTCCTCCTGACATCAAACATCCTAACCCGGTGCCAGTATTTAAAAATGTTACATATTATATACTGTGTGTTATAATATATTATATATATAATATATATATATATATATTATACTTGTATATACGACGAGGGAATTTAAACATGCGTGGAATAGACATAAAGCTATCGTGAGTCTTTGCAACAGGAAAAAACAAGCAGGCTAGACGGCCGAATGGGTCTGATCTGCCGGCAAAGTCCTGTTTCTGTAAATTCTGTTTATTATTCTGAATCGTCTCCCCTCCTATCTCTGTAGTAAACAAGCCATGGTGTATAACTGTGTGGGATGCGGAACGTACCATCTGCAGCGACTGGGGAAGGCAGTCAGCCACGGAAACAAGTGAGTGTCACACGTGTGATATGTTACGTGATCCTGCTTTCTCTATTTTCATGCTTGTTGGGGGGGCATTCATTTTTTTTTATTTTTAAAGAAAATGTGAATAATAGCCTGGCATTTGTTCTACAGAGCACAATGCCATGTACAGGGTATATCTATTTTATATATATATATATATATAATATACACTATTATTCATGTATCAGACAAGTCATGAAATATGGTTACAGATCCGTCCTAAAGCCGCTTATATTTCTTCCATCCCATCTCCAGTATGAAGTTCTCTGCCGGGACCGGCCCTCCGGTGGGGATGAGCTGCGAGTTCTGCCAACAGAGGCATCAGGTAATTAAAGCCGATCTTTTTACTATATTTTAGAGTTCACTACGCTATGCAATTATTGTGAAAATAATAAAAAAAAAATGTATAATTTATAGTATGGATTTCTGTTTCTACGTGAGAATATTCTCATTGTGCCCATTAGTCAAATTAGGCTCATTAACGGTTTACAGGCTATTTTCATTAATAGTTTTGGTTAATAAACTTCTGGTGTCCGCTTTTTCAGATTGGGGGACCTCTCTGGGCTGAGCCGCTCCATGACACAGACTTCGTGCAGCGGGTTATTTCTGCTGTAGAACGAAATCCAAAGAGATTCAAGACTTCGGAGAGAATTCAGGGAATGCTGAGCATGGCGACTGAGGTGAGAGAGAAGCACCGCAGACCCAATGCAGATGGGCACGGAGTCTGCCCCTCCCCCTGCAGGGTGACAGACAGGAGGGGACTATGGGGTACGGAGTCTGCCCCCCCCCCGCAGGGTGACACAGACAAGAGGGGTTATGGGGCACGGAGTCCCACCGCAGGGTGACAGACAGGAGGGGAATATGGGGTACGGAGTCTGCCCCTCCCCCCGCAGGGTGACAGACAGGAGGGGAATATGGGGTACGGAGTCTGTCCCTTCCCCCCCGCAGGGTGACACAGACAGGAGGGGGCTGTGGGGCACAGAGTCTGCCCCTCCCACTGCGGGGTGACACAGACAGGAGGGGGCTATGGGGCACGGAGTCTGTCCCTCCCCCTGCAGGGTGATATTCATAGAGGTGATAAGAATTCTTATCTGTTTCGCAGGAGCTGAGAGATGTCCCGTTATACTACACCTTGGATAATATAAGCAGTGTGGTTCGCTGTAGCACCCCTTCGCTGCTGCAGTTCCGGTGAGTCGGGTTGGACTATAAATATAAATCTAGTTGCTGTTTGTTGGGGTTTATTCTCTAAAGGGTGAGTTCGCAGGAGAGTTGTGCTTTCAGCTTCCTGACTTTGATCTACATTATGAAGGGCCAACCACAGTGCGCTTCTGCTGCGGGAGGAGCAACCAAACCCTGTATAATGTATAATTAGATAAATGAGGTTTTTTTGTGTGCGACTCTTCACGCATGTAACACGGTTTGTATCTGTGCGTAATTACTTGGCCGTATTTATACGTGA
Source organism: Spea multiplicata (assembly GCA_009364415.1). Lineage (NCBI taxonomy): Eukaryota > Metazoa > Chordata > Amphibia > Anura > Pelobatidae > Spea > Spea multiplicata. The sequence continues at coordinate 40,102,032 of VKOC01000003.1, read as the reverse complement.
CCGTTCTTTTCTCTTCTGTCAGCTCCGCTCTGCTGCATGCAGGTTACAGGGTCTCCCTGTCTCACGCTTGTAAGAACGCGGTGAAAACAGATGCCCCGCCATCGGTGGTCTGGGATATAATGAGGTGCTGGGTGAGTAGAGTCGCTATGTGGCAGGTTCGGGGAGACGTATTGAGATTTTCAAACAATTGTTTTAATGTTGCTGAAATAACTGAAGAAACTCACTCTTTAAAAAATAACGTAAAAAAAATATATAATATATATGTATCGAAGGTTTATTCAGGACTTTGCTACATTTTTCCCCTATGATTATATTTTTAGCAATTTTCTTCCGTAATTGCTTTAATAAAAGCATGGTGATATATTTTACTGTATTGTAATATGTATGACATCAACTCAGCCTGTTTTTTTTTTTGTTTTTGGTTTTTTAATTATTTTGAATATAAACATTAATAGAGGGTGAGGCACAATAAAAAGTTCTGTTTTTAAAAGCTTAGTGCCACATGATTCTCAATCCAATCAAAGATTATTTTGTATAAATTTGATTAAAATGCATATATTCACTTTATAACCCTACAGGAAAAGCAGAACCCTGTGAAGAGGGAAAAATTATCAGCAACAAGTCCAGCTTTCCATATTCTAAGCAAAGAACCCAGGTCTGTAAATGCAAAGTGTCCCCTCTGTAATATCTGTATTAATAGCTCCTTTCTGTTACATTATACACAGTGCGGGGCTCCTATGGGGTGGATCCCAGTAATATCTGTATTTATACAGCTCCTTTCTGTTACATTATACACAGTGCGGGGCCCCTCTGGGGTGGATCCCAGTAATATCTGTATTTATAGCTCCTTTCTGTTACAGCGTCCAGGCGTGTTTCGATGTGCGAGATGACGCCAATCCAAAATCTCGAAAAATGGGTTTAAAGAGATTTCAGGAAAATCCAGAGGCTAACTGGGGCCCCAAAGCAAGAGCTAAAGCAGGGTAATTATTACAGGGGCTGCTCGCTCGTTTCATTCTTAATGTCATGTAACAGAGTAACACTAAGGCGATATATTCGTCATGTGTTACACCGGTGGACGCAATCAACTTTACGGTTCCATTTTTTTTGTTCGTCGTACTGTGGGGGTTCTTATAGAGTTTTGGGGGGGGTTTTCTCTCATGGGTAGGGGACACATTTCTGCGTCACTGGAGGAAAGGCGAAAACAGCACCAGAACAAGAGGAAGACTCCTGCGGGCTCTGATAACGGCCAGCTTAAAAACTTCCCCTGCAAGAAGTTCAGACAGGTGAGCCCCGTAGCGGCCGGGGTAATATCAGACCACCCGACGCGCCCTGAATGTTAAACCCTCCTATTATTCCCTTAACCGCCTCAATCTGGAGTCTATCACAGATTGGTAAATCTGGCGTTTTATTCTATTATTTATATTCTCTGTTGTCCTCCTTCTAAGGGTTCCTGCGACATGGGAGACGGCTGCAGATACTCTCACAGCGAGTGTGAGCAAAGGGCGGATGCCCAGGACGGCGGTCCTCCGGTCCCGGATGAAGCAGCCCCCCAGTAGCGGGAAGGGGGGTGGGGGCAGTCTGGTTGCATCTGTGCTGTTTTAAAGGGACGAGAAGCTCCAGAATAGTATAAATTCTCTATTGTAAATATCAACGCAGCGTTTATTTTTATGTATTTTTAAGTCCCTGCGGAATCAGTTGTTCCCCACGAGGACCAGAAGCCGACATGTACAGCCTGTATAAGTGTGACGGTAACTGCGCATGTATATTTAAAAAGGCACATAGTCCCCGTTATTATTATTTTTGTGTTATATCGTGCAGCGGGTACCGGTCAGCACTCAAGCTACAGCCTTTACCACTTAACTATCCCTTTTAAGTTTGGAATTTTCAGGGGTCCGAGAGATTCTCGGGTTAATCACTAAGCTTCACGCCGAGGCATCTTCACCATACGCCCCAGAAGAACGCTTGTCATTTGAAATGGGGGTCAGACCCTCAATTATCAGAGGATAACCTTCCCAACGAGTAGGCTAAACTTCCTGATAATGACCCCCGCTGGGGGCTTTATTTTTTGAGCTTGGATTTTTATGTTGCCCTCGCATTATGAAATAAAATTCTATTATTTGGTCTTAAGGCAACTTTTGTTTTTAATGCAGATCATTGGGTAAAGCATTCGATGGTCCGAGGGGGGGGCGGCTTGGGGTCCCCCCCAAAAGATTATTTGTTACCGAGCGTCCCACGCTGGCTGTTTGCTATGCGTGATGGTGGCCAAGAAGGTGCGGATCTCCATGGGGTTCAGGGTCACGTTGGAAGGATCCAGGGGAGGAGCGGCAGCGTCCGAGGTCACGGGGGTACCTGCGCAACAACAAAATGCTGTTAATATTTTATAAGCCCACCGCTGCGTGCAATCAACTCCATGCAGAGGGGTTATTTAAGAGCCAAACAGACTTTCTTGCCCTGAAAAACCTATTTATTGGCAAGCGTCTCAGCAGGTCATTCAATAATAAAAGCGAAACTTCTTTAATATCGCCTTCTCTCTTTCTTACCGTCTCTGAGCTTTACATAGAGATCCTACAGATCCGAGGCTGATTAAACGAAAAAGAATTTAGCTTGGGACAACCGCGGAATCCAGCAGTGTGAATTGGAGGGAAAAAAAAGTCCTGCGCTATAGAATATTTTTTTTTGCACTAACATTCTGTTTTAAGGATGAGCTTTTGATTGAATCGACCTCCCTTTATCGAGTTAAAAGCAATACATCTGAGACGTGGACGGCGGTGCAGGGGTTAAGAAGTATAATGGAGGCAGATTTAAGGGGGTCGTAAAGAATTTAGATGGGGGAGGGTAATAAGATATGAAAATGCTGATTTCTGATAAAGTGGTAAATAATCGTGTCTGAACGCTTCCTTACTCGTCTCCGCTCTCCAGCGCAGGCGCTTCAGTTTGCTTTTCTCCAGGTTAGCGGCCAGCGTCGTCTCCTCGAAGTCCGACAAAGACAGGGAGGAAAACAGCGTCTAAAATCGAGAACGCGCGGCGTTACGGGGAGAAATAACGGCAAACCCCCGGGTAAGAACGGCGGAGCTCGGGGGAAGGCCTCACCTTCAGGTTAACGGAGATGGGCTGAGAATAATTGTCGCTCTCGCGTCCCTGGAACGGATGTTCTAGGCGCAGGAGGGCTTTCGTGGGCTCATGCAGAGCGAGGGTCAGGAGGTGAGCGTTCAGGGGCAGTTCTTTCCGCAGAGCCGAGAACTGGGGAGAAAAAAAAAAAAAAAAAAGACAGTAAAGACCCCTTTGATACACGGTACAGGTCGAGCATCCCTTATCTAAAATGCCCCCCCCGGTTCCTTATCAGAAATGTTTTTAGGATAGGGGGTCCCCCACCTGTATTATAACACAATGTACTTGCACACTGGCGCTGTATTTAGGTGATCGTGACCTGCTGCAGTGTCACCTAGGATCTAACACCACCGTGTTCTCATCCATTAATGGCCGGACGCCATCGGCGCTGGACTCCTCTCCCCCCTTTCATCCTCTCTAAGCAGCCAGCACAGTGATCACGGCAGCCACGCTCACCTGCGTCTGGGGGTCTGCACCGTGACTGTAGGGGGCGCTGTCGCCAGCGGAGAGGATAATCTGGGGCGAGAGGTATTCCTGCGTCGCCAGCGGTCTGTGCTGTTCTGCTGCGTCACCAGGAGAGTCCAGCAACAACAGATGTCTTCCTCGTGCGACAATCCCGTCTCCGTACTCCCCGGGCTCGAAGAGCGGCTCTCCCACACCCCTGGCATCGTCCTGCAGAAGGCGCCTGTGAACCTGATCATAAAAAACCTTTTTAATGGTGATAGCTTCTTCCAACAGTATTAAATCACTGTATTAGCACCTGCCACTTCTGCTGGGAGGCTGTTCCACTTATCTACCACCCTCTCAGTGAAGTAAAACTTCCTTACATTCCATCTAAGCCTCCGACGTCTAGATTTAGGTCCTTGGAGTTAAACTAAAACAGGACGACCCAAAGCTCTAGGCTCACCATCAGCTCCACAGATCCGTCCCCGATACTGGATCCTCCCTGAGATCGATCGGTTAAAACCGTCAACTGAGCTTTTTCATCCTGAAGAAAGAGAGAGAGATTGAAAATCGATTAACCCTTTCTTGACCAACTGCCATCCACCCACTCTTACAAAGGCTGCCTGAGCCAATCAAGAGCAATCAGTAAGATAACAATGGGGAGGAATAATCACGCAGATGCAGTTGTTTAAAAAAAATAAAGTAATATAAACCTGGCAGTATTTTACAGAAATCCCTAATTTTTTCATGACATCGCTTTTCGTTCTCATAATAAAAGAGAAAACGCCACCTTTCAGACGCTTGAGAAATTCAGTTTGCAATTTCCGGGCATATAAAAAGTAATATTTCTGTATATATTATGTTATCGTCTTTTACCTGGATATAAATCCGGCTGTTTACCGGATAATAGTTTCCAGCCACGGGTTCCGTCTGCTGAAGCTTCCACGTCTCCCGGCTGTCTCTCCTACGAGAAAAATAACAAATAAACGACAATTTGTTTCAAGAATATTGAAGTTATAATATTATAGATAACAGTCTATTATTTTAAGGATTCACATTTTATTCATAATACAAGTGACACAGACAGGAGGGGGCTATGGGGCACAGAGTCTGCCCCTCCCACCGCAGGGCGACACAGACAGGAGGGGGCTATGGGGCACTGAGTCTTCCCCTCCCCCGCGGGGTGACACAGACAGGAGGGGGCTATGGGGCACGGAGTCTGCCCCTCCCACCGCAGGGCGACACAGACAGGAGGGGGCTATGGGGCACTGAGTCTTCCCCTCCCCCGCGGGGTGACACAGACAGGAGGGGGCTATGGGGCACGGAGTCTGCCCCTCTGACCACAGGGCGACACAGACAGGAATGCACTTACGTCCTCTTCATGATCTGCCTCCCGTTGGCGTCGGTATAAAACACTCCTTCAGTCTTGAGCTGGGAGTCGAAGCGACTGATCACCTCCTTACCCCAGCGATCCCTGGAAGGACAGTAATAAGTAACAGCCACGGAGGGACCACAGACATCGCCCCGCACGGAGAACAGCTCACCCCATGGGTATCGGCCCAACAGTCCATTCCAGCTCCACGAAGCGCTGGCCCTTGTATAATCGCACCACTTGGGAGCACCAAGAAGAGAAGTTTTGATAGACTTCCTGCACCAGAGAGTTCTGCCGGCAGAGGAAACAAACGCCGACTATCAGTCCGTGAACAGCCGGGGTTCTATGGAGTTTAGAGGTCATGGTTATAATGACCTAACAGACTCTAAAGATAGCTCTGGTACTGATGAGCATTAGCACTGGTTCTGGCTTTTAGTTTGGGCTCTATTTTGGATACAGACAGATTTTCTCGTGTGGAGAGTGGTAGATAAGTGGAACAGCCTCCCAGCAGAGTCTCTGCATAAAACTAGACGGGCCAAATGAGTTATGTGTTGTCAAAGTCTACATTTCTACAAGTCTATTTTTGTTGCTATAAATCACTTCACATGTTAATTAATTATAAATGTTCTGTTTAAGTGCAGTTCAGGGAAAATTCTTGCTATGGAACACATTGAGAAGATCGCCTTTTAAATCCAGTTATAGGGGTAGGGGGTATGTAATAGAGGAGTGATGGGTATGGGGCAGTTATAGGGGCAGGGGGCGTGTAATAGAGGAGTGATGGACGCAGGGCAGTTATAGGGGTCGGGGGTATGTAATAGAGGAGTGATGGGTATGGGGCAGTTATAGGGGTAG
>VKOC01000003.1:40042149-40093525 GCA_009364415.1 Spea multiplicata | reverse complement strand
CATACATACTGGCGTGTGCGTGTGTAGCATTTCACCATTCTGCCTTCTCGATGGGCATTGCCCACCTTTTTACATGGTGCACAGTCGTGTGTCCGTGGGGTTGCGGGTAATGTGTGCTTAGTGGGTTGGTGTTATATGAAGCAGTGAGCTGGAAAAGTTAACCATGTTTCAAAAGTTTTCCCATGGGTTACTTCCGGGTTCCTTTGCCTCCGTATCTTCTTTCCTCGCAGCACTCCAGCGTCTCCTGGTATCTCCTCCGATGCCCAACGCGTAAAGCCACGTATTGGTGAAAATAAGGCTGCGTTTTGGAGCCATTGCGGCTTCTGTGTGGGACGTCAGGCGCCCTCAGTAATTATGTGATTGCCTCACACGTTATGTTCCGAGCAGAGGTAGAAGGCCAGAGGACCTGGGGTAGGTGGGTTTGCGACATACTAACATTTTAAAGTATTTCGTATAGAATATGACTGCATGTATTTCTTCCAAGTGGGCTTTACAGGGGCCGCAATCCACTGTCACAGAACGCAATAACCGCCGGGCGGAACACCATACATGTTCCAGTGATTCCACTCTAGAATGCGTACATGAAACTGAATACACCTGATGTAAAGCCCGTTATCTACATCTCTTTAAACGATGGGTCCTCTTTCAGGACCAAGAGAGACACAGCGTTTTTTTTCTCCATTCCAAATCACGCTAACTCAATCTATAACTCCCGTTGTGAGCAACACTAAACACGTCAACATATCTGAGAGTTCCTCTGGGTGTCTTGCAGGTTTAGTCGGTGCCGCAGGAGACATCATTAAATATATATTTGTTTCCAGGTTTGGATGAAGCGGAGGGAGGGATTTCTCTTATCAGTCAGGACAGACCGGACCCCTGTCCCTTATCTACAGCCCCACACTTCCTCTGTCCATGGAGAGAAGGAAATGTCTGCCCCCCCCAGTCTCCTCTGTCCTCCCTCCCCATTGTAGACGGACGCCACCTCCTACTCTCGTTATGCGGGTTGCAGATTTGCGCAGTCGACGAAGGAAAAACTTTCCAAAGCCTTAGAAGTTGGGATCAAAGACTGCCCATCTAACCGTCATCCTCATCTCCCCTTTTCCCGCGCGCCATTGCGGATTAGGAAGCTTTGTGGAGGCATGTGCTGGGTATGACATGGGTAAGTTCGGGGCATTTTCGCCCTGGTACCCTCTTATGACTGTTCTGTTGTAACAGTGTTGTCACATGTATCTAGTCATTGGAAATATTCCTTCTATCTATTCGTCTGTTCCTCTATCGTTCCACACAATGTTACAGATTCCCAGGTTTGTTAGTCTTGTGTATTTCTCTGTTTATGCCACGATGTAGCCTACACTTATGGGCAGCGGGGCTGGATATACCGCGGGGCTTTAATAACATTTGGAAGAACATGCGCTGGGTAATACACCTCTGTATGGGTAAGATACTGAATCGTTTTTCTTTTGGCGCAGATAGAGACGTGTATATTACCAGGCGGATAAAGTGGCTTGCGGAGACTTGTATAAGATATGTATAAGATATGTATTGCTCTGCATAGGTACATGTATGTGTGCGCGTGTTGTGTAACGTATGTGGTTGGTAAAAATCATGTCGGTGAGGTCAGAGCGAGCCGAGTCCTAAACGTTTTATTCTTAGAGAAATGGAGAAGTCCCGGAGGAAGTGTCGCTTGTGCACCGCATTTTGCGCTGCAGGCCAAGTTGTTTCTATACATTGTGTGATTTCGGAACGCACAGGGGCCGACGAGCGCTATTCACAGACCGACTACATATTGTCGCAGGGTCGCCATGCACAAACAAAGCATTTCCACATAAACACTGTGACACGGTACACACCCTGTACATACACAAGTCTCCATAGTCACCGTACAATCACGTTTCCAGACAGTCAGTGTTACTGTTATATGCTGGACCCTCTATTACTGAACATATACCCTGTACATACACTATTAAAGTTATACACACAGAATACACTGTATTGTTTAAAGTTTTTCACATAAACAAATACGAGAAAGTTTGTTCAATAAAGCTGGCGGTGTACAGACTGTACAGAATATATCCCGGGCATAGTGAGATTTACTGAGATGAAAGAATATATACATTTAAAGGAACAAAAGAAAAAAGATCAGCAGGAAGGAGAGAATATTATTTTGAATGAAACAATTTTTTTTACTTGCTAAATGTAACATATCCTGTTTGGGGTAAATAATTTAAATATATATATGTATATTTAAATAATAATTTCAGTTTGACTGCAGTTTTAGTTTGTAATATTTGTTGCTGTGATAATAATAATTATAATAAAAATAATGTGTGCAATGAGCATAACACAGCCCACCTCATGGTAAAGATATGAATGATTCTGATGTGGTATTGTGGTCTGGCTCATCACTGATGGGTTTAGGCATAACTAGTAAACATGATAAATACTCTAATGGATATATATATATATATATAGACAAAATGTATATCCTTTACACATCCTTTGTTGGAGCAAGCGATTCCCAAATTAGACAGATTTTATTTAGTTGTGTGATGATCTCCTATTAGATGTAGAAGCTACCTGTGCACAATAATTAATAATAATAATAAATAATCTGTGCACAACAATTACATAATCTGTGCACAATAATTAATCTGTGCACAATAATTAAATAATATGTACACAATAATTAAATAAATAATATGTACACAATAATTAATTTGTAAACAATAATTAAAATAAACAACCTGTGCACAATAATTAATTAAATAGCCTGTGCGCAATAATTTAAACGTGTGGCTTTTTGGTTGTTTCGAATCACACTTTCTTTTTGTTGTGTGAAATGATTGACATATTTTTTTAGTTCTAACTATTCCTACTGTAAACAGATATATAACACAGAAACACAGAACGTGCCGACAGATCGGATCCATTCGGCCGTCGTTTTTTCCTGCTGTAAAGACTTCCGACCTTAATCAGTCGTTGGTCTCATCTTAAATTTGGGAGCAATTCGTCTATCCCATGCATGTTCAAATCCCCTCACTGTATTTCCCGCTACCGCTTCTGATGGTAGGCTGTTCCATTCATTTACCGCCCTCAGTAAAATATCATATCTATATATAAATTACATCTATACTAGTTTTTGAAAACAAATAATTTGTGCAATATGCCCCAGGCAGCTACACTGTTACTGCTGTTTATTACTCTGTTCTGTGATTATTTACTTGGACTCTATTGCATTACATTTATTTTTGTGTTTCTACCCATCTGGCTTGCTTTTTTTTTATTTATAAAAAAAGCACATTTGATATAAAGTTTGCCATATATATATATATATACCGGTATATATATATATATATATATATAGGCCACACTCATCAAATGTAGAATACCTAAACCTGCTCACCCTGTAAGGTTTTGTTTTTTATTTATGAGACAGATAGGGGATATATTTATTATTTCATGGTATACCCAAACATTTGATGATTTGCCCAGCGCTGTAAGGTTAATTAAAAGCTTAGATACCCAGTGCAGATAACTTGGTGTATTTCATGATAAATCTTGCGATCACACGCTTAGCAATTAGTTCTAAGTTAGGTTGGCACTAGCGGCACAGCGCATGTGCGATATGTGCCTTGCCGCCATACACAGGCAAAGCATGGCTGTCTGCTTTTAATGTTATGTTGCATTGTACAGCGCTATAGAATTTGATGGTGCTACATAAAACAATAAATAATAATAAATTGGGTAAAGAATGAAAACCTCTCTATATAATTCCCTCTAGGGGTTATTGGTGTTGTTAGGACCATGACTATAGATTTGCTTCCACGTCTAGGGGTAGAAAATGTCCAAACCGGACTGCAAATTGGCTCCTATCTGCTGTCAGATTCTATGTTCCAAATTCCAAAATAAAAAGAGAGAAACATCATCCAGTGACATACAGAAATCCAAATCATTCTCTGTAAGCGTGAATTCACTTTTATGCATTCAGAATGTCCTGCTGCAGCTCCCCTCTTCCTCCTCCACGGTCCGGCCGTTCTTAGCACTGATTGGCCGCTTTAAGCCAGTACTGGAGCATTTCAATATGGCTGCCGGGGTGCTGTGACCGTATGCACGCGGAGCCAGCCGTGCGATTAAACTCACAGCATTCATAATGTAGAGGATTGTGGCTGAGTGCGCGCGTCACGCAACCAACCTTATCCCCGTATTTGTATTTTTTAAAATGGAGCGAAAATTTTCAGATTCATCACAATTTTTCACTCATACAGGTGCACGCCAATTGTTTAGCACAATGTATAGGCGAAAACTTACCCTCTGTAAAGTCACACCTAGTTATTTGTATAAATGTACACATACCTCCCAACTTATACCCCCAGCAAATCTGGACGCCGGGCGCTGCAGCCTGGGAGGTAAATTGGGAGGCATATATATATATATAAATATATATATATATATAAATATATCTCTGACCCCCTTCACGATGACGTGATCGACAATATAAAAGAGAGCTCATAACAGCAGATACAAGGATGGTGAATACACAGGAGTCAAGGTACTTTTCATGAAACAATGGAGTAACAATAGTTACACTCCGCATGGATAATATTTAACACAAGCATTCAGGACACTGAGGTCTCTTCTTCACACATGCTGGAAGAACGGCCCCCATGCTATGCTTGTGTTAAATACTAGTGATCCAGTTAGCCATTTTTAAATCTGCTTTTGTGACTTCTTTATTAGAAAAGTACCTTAGCTGATATAGTGTATTATAACACGGCGATTGCTTTCTCAAACCGAGGTTAACCAATAAATCCCCGGTACTAACTTACTATTCAGTGCGTTGCACCTGGCTGCAGCGTTAATGAAATCGGCCCCTGAACTGGGCAGGATCGTCCCGTGCGTTACGTTATCGGCTGTGCAATGCGCTTCAACCACATTTAAAGGGAACAAATATTTTTAAATTATAGTGTGGTTTAAGTGGGTGTAGGTGTCACGTTTGTTCCTTATTGTTACTTTATCTGCTGACATGGGTGAGGTGGGTGATATTTAGGTGTATGCTGGGTATCACTGTCTAGAAACATCAGAAAATATTATTTATTATTTTATATAGCGCCATCAAACTCTGTAGCGCTGTACAGTGGGTAGACAGGACATAACAAGTAGTATATAACATAACAGTTTGACTTACAGAGAGAACGGGTGAGGAGGGCGCTGATCAAACGAGCTTACAATCTATTAGTATGAATTAAGTTGTGTAAATAAAATACATTCTTTATTTAAATCATTTTGAAAACGTCCTCCCTGGGCCCCACCAGTCTGTCCAGCTACAGACCCTCTCTCCAGTGTACCCCTCTGGCTTCAGTCCTTCTTTAGGGACCCCTATGCTATATATCAGGTTAACTCCCTACCTCCCACTGACCTCTAACTCACCTTTCCTGCATTCGGACTCTACTTATGTTAATATTATTTGTTTAACTAGTGTGACACTTTTACCCGTTTGAGTGGATCCCTTCTCACCTTTTCTGTTATTATGTTATATGCTGCTTGTTATGTCCGGTTTATCCATTATACGGGGCTGCAGAATATGATAGCGCTGTATTAATTAATAATAACTATCAACCCGACAAAGAATCACATAAGAGGTCTGAGTGAAGCGCTCCACCATTGCTACGCCTCTAGCCTCATTCCCTAAAACAAAGGCGTCCCTCTGGCAATTTGTAAACTGTAACAGGTACGTGAACTTGCCCCTAATTGCGGAGTATGTACGGCGCTGGTCTGTAAAGCTACTGCTCCTACAGAATGCTTTTATTCTATCTACATACTAGTCCCAAAATACACTGCGATGTTCATAGCTTTTGGTTTGTTCAGATTCTACCGCATAATAAACTCACCTGTGTCCAAAAAGTATACGTGAGTACCGATAAGGTGCAGACCAGGACTTTAATCTCTTCTAATTCCTCTGCAGAAGCTCGGCGTCCTCATGTGTCCATCTGATGACAAAGAGTCACAAAGCAACTGCACCGATGTCAGGATGCAGGGAAAGGAAAGCCCTTCAGAGAGACTACCGCCTGCGAATGGCACCACGGCCCTTGTGCCCAGCTCTTCCCCTGAAACCCCCACAGAAGAAAAGCGGGCACCTGTGGGGACGCAAGACATTCCCGCACACGTGCCCGTCATCAGCCTCGGGCACAGCAGGATGACCCTGCGCCCTGAACTCACTGCCTTGCACCCAGTACCCTCCCTGATGCTTGCACTGCCTGGAATGCGAGCGCCGTTATTCCCTCCGCAGTACCACCCTCACCCCTTCCTGCCAAGGTAAGCAAAGATCCTTTAAATCTATTACCAGGGGCTGCTGAAGCCAGATCTGTGGGATTTTTTTGAGACCACAGCAAGTAAAGTAACATAGAAGACAGGGTACAGATACCACAAGAGGGCTGACACCTTCTCACCCTGAAGACAGGAAAGCCGAGTGGCCCATCTCGGCCCCTTGAACCCCCATGGTAACATACACAACATAGCACACACCTTTACACACTAACACCTACGCATTCATGCTAACTCACACACATTTGCACTAACATTCACACTTATACATTCATTCTAAAACAAAGACACACACTTACACACTAACACTCACTCATTCAATGACACAAACCACAGCTTCATCCCAGCCTCACCGTCACCGGAGCCTAATTACCTGGTCGCTTGCATTGTGCGCGTGGTCACACTATTACCGCAGGGTCACGTAACATCCAAGGTGCTGGGACATCGGACTGGACCTTTAACCAACACACTTGCCTCTTAAACGTAATAGTACCCAACGTGCACCCGACATCCACCTCCTTCTTATTTTCTCGCTTTGAACTTTTATTCATCTGCTTTATAACAGGGGACAGTTACGTTAGTAGATTTATGATGTTTGATTTTACAATAACCGCTGTTATTTAGTAAATACCTAAAATAAAAATAATTTATTCTACTGTTTTCCTGCTTTCGTTTTTACAGTCCATATTTACACGCAACCGGGTTGATCCCTATATTTTCTGGACGCTTCAAGAGACGAAGCCCCCAAAATATCATAGAGCCACCTTTCATAGGTATGGAAATAAGCAAAATTAGATTCTTCCTATTCATCCGCACTTAAGTTTTTTGGTTTAAAAATGTATATATTTTGAAAAATAGCGTAATGTGTGAGTTTTAGCGGCGACATCCATTGGGTGCCCCGTACATTACCTGAAAACCACCAGTCTGTCCGTGAGGAGCCGTGCATTGTGTTACATTTGTTACACTTTAGATCTGCACGGGATAATCTGGGGTGGCAGGCGGCGGGGCGGCCGGCTGCGGGGCGGTTAAATTAAGGAAGATGTGGGTTGGGTGGATTGGCACATTCTGTTATCCGTCAATCTTGTTTTCCACGCTGAAGCGCATGAAGTGTAATACATGAAAGCGTAACAGTCGTTAGAGGGAGAGGAGTGCGGGGAGTCTGAGGGCAGTGAGCTGGAGCAGCATTGGGATGTAAAGTAGATTATGACAGCTAGACTATAAATACAGGAATAACAGAGTTAATAGTATTGTAAGAAATATCCCTGTACAGACATTTACACAACAACTGGATGAATACTTGCAAAAACATTATATTTAGGGATATAATATTTAAATTATGGGGAAACGGCTTCTTGATCCGAGGAGAGACCTGACTGCCATTTTGGGGTCAAGAGGGACGTTTTTTCCCCTGTTTGTGCAAAATTGGAAAGAGCCACAGCTTTTTTTTGCTTTCTTTTGGATCAACAGCACTTTCCAGATATGGGAAAGGATGAACATGATGGACGCATGTCTTTTTTTCAGCCTATCTATGTAATGTAGTGCAGTTACCTCCGCTATAGCATATCCCAGCCTAACCAGCAAGAAGAAGCTTGGGAATTTCTAGATGAATCTCTGCAATTTGGTTTTATAACCAGTATGATAGGACAGGAGTACAGGATCAGGTTTAAAGGGCCCTCTTCTATACGATATTCATACAGTTCGTGCCCTTACAAAACTTCACCTGGCTTTTGAGCTGCCAAAGGGAGGACACTAATGTTAAAGTCAGGGACAAGACGCGATACGATGAAAGAGTGTGACGTAAATAGTGAGAATCGGACTGAGGATACAAGAGAAAGGGAAAAAAATAACCCCTATAAACTGTAATAATAGGGAGGCCGTATTAAGCAGCCAGCGATACCAGGGCAAATCCCGAGGTTTGTAGGTGTAAGTGTTGAAAGTCTTTTTGTGCTACGTGTGTATGTTAGTGTGTGTTTGGGTGCATGTGAGTGTGTGTAGTGTTGAGTGTCTGGTTGTGTATGTAAGTGTCTGTTTGTCTGTATGTTGGAACCCAGCAGAGTCACGTGAATGTACGTGACATCACATGACTCTGCTCCAGTCCTGCTTCCTCTGTGCGGTACAGGAGAACGCAGAGGGAGGCCGCGCCCCCTGCTGAAGACTGTGAGCGGCAAGGTAAGGGGTGGGTGTTTGAATGAGTATGCGTGATTCAGGGACTGAATCTGTGAATAAATGAATTAGTGTGTGATGGCATGGATGTGCTGGAACCTAGCAATCACACTCCTATCATGCCAAGTCAGCCAGTACATGCTGAAACCTGGCTAGCTGTCCCCCTTGTGTATGGAGTCTGCACATCACTTACAGCCACCCTGTACCAGCATGTACTGGCTGACTTGGCATGATAGGAGTGTGATTGCTAACAGCAATCACAGTCCCATCATGCCTAGGTTCCAGCATTTACTGGTTGCCTGGGTATAAAAGGAGTGTGATTGCTGCTAGCAATCACACTCCTATCATGCCAAGTCATATTGTTGATTTCTTTGTCCAATTGTGGTGTGTTACTTACTTTTAATAAAAGTGTGGTTAACACACCAAAATTGGACAAAAAAAATACAATAACAATATTAATTTATATATAATTGTTGACAGCAATCACACTCCTATCATGCCCAGCCAACCATTACATGCTGGAATCTGGGTATGCCTGAGATTGCTGTTAACAATCATTATATATATTATATATATAACATTGTTGTTAAATTTTTTGTACAATTTTGGTGTGTAACTTACTTTTATTAAAAGCGTGGATTTTTATTATTGTGGAGGGGGGGGTCGTTTTCGGCTGTGAACCCTGAGTTTTCGGTAAATAGAACTATTTCATTTTTACTTTCTAGGCCCAGAAATCAGTGAGAGGAAAAGTAAAGGTTTTGAGTCATTTACTTTATTTTAATCTACATATCTTATAAAAGGCCATATTTTCTTACAGTGAAAAAAGGGTGCGGCCCTCGCACGTATACAATTCTGATTAAGTGGCCCACTGCAGAAAAAACTTGGACACCCCTGTATTAGTGTCTGGATGTGTGTGTTAGTGTGTGTGCATGTACGTCATGTGTTGAGTGTCTGTGTGTACGTGTTAGTATAAGTGCGAGTGTTCCTCCCAAGGCAGTCCCTGTAACATCTTAACATCCCAATATTTTGTAAAAACAGCTTTAATTCAGAAAGTTCCCAAAGCCAGCAGTATTTACCTATCTGACCAGCCAGGAAGAACAGACTGCAAGTCCAAAACCTAGCCGATATCCATTTACCTATCTGAGAGAAGGATATATAACCATTACTGGGGTCCCTGCAGGGAAAGACCTGTAAACCCCATCACCCAGCCCATTGAGAAGAAGGGGAGAGGATAGAGGAGAGGTTACTGAGAGGTGAAGGCGTTATGGACTATACTGAGCAGCATAAGGAACGGCTATACAGATATAGAGGGAGGTTATATTGGATGTTAGGGGAATATGAAAAGATTATATTGAACAGTAGCAACAGTGAAATAATGAGGCAGATAGTAGTTTTGCTTAATGGCACGGTGTTAACACAATATCTTACTGTTCCAGTGCGGCAGCCTCAAAAAGTCGCCCGCCGTGTCTTCACAAACAGTCGGGAACGATGGAGACAGCAGAACGTAAACGGAGCCTTCGCTGAACTACGCAAACTGATCCCCACGCACCCCCCGGACAAGAAGCTGAGCAAGAACGAAATACTGCGTCTAGCCATGAGATACATCACCTTCCTGGTTACTCTGCTCGGTGACCAGCACAGCCCTCCGCCAAAACAATCCCCTGCAATAAAGAGACTGTCACCCCCTGTACGGGATCTTCCTCCGAAGGACGGCCCCAAATTCCGGATTCACGGCGTGAAGGATGAACAGAAACGCCTGGCTTTTGGGGAAACGGCATCTCCAATGTCTGGAAGCTGCGGGGACAGCGTGGAAAGTGAAGAGGATGATGTGGAGAGACGGAGCGTTTCACCTCTCCATAGCACTCCCAGGACTATGATTATGTCAGAGGCCGAAGGTAGTCGGTGAGGGTTGGGGTGCCAGGGAAAAAGAGCAAAAAATGGGGGTACCAGTCCCACTAGGGATATGAACCCACATCTCATTTCCCTGTATGAGTTAACCAAACCTCCCTTTTAAATAAGGGAATAAGCTGTAAATAATGCTCATTTAGTCCTAAGAATTAAAGATCTAGGATTAAACGCGGCTTGAAGATTTCCATGCCAGCCACACCAAAAACGACCATAGAGTACAGAACTATCTATCAATGTGCAGTATCCGGCAGACCAGACGACACGCAGGCACTTGATTCTCTTCCTCCGGGCCTCGGGGGGCCACAACCAGGACAGATTTTCCGGATAGCCAAGCAGCTTCAGTGAAAATCCTTGGAACGGAATAAATCACTTGTGTTTAAAGGAAGGGTTTACAGAAATCCCGGTCTGTTTGTGACCTGGAGTTTCACAGTCTTGCTGTAGGTGATATTTCACATAATATTTATATACCGCTAGATTTTCAGTGTGCGCTCCGCAGTGTGCATTGTGTAGCCGGGTTGTCAGTATAAATGTTTCCATAAGGTGAATTAAATGGACTACAATGTACACGTTTGTAACACCGCCTTCCATACTAGAACATGAACCCGCACCAAGTTCTCTGACAAAGCAGGACTGGATACAAATATTTCAAAGCTACCACCGATGACCTGACGCCAAATACTGCTACAATTCCCATAATACACAGCAACGCGTGGGTTCAGAGGGCTGCATCTTCCATAATAGACGTGCGGACTGGATATAACTGGATTGTGACGCAGTGAGACGCTGTGTTATGCTGGGTATGTGGTTTAACCATCGCAACCAAGATGACTTGATGGGTGGTTGAAAATAATGCGTAAAATAAACAATAAAAAACAGAGCGTACAGCTGTGCACTTGCCATGCGATTCTGTCACAGGAGGGAAACCCTAAATTCATACACCACGTTCCCTTTGAGGGGGGGTTCAATGAGGGATTGAGGTTTGTATTCAGGCACCCGGTGGCCATTGTCCCTAAAACCTTACACCTGTGCAAACATTAATTGGAATCCTAAAATAATCAAGCTGGCTGCTAAAATGATCAGCGTGGTGTCTGCATTCTACACAGCCGTGACCCTCCATACCGTAAGGTCTAAAAAGGGCCGACACATCTGGGTGATTTATAAAGGTACTACTAACACGTGACACTGGATAATTCTAGTGTGTGTTTATATATATATATATATATATATATATATTTATATAAGTATATATATACTATATATATATATATATATATATATATATATATAATGCATATATAAATATTTTGCCGCACTGTGCACCTACAACACCTTTACAAATCACCCCCGCTTACCATCCAGCAACCTACTTATCAAATGATTTAATATGCTATATACTTACCAAACTTGCTAAACGTCACTGCGTGTTCACCTACCCGAGGCATTTGTTGCGTTATTCAATTGTAATCCTTTTTCTTCCATCACTTTACTATTTGTTTAGTTATTAAGATGTAGAAAGTTCGCTCCAGTAACATTTTGGTTGGCTTACGAGTATCCGTTTACAAAGATAGAGGCGCGCACAACCTAAAAAAAGCATTAAAAGGCCTAAAATTCTAAATTTCGTCTCACTGCTAGAATAAAGAGCAATAAGTACACAAAGCAAAGCAAGGACTGCGCATGCCCAATGAATACCATTACAAAACACCTAAGGCATAAATATTGGGGATTCCGTCACAGGATTTTGGGATACTTTGACGTAGGGGCCGGCTAAGCAATATCTGGCCATATAGTGTGTCGGAATCTCCAATATTTATGCCTTAGATAGGCATAGATCAAGTCCAAGTCTCTTTTACCTTGTAGAGAAGTATCTGATACTTATTGGGGTCATCAATAAGCCACATTTCAGACAGATCTTTCTATGTATAAACCCTAGGAACCACAACCGAAACAATATACTTGCTTTTATATGTTTTATTCTATTTATAGTTTAGAAACTGTAGTTCCGTTTATATTATTTTAATAATGTAGTCGTCATGGCAGCTGAGAACCATATTCACTTCCTGTTAAATGCAATCTAGCAGTAAATCCCGCACACCCTCGTCGCTCGATCTCTATTTACTGTATTTATCACACACAGCGACGCCTAAAACATATGTAGCGGGATTTAAATATAGCAAAGGAAAACACGTATACAAACCAAATCACCTGCTGTGTGACATCCCGATGCAGCTGTATATGCAAAGAAGAGGTCATTTGCATGCCAAGACTTGTGATTAGACCGCAAAAGGAGGAATTTATACGCTTCTCGATGATTCGACCGTAATGTAAACTACTAATGTGTACCCCAAACGCATGCAAACACCGGACAGATGAGACGACCTCTGTAGTAAATGTAACATAGCCTTTTAATCTGCCCCCTATTCATGCCAGAACCCATTTAAGCATTATATTTTACCCCACTTGTATTATTTAATCCGCTTTTCGTGTTTATATGTAAACTGCAGACAGGTATTTAGAATAAATGCACTGGTGAACAAAGTTGCCCTAATATAACTTTTACAAGTTATACGTTACAAGTTGCAGAACTAAGACACGCGATTTCCACCAGAAAAACCTTTGCTTTAAGATTAAAAATACGTAAGTTTACTGATGTCTAATATCTGTAAGAAAAGTCATGATTACAACATAACCCGTAAACAAAAATAGTGGACTCCATATGCTTTAACAAGGAGCATTGTGACAGCTGCATATATAACAAGCCATATGGGGTGGGGGGGTGCATGGTTGTAGGGCAGCCATATTGGTCTTTTGGTTCCAGGACACATCATTTTTAGCGTGTTGCCGACTTCCACTTTTGGGGTTAATAAAAGAAATAATACACAATTTTTAAATAAAGATATAAAGAAAAATAGTTAAAAAATAAATAAAAATGTGGTAACGTACAGTTATTCTCCAGCGATGTGACACCAGGGGAACCATCCAGTCCAAATAAAAAAAGTCCTAAAATTAGGGCTGTACCTTCAAAAAATCCTGGCACTTGAAATACCCATGGGGTGTCTAGTTTTG
This sequence comes from Spea multiplicata, assembly GCA_009364415.1. NCBI lineage: Eukaryota > Metazoa > Chordata > Amphibia > Anura > Pelobatidae > Spea > Spea multiplicata. The sequence continues at coordinate 40,080,070 of VKOC01000003.1, read as the reverse complement.
CAAAAATGTATGATTTAATTGAGTAAACCCAACAAGCATATACCAGGGGCTGTACATTCGTACAATGTGTGTGAAAAATACACACATACACAAAAAAACTAGCACAAACTTTGACAAAGGCTGGTGGTAAAATTAGAAAATGGAAAGGGTTAAAAGGGTTTGAAATACCTTGGGCTGTCTAGTTTTATGGGATGTCCCAAATAGGACATGGAGGCAGAATGACCACTTGTCAAAAATCCACTTTGAAAAACTGCATTGTTCGTTTCCCGAATGTGGCCTTTTAACCCCAAACAACCCAACAAACCCATGCATTGCTGCTTTTGCTGTACTTAGGAGAACACATACCAGGAGCTGTAAATTCATACCTAAATGACAATGTGTGTGAAAATCAAACATAAACCACAACAAACTTTGACAAAGGCTGGTGCTAACATATGTGGAAAGGGTTAAAAATACATGGTTTGATGGGTAAATCAAAATTTAATTGGCCAGCTTTAAAGATGTCCCATATAAGACATGGGCACATTATGAGACATTAGATATGATCAAAATAATGGTATCTAAAAGAAGCCCTGCTTGTCATGAAAAAAATATATAATTTGTGTGGGTACACTAAATGAGAGAGAAGAAAATTAGAGCTAAACACGAGCACCGCAGAAATGTTAGAACAGCCATTGTCACAAATTGTACAAACATATAAAAAACAGCTCTGACCACAAGGGGTTAAGTAATTGATGTCCTTCTGTGAATACGTACATTCCACATGCTGAAGGGGGCATGAAACATGTAAAAAATGTTGGCCCATACAAAGTATAGCACTTATAGTGTTTTCCATCTCCGCTACCTTTATTCCTCGTTTGCCGGAATGGTCTTGGTTAGACCTGTTTAATTTGAGCTCATGAAAGATACTGATCGTGGCGAACTTCATAGTACAAAGAACTTGGGAAATTATTAAAGGGAGTTCTCACTTGTTTAATTCAAGGATGGTTTAGTGGTGTTGGTTCATCGGGATGCACCGATATATCGGTGGCCGAAATATATCTGCTGAAAAGTGCATTATCGGCAAAAAACCCCAAAAACGACCGAAAATAAACGTCCACAGTGGCTCTGCTGCTTACCTCTGCATTCCTCGCACACTGTGTTTCAGCATGTATTGGGTGCTTGTGCTTGATAGGAGTGTGATTGTTGTTAGCAATCATATATATATATTTAATATAGCAATCACACTCCTATCATTCTGGACCGAAACCCCCAAAACTACCTTTTATTAAAAGTAACCACACCAAAATTTGCGCAAAAAATAAATAAAAATATATATATATATGATTGTTATCAGCAATCACACTCCTATCATGCCAAGTCAGCCATTTCATGCTGGAATCTGGGTATGCCTGGACATGATAGGGGTGTGATTGTTGTTAACAATCATATATATTAATAATGTTATTTTATTTTTTTGTCCAATTTTGGTGTGTTACTTTTAATAAAAGGTGGTGTTGGGGGTTTCGGTCCAGAATTTTCATTTTGATGCATCGTATTGGTTATATCACAGTTAATGTTTGCCCAAATCCAGGTTTGGCCTCCAGTTGCCTCCCCCTGTCTAAAGTAGATGCACAAAAAAAAACAATTTATTGTGGATAACTTATTATTGAATTACCACACTGACCAAATTCTTTATGGTAGTGCTATGAAGTCTGCTCCTATATAGAGTGTTGTATGTAAGTGAATCATGCAACATATCATGATTTGAGTGGCATTTCATGAAAAAAGAAAACAATGAGTAGCTGAAAGCTGGGCCGGATTAAGAGCATCATGGGCCTGGCGCTAAGGATTTTGGTGGGCAGAATATAACTATTATCGGCACAGCCAAGGTCAGCCACCGGCACTATCGGTCCACAGTGGAAATGTGAGTGGAAGTGGAAAGGACATGCCTCCACATTTTTTACGCGGTTAGCAGACTTGTCATCAAAACCGGGTTTACGCAAGCCTGTGGTTTTGCCGTTTGAATTACACAAGAGAGGAAGACAGAGTTGTATGATTAGCTAGTGGGGTGGAAAATGCAGGACATTGCATCAAGAACTAATGGAGAACAAACAGGAAAAAGAAAAAAAAAGCGAATGCAGAACCAAAAGATCACAATTTGGCGGAAAATATTCTATATTTATTACCTACTTATGATATACATTCATAAACACATACAAACAGAATTGTTACCTAGATGTGGTCCAAGTCCTTTGAAGAAAATTCTCAGGCACCTCATCCCTCGTGGTTTGTGTGCGGTATACAAAAACAGTTAAGAAACACACAGTCCAAGTGGACTAAAGGAGAAAGGAGGAATAACAGAGAATAATTACAGGAGGAATAATTGACGATCAGAGTGATTGGTGAAAAAATATTGTGCAAGTGCTGAATGAAAAGGTGACGGAGGTTCCGGAACTTCACCGATGACATCAAATAAGATCACATAAGACACCGCACACAATTCCCTCTACCTGAACGCCGTTCCCTAAAGTTCTGTTTCATACCCTCTCCTTCTTCTTAGTCCCGGCTCTCTGTGACTGCTGCTCACTCACATATTACTCCCTGATTAAACCCGACTGCTGTACGTTACTCACTGCTGCTCACTCACATATTACTCCCTGATTAAACCCGACTGCTGTACGTTACTCACTGCTGCTCACTCACATATTACTCCCTGATTAAACCCGACTGCTGTACGTTACTCACTGCTGCTCACTCACATATTACTCCCTGATTAAACCCGACTGCTGTACGTTACTCACTGCTGCTCACTCACATATTACTCCCTGATTAAACCCGACTGCTGTCCGTTACTCACTGCTGCTCACTCACATATTACTCAGATTAAAATGCTGTACATTACTCCCTGCTGCTGTACATTACTCCCTGCTGCTCACTCACAGATATTAACTCCATTAAACCCGAATGCTGTCCGTTACTCACTGCTGCTCACTCCACATATTACTCGATTAACCCTGAATGCTGAACGTTTACTCACTGCTGCTCACTCACATATTACTCCCTGCTGCTCACTCACATATTACTCACTGATTAAACCCGAAAGCTGTACGTTACTCACTGCTGCTCACTCACATATTATTGCTTCTCTCTCTAACTTTTACATTACTGCTATGACCTTCTCATGTATATTACTATGGCCCTGTCCTTTATATAACTCCCTTTACTCCATATTTTTTTATTACTTATGTTACTCTGTGCCTCTGATTACTCTCTTTGTTGTTACTCCTAGTGGCCTCTCTGTACATTACTTCTATTTCTCTACCCTTTATATTACCCCCTACCACCTTCCCCTTTATATAATTCGTATTACTCTCTTCTATATATAACCCCCAGCACCATTCCATTTATATAACACCTATTACTATCTCCTTTATGCCACTCCTACAACCTCTAATTTATATAACTTGTATTACCCTCTACTTATATTACTCCTATTACTCCCCTGTATATAATTCCTACAAACCTCTTTTATATTACTCCTATTACTCCCCTTTATATAATTCCTACAAACCTCTTTTATATTACTCCTATTACTCTCCTTTATATAATTCCTACAAACCTCTTTTATATTAATTCCTACAAACCTCTTTTATATTACTCCTATTACTCCCCTTTATATAATTCCTACAAACCTCTTTTATATTACTCCTATTACTCCCCTTTATATAATTCCTACAAACCTCTTTTATATTACTCCTATTACTCTCCTTTATATAATTCCTACAAACCTCTTTTATATTACTCATATTACTCTCCTTTATATAATTCCTACAAACCTCTTTTATAACACTGCTATTACTTTTTTATATTACTGCTATCACCCTCTGCTTGATGTCACTCCTATGACCCTGTCCTTTATAACACTTTTATTACCATATCCCCGTATTCACTTGTATTAAATACTCTCACCAAGCTCCCACTTCCTCCATGTTACTGACGCCTTTCACTCACCCTATCCTTACCTCTTGCCCTCCTTATACCTTCTGCTTTCCCCAGCCCGCTCTCTCAGTACTCGCTTTGACAGCTACGCCACACAATGCCGCAGCATGACTCACAATATCTGATGACGTCAGTCAGCGGCAGCCGAAGGAGCGGCGGTGCAGTTAGTTCCGCGCCTGGGCGAGAAAAGCCAGTTGATGGCTGGGCGGGAAAAGCCGTCGCGCGCTGCGGATGGCTGGGCGGGGAAAGCCGTCGCGTGCTGCTGATGGCTGGGCGGGAAAGCCAATCGCGTGCCTCTCTGTGCGCGCGGATCTCGTGAGGCAGTAGCAAATACAGCTAATAACCGTCTCACGGGACAGTTACCTCATTTGAAATACCGAAATGCCCCGCGGGGGTTATACTGATACCAACCGCCAAATGGCAGCATTAGAGTTCAGATTTCCTGTCACAAAAAACAGAGGAATATTATACAGAGTCCAGAGTGAGGTATTTATTTATTCTATTATTTAATTGTACTGCCCTGCAGTGTTTGTTTGTGACACACACATATACGGTATATACAGAAAGCACAGCAAGGATTACATTAATAAAGTAGTTGTATGGCTTTCTAGTCATAGTGGGGCAGATTTTTGTGTACCACTATGACCGTATAACTACTTATATTGTATTTATGTGGAGTATAGGAATCTAAATCAAATCAATGTTTGGTGTGATGACCCCTTGCCTTCAAAACGGGATAAATTCTTCCAGGTACAGTTGGACTAGGTCAGGGATCTTGTAGGCATATAGCTAGGTTTGATTAAACATTTATACCAAACAGGCGCTAATGATCGGTGATTTAATGTTTAGGTTGAAACGAAATCATTAAGTGAAGCAGAAAAGGCTGCGTTGGAGGAATGAAACTCAGCGAGGAACATCCAACATCACCAACAAGGTGAGGCTGAAGAAGACAATGGCAGGTCAGTGATAAATTGTACAAAATTCAACACCTAATAAATATCTTTTGAAATATTTTTCAAACGGTTATACAAAAGGAATGTGTGTCGATGAATCCTTATTGAAATATAACAGGAGACTTAAACTTTACAAACTGTGCAAAAGTTTCCATGGCAACACCCTGGCCTTTTGAATCTATGATATCAAGGACGGTAGCCCAGAACTGCCTAGTTGCCCTGATTTTATTTGAAGACCTGTTGCAAAGTGGTGTGGGAAGTGGTTCACCCATATTTAGTAAAGGGTATCTTATTTATTTAGTAAACGGTAGCAATTTTTACACCACCTTCGTTATTTAAATTATGGGCATAATAGTAGAATATAGAGCACAGGAGCTGCTGGCAGTAATATTTTAAAATAAAGTTTCCGCCTTGTATGTAGATTACATGAAAAGATGACGCGTCTGCGGCCAACTCAGGAGAGGGCTACAGAAGCCTGGGTGCATAAAAACTAATAATGAGCACATGAGAGGGGTGGATCTGGCCAAAACTGGGACAAAATGTTCTTTTTTTGAAATTCGAGTTGGATGTGAAAATTGAAAATGGTCCAAGGGAAGTCAAACACGAGGGCTTGAGACAGACTCATTTTCCACATAAAATCCCAAATAAGCCACTACAAAAAAAGCCCAGAAAAGATCCAGAATATGCCGAAGTATGGGGAGTATGGGGAAATTCCAGCTTTTACTTTCCCGATTACACTTCTGCATTGGAACATCTTTTAAGAAATACCACGTAGACAGAAACAAGTAAAATTCATCAAATTATAATTTCAGCTTGCCTTTTTACGTTGAATTTCTCTCACTGGTTTTCCCCTGTGATATGTTGTTACAGCATCCAGTTATACAAACAATCTGTGGGTCCAAACCTTGCGCATGTTCCAATTCTGACACTATAATGCTCTAAATAATCCGGCAAACCTATGCAGATTGGAACAAGCTGTACTCTGGGGATGTTGCTGAGTGTAAATTAATAGTTTTCTGTACTTGCACATCTGAAAAATTGAAAAAATCTATATGAAAAGCACCTTTTTTTGTCTGCTAAATTCGAAAGATGTTAAATGTGAACACTTCAGAATGAACCATGCCACTATGCCAGTCGCTAGATACTATGTGTTGGTTTGTTTAATACATATATATATATATGCACGCTATATGACCAAATGTATGCGGACACCTGACCATAGCACTTATATTCCAAACAGCTTCCACTGGTCTGGGGAGACTTTTCACAAGATTTTGGAGGTATTCAGCCAAAAGAGTGTTTGTGGGGTCAGGCACTGATGTTGGACACGAAGGTCCAGCTCGCAGTTGGCGTTCCAGTAAATCCCAAAGGTGTTCAGTGGGTTTTTGCATGGTCTGTGCAGCCACTCGAGTTCCTCCTCACTAAACTCCTCAAACCTTTGGCCAGTGCTTTGTGTGTAGGGGCGCAGCCGTGCCTTCCCCAAACTGGTGCCACATGGAAGCATACAATTGTCTAAAATATCTGTGTATGGTGTAGCATTAACATTACCCTTCGTAGGAATTAAGGGGCGCAAACCATAAAAAACAGCCCCAGACCACTATCCCTCATCCACCAAACTTTACAGGAGGCACTTTGTATTCCAGTAGGTGATGTTCTCCTGGCACCAGCCGCCGCTTGGTATTAATTGTGATCTTCAGCTGGCTTCATGTGATTGTGATCGTGTTGCTACCGCAGGCTATTTGGAACTCTACTGCCAATGTTTATCGATAGAGATTGCTGCCTATGTGCTAATTTTATATACCTGTTACCAATGGGTGTCGCTATATGTTGAGTTCCGCCATCTTGGTATGGAATAAGTGGCATAAAATAAACCATTTTATGCTCATAGACTTGCTTAGTTTTCAAAAAGATATGCTGATATAGAGAGCAGGTAGCCGGTGGAATGAGTATGTTACCAGGAGGTATGACGTACCAGTGTATATATTCCCGGCTGCCAGGTACTCCTTGTGTAAAAAGAAAGCAACACAGATCTTTATTTTCAGGAAATGATTTTTATTTCACATACACATAATAATAGCCATCCAATGGGGAAGCATAGGGAAGAGTTGGAAATGGGGCAGGGAGAATCTGATGCGATCCGGGTACGAAGAACGATTAAAAAACGTATCAAAAAAATAAAACTGATAATATCTCAAGCAGGGAAAAATACATTTGAGAAGTGGTGGAAAGAGAAAGAAGAGCTGAAAGGGTTGGGAAGACAGAAGAAAGAGTAATGAGAAAGGGGTAAGGTTTGAAGAGGAGGACAGAGCCTTTGGGGAAAGTCAGGAACAAAAAGGAGGATGGAGCAAAAATGAAAGATGAACGACTACAAGTGAGAGGCACAGAGAAAGGTGAGGAAAGCTCAGTAATATGGACGCGGGTAGAGTATAAGGGGGTTACGTAGATTGAGGAAATTGTAGAGTAAGACAATAGGGTAAAGTGGAGGGGGGGAGAGAAGGGGTGCTATACTGACAGGCATTCCATTTAAACATTCGGTAGAGAGCAGTGGAACATACACAGTGGTAATATGTAGAAAAAGTAGGGAAAGAGTATGGGGATTGAAAAGGGGCCAAATACCAAATGAGGGAGATACGAGGGATTTCCATTCTGGATATGCAATGAAATGATATATTTATATATATATATATATACGTTGCCTTTCTTATGAGCTACAAGAAACTTGTACCTTCTGCGAAGGGGACAGAGAGCTGTTGCAGGCCTTTGTAGCAGGAGCTGCATTTGAAGTGCTTGCCATAACTTTCTTGATATCACCATTTGCCCAAACTTGGTAAACCCCCCACTTATTAAATCACGATAGGAAACACGTTACGCATGATACAGAGCTACCTTTTAACAATACTGTATCAAATGTATTTTATTTATGTATAAATCCCAAACCAAAGGAAAAACTCATGGTAATTAACATAATTTATTGCTTCTTGGGCAGGACCCATTCGCGTTTCTTAGATTCTTAAATTCCCAGCTCCTCCTCACATATCCAGTACACAAAATTATAGAAAGGCACTATTCAGGCTGGTATAAAATTGAAGCTCCTTACCATCTTGCTGGGAGTATTCGGGGATAACTAGCAATAAGGGAAATATCCTCAAAATAAGTTTCATTAGGCCTAGGACCAAACAAACTGAATAATGTTCTACTAATAAAAACTACCATTATTCCCAGTAATTTGAAGAAAACAACCCCACTCCTCCAAAGGCCGCACAATAACTTTCTGCCTCTCCAAGGACCCCACGCTACTCACGCACCCTTAAATCCTCTAAAAGTGGGAGAACTGAATGCAAAAAAGTGCATCGATGCTTTAAAAGTTGGTTTCCAGACAATTTCACTGAAATAAAAGCAAAGCACCAAAGGGATAAGTTATTTTTGCTTTTAGATCCCAAAATCTTACATCCACTCATTAAAGATATAGGTTAATCAGCAGCACATAATGTAACTCTTCCAGCACTTCCCAAAACAAAGTATATGAGAGGATTATTCATAAAGGTGCACAAGAAAAAAACCCCCCCCCCCCCGAAATAAGATATCTAACATGATCTAAAATTATGGAATTAATAGTCGGATTTACAATTAGTGGGCAAAAATCTGAAAATACTTTCATATCGTGTTAAAGGGCAACTCTGCAGCAGAATTTAGTATGTAGAAGTAAGCCATCATGGGATGTATGTGCAAAAACTTTCCCTCTTTAACAAAAAATGGATATTTTACATTTGCCCGGAACCCTTCTTATTTCGTGTGTTTACACATGCAATAGAAAACATTTAACATTGATTTCTGGCAATAAAACACGGCAGCTCTGCCCGCACCAGTCCCCGAGGGCCAGCTATGGCACGTTGCCGCGTTTTATGGATGCAGAATTTAGATCACGACGTATATACTCAACTTTATACCTTTTACTATGCAATAATTATAAATGGAACAGTATGCAATACTAGCGCGTAAGTAACGTATATAACTCTTATTTCCTATAAATGTGTAACATAAATAGGGAGAAAGTCATGAAAATCATGCGGCGCTGATAGTTTTGCACCGGTGCTACTGTTGCACAAAAAAAGACTAAATCCCTTGATAAAATGAAGATGCTGAATTATATCCTCTAATATAACAGCAGGAGATGAATACATTATAATTTGATTTGTTGTTTTTTTTATACTTAGGAATGTTTTGCAGAATTCTGCTAATATGATTTATCTTTGAGTTTTCAAATTTAAGAAAAAAAAAATTGATTTATTTTACTGTAAAGGAACTTTTGGCCGTGGATATCGAATTAATTTCAAATAGCTGCTTTGACTTTTTTAATGTTTCCAAACGATGGTTTTCATTTTTTTTTCTCGTTTTTTTTCTTTTTTTTTTTTAGAGCATTTTGTAACTAAGTGCGAATGGGGAAAGAAAACAGATCTAAACACAGAATCTGAAAAAAAAAACAAATAATTCCAAAATCTTTAGTGCAACGAAAAAAAAATCAGAAAAAGTTAACGTCTGAAGAAACAGACAAAGGTTCCCATTTTTTTTTTTTTTGAGTCGGCTGGGAAATTTCAGGAACTGAGAAACGAAGCCAAAAAAAAAAAAATCTGTAATTAAAAAAAAATAGAAATGTATTCTGTCATTTAAAATAAATTATCCTTAAATAACATTCAGCTAATTTTAAATCATATGCCTATAAGTTGTCATTGTTCTTGCCTATAGGCCCAATGCTAAAAGTTGTTGTCTTTTTTTTTTTTTATACTTTTTTTGGGAATAATGTATAATGTTATAAAAAGGCTATTATTTAAAGATTTAATAATTTTTTTTTTGGCTAAATGAAACTAAAATGACTGAAGAGTAAGAGATGGAAGTTTTTGTGGATTCTCCACTGCTTCGAATGAAACCTCTTTTACAAACCAACCAAAAGAATTGGGACATTTTCTAGGGTGTACAGTCAACTTTTACGTAATTTTGCCCCCCCTGTGGTTATAAAACAAGATATCCGTGTCCAATAGCTTCTCCCGGTAGGTATCAGCATGTCACTTGCACCAGGAGGGACAGACATCCCGTCCGTCTCTCCCGACTGTCACTACGTCATCCTCCGCCGCGAGGCACAGACGTTGTGACCTGTAGCTTATTCCTGTGTCTCTATACAGGTGGATCCTTGGAGGAAAGCGGAGGGCGGTGACACCGGAACAAGCACTGAAAAAAACACAAGGTGGCTGGGGTGGGAAGTGTGGGGTGGTTGGGGAGTGGCATTATCCCTTCTCCGCCAGAGGGTTGTTAAGCAACTCAGACGTTTAAAAGTTCTCCCCGGAAGGTTTTCTTTTTCTTCCTGTTGTAGATGTTACGAGGAGAGTTCTGTTATTCCAGACGTGTTGAAGGTGTCCACTTGTAGTCTCCTGTCGGGTGTTGGCGTGTGGAGGGGGGGGGGGTCTGTGTCGAGAATCTTTGTTCCTTCCGCTCGCAGATTTGCAGCTTGGCGGTAATGTAGTATCAAAGGAACCAGGACTGAAAGAGACAAACACGAGGGAGGGGGGTGAAGCAGGTATAAAAATAAGTGGGAAGAGGAGAAAGTTGAAATATATTTTTAACTTTTTAATTTCTAAGCCAGCTGCACTACTCTGTTATGAGCTCTGCGCCCTTATGGTACTGTGATCCAGCTCTGCGGTGCCCTGTTGCGCGTAGCACATGTCGTAACGAGCTGTCTGAACTGCATATTCCACCCGTAAATACAGAATAGGATTGTACCATGCTGGCTGCTAAAACAAAGAGATGGGGGAATGATATGGGAGCCACTTAATCTGCAATCAAATCACTTCTTCCCCGGACAGTAGGTGGCAGTGTTTACTGCTCATAAGTAGTAGGGCGCCATGACGGTAAATAATCATTCCACGCGGTTCCCTTCTTTCCTAACCGGTGATCGACCTGACCCATCGCATAGCCATTCACAATGATGGCCCTTAACCTTTATATGTAAGGGAAGCATCCTAATATTACAGATTATGAGACCTGAGTGCTTTTGGTGACTTAGCTGAAGAATGAATCAAACAAGAATCATTTTTACTTCCTGCAATGTAAATATAATGTGCCAGAAACCAGTTGTAACAAGTACTGTTGTGTTATTGTAAAATGAATTAGGTATTCAAAACAATTATGATTCATAAAGTTATTATATTTAGAAAGCTAAGCCGCAAACCATTTTGGAACCCACATTACGCAACACCAGATCTCCCACTCAATCGTCCTAACAATGAGCCATAATCTTAAATAATAATACATCTGTCACATAACATAAAGTAAAACCCTGCGCATATCTACAGATTCACGTGCAGCTTGGACCAAAACATGCTTTTGGACACGTTTATAAATAACAGGCAGCATTCTTAAGGAGTAAATGTTTATTTCACTAATTGTGGTAATATATTAGGAAGGAAGCGTATTTTGTTCAGATAAATGTCTGTAGATGTATGGGAAATCTCTTACTACCTCCCAGGATTCTAGGTGTCTAAACTGGCAGAGCTGTGATGGGGTAACTGGCAGAGTGATGGGGTAACTGAAGGAGCTATGTTGTGTGGCTACAGTCGGGGAGGGGCAAGGTCAGAAGTACGACCCCCACCATACTCAAAGAGCCACATTGCAGGGCTCAGGTATGGAGCATCCCAGGGTGGCCGTGTGGGAGCTCCCTGGGTCGGTCAGGGGAGGACATCCCAACTGGCTCATTATCCCTGCTGCTGGGGGCCGCGTCTCTCGATATTTGTGATGTAATATGGTACAGAACCAGCAAAATGCCTGTTAGAATTACATAATTGTAAGAATGTCCTTTGCTGCTGCTGCTCGGAATGGATCAGATATATCCAGGCCCGCAATGGCTACCTGGTATTATTGGATTAGGGCTTTTCCAATGGTTCCCAATTATATTTTTTAGAGGGACGGACAGTTACAGCTCTGCAATGTTTCTATAATGCTGTTTAGGTTATAAGCTTTTCGGAGGCCTTTCCCAAACTATGGCTTCTTTTTTGCTAACATAGAACGGGAGATTTTGACTACTGAGATTTTTGAGTTCAATGGCCAAGGACAATTTTACTCTATTATATATATATATAATAATCCCAGTGTGACCCATTACATACACTCTCATCACGCATGGCAAAGAACCCACATCAAAGCATAGCACTGGTAGCCCTAGATGGGAATAGACCTTAAATGCATGAAGGTACAAAAAACATACCACAATTCTATAAAACGTAAGAGGAATTTGTGTTTATTTAATGGGTTTTTAGTTCTGGATGCATATTTTGTTTTTACAGCATTACGTAAGATACGCTGCGTTCTTCAGTAGATAAGCCGACTACTTCATGGACATTATTGGCTCCGGTGACATGCAGTTAACGGGGATCTCCATTAAACAGGGAATAGGCCAATGATCAGGACTCTCATGGTATAGAAATCCCTGGCCTAGTTTAGAGTAGAGCTTGACATGGCTCCTGTCCTACGCTGCTTTTATTAAAAACGTCACAGGGGTTAATCTTTGTGGTGATTGGAGTAAAATGCAGGAGGCTGAGAAGTTTTTACCCCTCCTGTGCTTGGGGAGGGGGGAGCAGGGAGTGTTTGTAGTGGGGAGGGTGCAGTGCCCCCATTGTTGTGGAAGTGACATCATGTCTGGTTGTTAAGGGATACCAGACAGGTTTATACGTGACATCTTTAATTAGGGGGATCCCATTTTTGACCCCCCCCCTCTTATACTATGTTTCCCTGCTTCTTTTTACGTAACGCATGTAATTAGGCCTGTGTAAGATTGAGCTGTTATAACGAGTAGAGGAGACCCTTCTGTTGTGACAATTAGAGGTTAACACACGGTGGACAGAGGGGTCTCAGACTGTGATAAAGCAACAGCCATGTATGAGAACTTTACATCTGTGAATAGAAGGGTTTGAGTGATTCTGCTTATTAATATCAAACAGGTCAGACAGACGTGATTATACTGACATATATATATATATAAGATAAATCGTACACAGGCCTAATTACATCCCTAAAGTATTCAGTAGTTGTAAATGCTCTAGTTGTCTTTAAGACAATAAAGACTGTTAGCCTGCAATAGAATATTAGGCATGATACAAAGGTAATAAGGCACCCAGAAGCCAAATTACTATAATAGGGTGTTACAGGGGTAATAAGGCACTCAGGGGCCGGGTTACTGTAATAAGATGTTACAGGGTAATAAGGCACCCAGGAGCCGGGTTACTTTAATAAGGTGTTACTGGGGTAATAAGACGTTACAGGGGTAATAAGGCACCCAGGAGCCGGGTTACTTTAATAAGGTGTTATAGGGCTGTACAGTAATTAGTATCAGAGCTAATGAAGTGATGGGTTATTGTGGTTTATGGTGATGTTATCGGTTGCAGTGACTGTCGTTGTCCAGCAGGTGGAGCTCTTACACCTCCATCCCTGTGGATCTGTTTCTCTTAGGCTTCTTTGGACAGATTCATCCAGATTCATCCATATCCACAAACACACGCAGTGTATGCATGCAACAAACATTTCTTCTCTTTTTCTTCTTCTGGGCTTTATTTTTCTGCGATGTACAATTAGCAGAGGGCGGATGACCTGCTTGATCATATTACCTGTGTACGGCTTTAAACCAGGTGAAACCGACTACACCCCAAGTGCCCTGAGATCGAGGGAATGTCCATGACCTTCTTTGACTCTATTACCTTGTATCCTAGATACAGACAGAGTCCATGGGCAGGTGCCTTTTCTTAGATCCAGGAGCCATATGTCCATCCCATGCATGTTTAAATACGCTCACTGTATATTAACCTCTACCACTTCTGCTGGGAGGCATTTCTACTTATCAAGTACCCATTAAGAATAATGTTATATCTGTAGCCTGTAAAGTACATCGGTGTAAAAACTCTTCATGATGATTGCTGTTCTGTATAAAGAGAATCTCACTGTCCAACTCAAGTTCAAGACAAGATCATGGCTCCAGCAACTGTGGGGCATTAAGATCCAGGTTATTAAGAGGGGGAGATTATGGAGTACTTGCAGTGTGAAGCTGGGGCAGATTGCTAATAATGACCCCTCGGGGGCGGGCCTTGTCATTTAATGGCTCAGATCATCAACATTATTGCACCCTGGAGGGCACATCAACCTGCGCCCACTTAGACTGAATCTGCCCAACGGATAGAAGTTGGGGTAGAACCCACCACCCAATTGCACTAGCATGCAGTCAATGCTTAATATATCTGAGGGGGGCAATATTACTAGCCCTCGTGGCTTATGCCCGGCTAGCAATCTTCACCTGGAAGGAACGATGGGACAGATCCTCGTCTCTTTAAATCCTCATTGAGGGGTTTATGAGCCTAGAGCGCCCTCCAGAGGTTGGGTAGTTGATATACACCTGATCACATGCCTCAATCGGGACGCCTTTATCTCAATATATATATATACCTATATATATATATATTATAATTATGTATATATATGCACCCCTTCCCAGTTTTGCACGGATATTCCTCTCCCTCCTCTGCAGTTAATCTGCCCTTCTGATTATCCCGGCTGGCTCTCCTCCCTTCTCCCTTTGTTCTTTGCCCGCAGGCCCTTCTTCCTAGCGTGTGTTCCTTTTGTAATAAGCAGGTCAGGGTGTTACTTTGTGTCTCACTTCTGTAAGCACATGAGATCCTTCCTCACGTGTGCTGCGCTCCGGAAGCGAGACGGGCACTATCTGCCCGGGGAGGGTAATATCAGCTTATTCCTCCCCGACCGTCACGGCACAGCGTCACCTCGCCTGACACCGTCTATCGGTTTGGCCGCAGCTGGCTTTGTTTTATCCTCGTGTTCGCTGTACCTTCTGCCACCTATTGTTCTGATCTCGCCGCCATTAATTACAAAGTATTCTGGGGCCGGGGTGCGCAGAGCCATAAAAAAGTCTTTGAAATACCGTGTTTCAGGTTAAATGTGATGACATTATGTACGGCAAACATGGGTGATGCTACTGTATAGTCAGATCAAACTGCTGCTTAGGGCACCTCTTGGTGTAAGGGGCCACTTCAGACAGAATGGCTGCCGAAGTATTACTTATAATTTTTTCCATCACCTGTGCTTGAGATGGGGCAAAAACTTAGGGGCCCAAAAAGCTACCCCTAGGGACACTTGTGATGTTGCGTATTCAACACTGAATGCAGAGCTCTGTGGTATAAGTCTCTCCCGGCTTCCTCTGTGCAGTGAATGCAGAGCTCTGTGGTATAAGTCTCTCCCGGCTTCCTCTGTGCAGTGAATGCAGCGCTCTATGGTTTAAGTCTCTCCCGGCTTCCTCTGTGCAGTGAATGCAGCGCTCTGTGGTATAAGTCTCTCCCGACTTCCTCTGTGCAGTGAATGCAGAGCTCTGTGGTATAAGTCTCTCCCGGCTTCCTCTGTGCAGTGAATGCAGCAGAGCTTTGTGGTATAAGTCTCCGGCTCCCGGCTTCCTCTGTGCAGTGAAGCCAGAGCTCTGTGTATAATCTTGCCGCTTCCTTGTGCAGTGAATGCAGCGCTCTGTGTATAAGTCTCTCCCGGCTTCCTCTGTGCAGTAAATGCAGCGCTCTGGTATAAGTCTCTCCCGGCTTCCTCTGTGCAGTGTGGCTCTGTGGTATAAGTCTCTCCCGGCTTCCTCTGTGCAGTGAATGCAGCGCTCTGTGGTATAAGTCTCTCCCGGCTTCCTCTGTGCAGTGAATGCAGTGGGATTTTAACTCCCGGGTCCCGTGCAGCATCAATTCATTGTGCTGGGATGGAAACACCGTCTTCGTGGAGGAGAGAGAGAGGCGCACCTCACTCTCCTCCCCGAGGCCTCTAGCTCGGACGCAGTGCGGCATTTCATGCTGAGCGCGGAAATATGACATCATATTCCGGTGCTCACCAGTGAAGCAGCGCTCACCGCCAGAGCAGGGAGACAGAGGCCTCGCAATCCCACCGCAGAACATCTGCATGGTAAGTGAACTACAAAGGGGGGGACGAGTAGTTAGTGAGAAGGGGGGGAGTGAGAGAATGAATTAATGTGGATGAATTGTGTGAATGAGTGAGAGAATGAATTAATGTGTGGACGACCTGTGATTTGTGCCTGTAATTTAGGGGTTTTATCTATACCTTTAATGCTGAGTTTTATGTGAATTCCAATTGATCCATACCTGCAAAGCTGGGTTTTGTGTTATTCCGTTGATCTGTATCTGCTATGTTTCCATACGTTATTTATGTATACCTGCAAATATAGGATTTGTATGTCTTATTCAGTTGATCCTGGCCCGTGGTGCTGTTTCCATGTGTTGTTTATTTGATCCATACCCTCAGTGCTGAGTTTACATGTGATTTCCAGTTGATCTATACCTGCAATGCTAGGTTTCCATACATTATTATTGTATACCTACAATCATCTGATTCTGATTCAGTGTGGCAAATATTTTTTGGTGTGGTAGTGGAGGGAGTTTGCATGCTAGGGAGCGTGGAGCGGGGCCCAAGGCAATTTTATAATATAAGATGTGTCGGCAGCAGGGTCTAATATTTATATATATATATCGGCATCAGGGTCTAATATTTATATATATATATCGGCAGCAGGGGCTAATATTAAAGAATGAAAACTAACTGCCAGTTCAGCTGTTATTTTGAAATCATATTTCAATCACGGTCTTTATCACGGTCTAGGTCTCTCTCTATGCAGTGAATGCAGGGTCTCTCTGGCTGATTGAGTCCCCGGGGGCCGTTGCTGCGCAGACAGGTTACATTCACGTCTCTGCTGGCCGTAGACCAGGGGTTGTGTAATATCTGCTTCCGGCTGTAATCGTCTGTAATAATCTCCCTCTCTGGGTTTAACCTGATTTCCTGCCTTTAGGCTTCTCTCTCTCTCTCTCTCTCTCTCTCTCTCTCTCTCGCTCTCTTTCTCTCTCTCTCTCTCTCTGTACGAACCTGCCTCTCCACGGCTTTGCTGCTCAGAGACGGGCCCCCTCCGGGGCATTAGAGGGCCGTGACTCCTAGGGCTTTTATGTGGCTATTGCCCATTCTTCCTTTTTCATTTACGTCGCCACCTTCTCCTTCTTAGCTCCGTTCCTTCTTTCTCTCTCTCCTTTCTCTTCCCCCTCTCTCCATCTGCTTGGTGCTTTTGCTCTCCCCCCTCTCATCCTCTGATATAAGATGCAGGTCAGTCAGTTAATAGGCGTAAGTCCTACCAGGTTCATGAGAATCCAACTCACGTGTGCCGGTCTTCTTATTCCTCCATCAGACAGACGGAGTTTATTAATATCCCGCTACGCCTGGATCTGTGAATAATGACATCATTCTTCAATACAAGAAATACAGAAACTCCAAAGGTTTAACCTCCTTATGTCTTACACTGTAATTAGAGTGTAAGCTCTGCAAGACAGCAATTCCTTTGACAATACATTTTACAGCCCCAGCTGTCACGTGCATTATATATCTATCAGTCCCCTTTAATTCAGGCATAAAAATACATCTTTATTAGTATGTATCGGTCTATATAGCGCCGCCATATTCCGCAGCGCTGTACAATGGTTAAACAAGACATAACAAGTAGTGCATAGATGTATAATATCTCCAGTATAATAAAGAAACAGAACCTTCTCTGTTAAAGCGACCAAAATCTCTGAAAATTGCCCTAAAGGCAGACATAGTATACATTGTCTCGGTCTTCTCTGCAATGCCTGGTACCACTTCTACTGGGAGACTATTCCACTCATCCACTACTCTCTCTGTAAAGTTTATGCATATATATACCGGTATATGCCATTGTACAGCACAGCTGGAATATACTGGTTCTATATAAATAATAATAATAATAATTAATAATAGTGCGTATTGTGATCTGCAGGTTTATTGAGTGCATAGAGATGCAGAACCGGGGAAACTCCGCGTACAAACTGCTGGCTCGGTGTCCTGAGAACAACTCTTGGTCACCCTACATATGCAAATCAGAGTAGAAATATGCTAATAACGTCACCTGCGATAATCCGGGATCCATACATTAGGTGACGCACCATTATATATATATAATATAATATAGTTAGATAAGTGCCAGTGACTCATCGCTTGTATAAACCCAAAGATTGTTTCGGAGATCTCCCCGTCCCAGCAGCGGGGATCCGAAGAACCCAAACAAGGGTAACATCTCAGGTGTCCAAGGGGGGGGACACCTTTTTCTTGGGGGTGTGTGGCCAGAGGCCGGGAGGGGTGGGGCCACAGGTGGGGATAAGACAGCCCACTCCCATTAACCGAAGAAGAGCATCTCGTCTGGATCAATCCTGGGCTGGTCAGGGGAGATCAGAAGATTCCCCCAACTGGACTATGACATGAAGAAGATGGGACAGTTGGCAGATATAGTGTGTATTAGGGCGACCAGTAGGTGTGGCTTCGTGCTGAGCATGCCAATCATGCCCTGGTTTTGTGAATAAACGCACTCTCTCACATATAACGAGCAGTAGTTTTTTTGTATGTTCTTCTCACCGCTATTATCACAGTAACTGATTCCTGCCTTTTTCCTACTGACAGAGAGCCATGCAGTTTACAATTACTGACTGCAGCTTCCACTTACTGACTGCAGCTTCCACTTACTTACTCACTGACTGCAGCATGTTACTACAAAAGCACCTTTTTACTGGCTGATCATGTCACATGACACGTACGAAACTCCCATCACTGATGCCGATAATAATGGAAAGACCCCATGCTGCAGGAGAGTGGCCCCATCAAGGACCCCACATCACCCAGAACAACAGACACCTTATTCATGCAGGGCAGACACACATAAAGCATGCTGCAGCAAGTGGGACCCCCGTCCTGTCAGGGCCCCTCGGGCAAATGCCCCATTTCCCTATTATTATGCAACCAGAGAGCCTATGCTTTTTATCCCTCTCTCTCCCTCTCTCTCACCCTCTCTCACCCTCTCTCCCCTCTCTCCCTCTCTCTATCTGCCCCATTTGTGTGAATGTAATGTGTAATAGGCGTTGCCCGTCGCTGGCTGTACCAGGCCCCCTGCCAGCTGGACGGGAATTTGACCCACTTGCACCTGACCTACTAAAAATAAGACGCTGGCACAGGCCGCGCGTAACCACGTTTATATAACAAACAAGTGACTCTCCGCGGACTAAAATGCATATATTTCCTCTTATTACCCTATATACCACCTCCAATACCTCCTATTACATCATATAACTCCTTCAATAACACCTATTACCCTATATATATCACTTTAATAAGTGCTCCTATTACCCTATATAACCCATACAATAACTCCTATTTCCCCATATAACTCCATTAATAACCCCTATTACCCCATATAACTTCATTAATAACCCCTATTACCCTATATAATCCCTACAATAACACCTCCTTTTACCCTATATATATATATATATATCACTTTAACAAGTTTTCCTATTACCCTATATAACCCTACAATAACCCCTATTACCCCATATAACTCCTCCATTAACTTCTATTACCCTATATAACCCCTTCAATAACTTCTATTACCAAATATAACTCCTCCTATTATCCTATATAACTCCTCCTATTACCCTATATAACCCCTTCAATAACTTCTATTCCCCTATATATTTATATATATATATATATATATAACCCCTTCATTAACACCTCCTATTACCCCATATAACTCCTTCATTAACGCCTCTTATTACCATATATACCACTTATATAACTTCTCCTGTAACTCCATATAACTAATCCAATAAAACCTATTACCCAATATAACTCCTCCTATTACCCTATATAACCCCTCCAATAACTCCTCCTATTACCCTATATAACCCCTCGAATAATTCCTCCTTTTACTCTATATAACTCCTCCAATAACACCTCTTACCCATATAACTCCTCCTATTACCGCATATAACTCCTACCATTACCCTATATAACTCCTACATTACCCCATATAACTCCTCCTATTACCTCATATAACTCTTACCATTACCCCATATAACTCCTCCTATTACCCCATTTAACTCCTACCATTACCCTATATAACTCCTACATTACCCCATATAACTCCTCCTATTACCTCATATAACTCTTACCATTACCCTATATAACTCCTCCTATTACCTCATATAACCCTTCCAAAAACTCCTCCCATTACCCATGTAACCCTCCAATAACACACTGTTTTACCCCAAAATAACATCTACCTATAACACCTCATATTATTTAATATAACCCTTCCCTATAACAGCTCCTATGACTTCATATAACCCCCATAACAGCTCCTATGACTTCATATAACCCCCATGACAGCTCCTATGACTTTCATATAACCCCCATAACAGCTCCTATGACTTCATATAACCCCCATGACAGCTCCTATGACTTCATATATCCCCCATAACAGCTCATATGACTTCATATAACCCCCATGACAGCTCCTATGACTTCATATGTATCGGTTTGTCTTAGTCTGTCAATTCTTGTCTTGTCATATCCCTTGAATATATGTATTGTATTAAGCGCTGCGTAACTGTTGGCACTATATAAATAAAAGATAATAATAATAATAATAATAATAACGTCCATCTCCCGCTATCCCCCTCAGCAGGAGACGCTGATCTTCAGACACACCAAATAACCAAACACTGGATATAATAATAACATTTTATTTTACTAGTAACATTAAATATTTACAATGACTGCGCTGCCGTCCCGGCATTTCTCTTGTGTCCGTGATCCTTGTTACCCCCCCCCCCGGCACACATTCACATCACCACAATGCATTGATGTTGCAGCAAGTTATTAATTACAAGTGTGGTGAGCGGCACGGAGGGCGGCGAGGAATAGAATCTCCTGCGTTAAAGTCTCGGGAATCGATCCCTTGGTCGCTGTCCGTCCCTCAGACATCTTTTCCATGCGAGCGACACTTCAGTCTTAATTTGTGTGGCAATTTAACTCCGTGTGCGGGTTCTTTATGGGGCGGACAATCAGCGGGGCAACAACCAGTTTCTCCTTCCTCTACGCAACTGTCCTCGCTCTGGTACCCGGACGGAGGAGATCTGGGGGACGCCGCGCTTCCTGTGAGACCGGCCTCCGGTGTCTTCACAAGACGCTGGAAAGGATTGTGCGCCCCATCCGTGTGGACAAAAATGGAGGCGCGCAGCGGAGTCATCCTGCATTCGGACCCTTGGCTGTTGTAACTTGACGGAACTTCATGTTTGGAGTGGTAGGTTTGTCGGTCCTGGGGGTCTACGGTATGCCCCCCAACCCTGTAGAGAATAACCCCACCCCGTTGTGCTTCAAGCCTCATCGCCCCGTTCTCCTCTGGGCACATGTTGGAAAAATCACTGTCCATTGCCCTCCCCTCCCCATAGGCGTTGGGTCCGGGGCTGTCTACCGAGCATTGATCTGAGAGGTCCGAGATTGAGCCTCGGGGGGAGTAACCGTCCATAGCGGCACCCCCTCCGCTGTCTGCCTCCGAGGAGTCGGAGTTCACACCAAAATACGACGAGGAATATGACCCGGTGTCACCGCCGCACAGCAGGTTTCCGGCGTCCACACCTTTACGGCCTCCCAGCCCTTGCGAGGACTCCAGGACCGAGGCGGCCGAGATAAGTCCATAGTGAAGCTTGAGCTGCAGCAGCTCGTTCCGTAGCCGGACGTTCTCTTCGTCCAGGGCCGCGACCCTCCCTTCCAGGACTAGGTCGTGGAAACGCCTCTTCTCTCTGGACCTCTTGGCCGCCTCGTTGTTTTTCCTGCGCTTTTCCCAGTAGCTGGCGTCCTTCTTCTCGTCGGAGATGAACTCTCGCTTCCTGCGCCCACCTCCGGCTCCCCCTTGACCCGCGTTGGCCCTGTCTCTGGCCCTTTGCTCCTCGCCGCTCTGGATGTATGCGCCGAGGGGCGACTCCATGCTTTCCAGGCTGTTCTGCATGCTGTGCCAATTCTAAGGAGTCGTAATAGGAGTCGGAATCTCGGAATCTCAGAGACGGCTCAGCGTCGGGGAAGTCTTTCGATCCGATCGTTAGAGTTCTGATTCACACGTCGGCAAACGAACATCTTCTAGCATAACTCTCTCATATTCCGCAGTCTATTCCGTGAACCGGGCTGTCTCTTTTTGTTCTCGGCGGAATTTTGCCTTTTGTGTTCTTGTGTTCTAGATCACTCTTTCTTTTCTTTGTCTTGTATTATTCTTTAATCCTCCCCCCAAAAAGTCTTTTCTTTTATCCGGATAGATCTCTCCGTCTCCGCTCTGACCGTATCCTCTTTCCTCTCTCCCGATAATGAATCCTTGGTTCGCACACCGCTAGTATTTTGCTTTTTTCTGGACACGCCTAAAGAAAAAACAAAAAAAAAAAAAATTCATATATAATTGGAAAAGTGTAGCTGGGAACACACACCCTAACGCTCTTACATAATGTGACCCTGAAGAGGGCGGGGCTTGGCACACAAGACGCTCACGTTTGACCTGGTTTACTTTGAATGCCAATTAAACCAATTACAGGGGGTTTCGTAATATTTTGTTATCGTATACAGAACCGGAACGGTGCGTACGTTTGGTTTTGTGTGGGTTTATAAATACATATACGGTATTTCATATCCGGAATCTGCACGCGGCGCAGAGTTCCATTCACTAAAGATGGAGCCGGGGGGCAGACCCCGCTGCATACCCTTTTATTTATGCATGTGAAACCACAGCATAGGATAGAACGTGATTTATAGTTCACTGTCATTCCCTTATCTGCTAATTCATTTGAACGCAATCTTGAAAGATGACTTAGGTCTCTTAGGTCTCCTAAGTTGTCTTAAAAGCTTACGCTCTTATTCTACCCAGCCGATAAAGGGATCAACTTTGAATCTACCCGTATTTCCGTACCTAATGCAGTATTAATCTCTGCCTTTAGCGTGCGTTGACGCGAACATTCACATACTGGCTGAGAGTTCTGAGAGTGCACGTTGATGAATTGAATACATGACGATGGGGTAGTGGAGCTCAGGCTGGACGCCCGGCGGAGCTCTTAAGGTCACGGTGTCCCTTGCAGGTTTCACTTGCGGTCCCGAGCGTCTCTTCCGTGTACATGTGTATGTGTGTCAGTGTGTTAGTTATGCGCACACACCCTGCTCTCCCCTCCCTCCTTCTCCCGTCCACGTGCCTAATCTCCCTGCCATGTGAGCAGCCATCACCAGGCACAGAAACTGGGTCAGCGCGCGGTAAACAGACCTGCAGGCCCCCCGCCAGAGACCCTCGTAAAACCCATTCAGTGCCAGATTCACCGATCTCCTGCCGGCTGCATACTAGAGCTTGAGCAGCTACTCTGCAACTCCCATCACTCTCAGCCACCAGACCCCCCACCTAGCCTAAGGGACATCTGGAATTTGAATGCAGGCGAGTTATGGGGAACATAACTCCCACCACTCTCATCCAAGCTCCCATAACCGTACACGTTATACCCCTTTTGGACCTTTCGGGTGTCGTGAAATACAGCTCTCATCACACCTAGCCAGCTGAAACGACAACCTTAATGGTTTTTGTTTGCAAAAAGCTGGCGTGGCAGGCATTTCGGGCGACTTCCGCTATCCTCAGGCAGCCTTTGGTTGTTGCCCAACTTTGTTTCGGCGCACAGTTATCATAACAAGCCGAATTCCGGAAGGGTTTTGGCGTCGGGCCGCACCCCGCGTTATCCTCACAGCGCCTTTGGTGTTACCCAACCTCACCTATACCTCCAGTTATCACAATAGCACACCTCCCATTATCCTCAGACAGCCTTGCCCCAGTTCCTGTAGAAACCATTAACCTATTTCTAGTCTAGGGCCAATCTGGGGCCGGGCAGCTTTAGTCTTGCA
This sequence comes from Spea multiplicata, assembly GCA_009364415.1. Taxonomy (NCBI): domain Eukaryota; kingdom Metazoa; phylum Chordata; class Amphibia; order Anura; family Pelobatidae; genus Spea; species Spea multiplicata. The sequence goes on along the minus strand of VKOC01000003.1, from coordinate 40,056,281 downwards.
GCATCACGAACAGCGTGGATCTGAAGGATACTCCTTGTTACGCGCATGTACAGAGTTCCTTTAAGTCCTAATCCCCGTTTGACCTATACATTGGCTAACACTACAGATCCCGAGCCCATTCAGGGCAACTAGAGGGGGCAGATGCTGCTCATGGGATCCTAAGCGGCCCTGAAGCAGGGGACATCATCATTATTATTCTATATTAACTCGTATGGCACCACCATATACCACGGCTCTGCACAATGGGTTGACGGGACATAGCAAGAACAAGTGCATCATATAACAGTTTAGACTTACAAACGTGAGGAGGGACCTGGTCCAAACAGCTTACAATCTAAAAGGAGGTGTTTGGAGCCCACCACCGCATGGGGGCTTATTCACTAAACCCAGAGTTTGTAAGAACATCTTGTGGCCTTAGCTCACCGACTTCACCAGGAAATTTAAAGGACAAACCCAAGAATAGAATAGATCCTGCAAGAATAGATTGTTTGGCCCTGTATAATGGATGGTTAAAATGAGCTTTCATGGAAGTCACCTAATTGACCTATGCCTTAAGCAGGGCCAGGGCAGCCATTCCTACGAGAGAGAGAGAGAGAGAGAGAGAGAGAGAGAGAGAGAGAGGGAGGGAGGGAGAGGGAGGAGAAGGAGGGAGAGAGAAGGGAGGAGAGAGAGGAGAGGAGAAAAGAGAGGGAGGAGAGAGAAGAAAGAAGGGATAAAGAGGTGAGCGAGAGACGGGGCAGAGGGAGAGAGAGAGAAAGAGGTGAGGGAGAGAGAGAGAGAGGGAGAGAGTGAGAGAGGGTGGGGGAACGATAAGTTTAGATGATGGGGCGAGAGAAGGAAATACACGGAAATAGAACACGTGTGTCTGGAATGTACACGTGAATTACTTTTGCTCTCAGTCACTGCAGGAGGAAGTCCAGCCCAAAGTGTTCAGAATTCAACTCAGCCCATTCAGTCCCGGATGAACCCCTGAGTGCTAGCTCTGCAGACCAGACCTGGTCAGAAAGATCTCTCTGCTTTTTCCGTGTGGCCCCCTCTGTATAGCGACATATACACCCCCATACACAGTTCTATAGCTATATAGGGGGGGTCGGAACTCTATATAACTGAGAATCCTGTAACGGAGTGTAAGCTCTATAGACAATTCTGTCCACATCACTGCAAATTATAACGTGAACGCTATTCACATGCTTTATTATTACGCTGTGTATTAGATTGTAAGCTCTACTGCCCAGAATGTCCACGTGTTTGCCTGGTCTGGGTAATATTATTATTAGTGTAACTACATATTGGGCTCTTTTGCTTTAGAGTGTAAGCTCTGCTGCCCAGAATGTCCATGGGTTTTCTTGGTCTCTGTTACTACATATTGGGCTCTTTTGCTTTAGAGTGTAAGCTCTGCTGCCAAGATTGTCCATGGGTTTGCTTGGTCTCTGTAACTACATATTTGGTTCTTTTAGAGTGTAAGCTCTGTGGGGCAAACCTCCCGGTTTCCATTGGTTCCCAGAAGGTAAATACATCTTTCTGTCCTTCTGCACTACAGAGCAAGCTCTGCTTATTGTTAGCCCCCCCCCTGCGCTGCCGAGTGACAACTTCCCGGCAAACGACTCTAATATACTCTATAATAGAGTGTCAGCTCTGAAGGCTAGCTTTGCTTCCCTCGGCCCCTGTTGGCTAGGAGCCCCCCTTGCATTCTAACTCTTAACATTAAAGTGTCAGCTCTGTGGACATAGACTGATAGACACTGCATTCTTCCACATAATTATATACCGGGAGCGCATTACACGCATCGCACATTCTTACATAACATACATTCACAGCTAATAGTTTTAAACTCACATGAATCATACGTGATCAGGCATGTATCTGTAAACATACGGGCAGCAGGCAGCGCATGCAATCCACACGGCAAATGACAGCGCAGGTCTTGCCACAGCCTCAGGTGCCTTTACCTGTCAGCCGAGTCCGACGCAGCCTCCTGCTCTCCGCCGCTCTCCTTTCTTTGTTCTGTCTCTATGTTCCCGTAACACTCTTTTTCCCCTCCTCCTCCTCCTTTTTTTCTCTGTTGTTTTCACTCTGTCTTTCTTTCTCTGTTTCCTCCTCCTCTTTTCTGTGCACTACTTTCCTGGCATCTCTCCTCTCTCTCCCCGTCTCTCTCTCTCCCCGTCTCTCTCTCTCTCTCGCTCTCTTTGAGAATGTGTGTTAGTGGGTCAGACATTGCATAACCAGACGTCACAATCTGTGTGTGTCTGAGCGAGAAGGGGGAAAGGGAGGGAGAGAAAGGAACGGGAGGGAAGGAGAGAAAAATGCAGAGGAAAGGAAGAAATGATGGGGAAAGACGAGGATAGGGGTGGAAAGGTCAGGGGGTTGGGGGGGGAAAGCTGAAGGTATAGGAGAGCAGCTATATTACACCCACACTCTAATATCGTATGGAAAGCAGATGGAGCGTAGAGGATGGGACAACGGGGAACCCTGACCTGCCGAGGGTTATAATCCACTATTTATTAACGTTCAGGTGGAGTAGCGCAGGTTTGGAGAACTGAGCCCTTCCCTGCAAAGCTAGCACTCTAATACACAGAAGCACGGGCAGAAATCTAGAAAGTGGCCACCTAGTCGCCAGTTTTTCCGGCTGTGAAGGCTGAAATCAGCCGTCGGTCTCATCTTAGATTCAGGAGCCGTAGGTCTATCCCATGCATGTTTAACGCCCCTCACTGTATTACCCGCTACCACTTCTGCTGGCAGGCTGTTTCATGTATCTACCTCTTGCCAAGTGAATGAGGCAGGCAGCAAAGTTTGCCTAGAGAGCTATGAACGCGGCTTTTAAATGTGTTCTGGCTAGTGGTGGGTGAGATGGGCCAGTGGCAAATCACAGACTCAGCCACCGTGCATGGAACTTCCTCTAGACAGGTGTGGGTTTCCGTCCACCTTAAGCCGTTGTTGGTTTATCCAGTCCTGGCTGGCCGGGGGCTCAAATAGACAAAGGAGATAACCCCGTCCAACTAGCCCAGGGACAGAGGAGCCCAAAATATGTTGGGTGGGTAATAAACCCGGTGAACAGAGGCCGCGTTGAAAATCCATCCAAGGAGCACAGAATGGATCCAGTCAATGTAAATGTTTTAGATTATAATAACCCCCTTAGAGGGGGACCCTCATGTTTCGAGTCCGAGTGCACTGCTTGTTATTTCCTGTTAACCTTTTGTACAGCGCTATATAAAACTATAAATAAATAATGTCAGCTTTTGTTACTCTGGTGGAATTGTGATTAAAAATACAAAAAAGGGGGGAAAAGTTTTTTCTTCATATCTGAACGGCGTTGGGGAATTGCCCTCCTGACCCACTTCACATGTCCGCTCCTGAAGGATTCTTGCCCACACACGGTACAACGAGCAAGAAGCCGGAAATGCCCTTCCTGGCCCGCAGAGCTTACATTCTGGAGAATGTATAATATGTGTGTCAGCCCCCGGCTAACAACATGTTATGTGTCTGCGCCTGTTACATGTGAGCTTTCTTTCACATGCAGCTTGCATGACCTCGATTCCGAGTCAGGAGTCAGAGAATGGCCGGGGGTATTATATATACACCATTCAAAAATAGACATGAATACGAGAGCCACAGCACAGATTACACCGTAACCTATATCAAACAATACTGCCTTGTTCTATGACATCATAACTTTAAAGGGACCGTGTTTCTATGCCTGAAAAATACATCACCACCATGGGATCCACATATATACACTAATATCTTCTGGACAGATTGTAATAACCCCCACCAGGGCTTTATACAGTAATAACCGCCCCAGCGCTGTATACAGTAATATAACCCCAGCCTGCCTGTATACAATAATATAACCCCAGCCGCTGGTATAGCAGTTTATATAACCGGGTATACAGTAAATATGGAACCCCCGCCAATGCTGTATACAGTAATATAACCCCCTGTGCTGTATACAGTATTTAACCCAATGCTGTAATACCCAGTAATATAACCTGTGCTGTATTACAGTAATATAACCCCACCGCATGCTGATACAGTATTAGACCTCCCTTGTGCCTGTATACAGTAATATAACCCCCCAGCGCTGTAATGACAGTAATATAAACCGCACCAGCGCTGTAATCAGTAATAACCCCGCCAGGTTCTGGGGTATACCGTAATTATAACCAAGCGACTGTTATGTAATAATAACCCCCTGTGGCTGTATACCAGTAAATATACGCCCAGCGCTGGTAAACAAGTAAAATTATACCCCAGCGCTGTATAGCAGTAATATACCCCGCAGCGCTGTATAACAGTAATATACCCCCAGCACTGGTATAACAAGTAATATAACCCAGGCGCTGTATCAGGTAAAAATAACCCCAGTGCTGATATACAGTAATATATACCGCCACGCGTCTACAGCTAATCATAAACCCGCCAGCGCTGGTATAGCATGTAATAATAACACCCCAGCACTGGTTTATATCCGTATTAACCCCAAGCCCTGGGTTTTACCTAATACCCCACCGTTGTTGGCAGTAAATACCAGCACTGTATTACAGAATATAACCACCCGGTGGTTATACGTATAACCATGTTATCACAGTTACGTTGGTCGACATTGACAGAAACCTGGTTTAATCTCATTTTGCTCCAATAATATGCCTTTACCTGGAGGCGGCCATCGCTGTCAGTCATGTGATATGAGCTGATGCTTTATGGCAATGCTTGTTCCTTCATAGACCTTTCTTTAGGCAGAGGGGCTGGTTGGGTGATTCAGACCGAGTCACTCTTTCCCACAGGCAGTGTGATTGGGAGTCGGTTGTTTATCTAGTAGATTTAGGTCAGATAAGAGAGCGAGAAATGGCTGACATGCGGCTGCCAGTCAAACATCTCCCATTTTTGATGAGCGCACGCTGTTTTGTTCTTCCGAGAAGGATCTCATTTTTGGGTTCACTCTGGCAAACCCGAGCTTTACGGAGCAATTACAGTAATTTCCTCTACTGCAGGAAAATTGACTATAAGTTACTATTTTCCTTTATTTTGATCAATCTTGGCACGACCTTGGAGATTGGGAATGAAGTGAACGCGTATGATTTGGACATCCACACGATGAAGGGATGATTTATTTTTTTAACATTTGAATTGGAAATGTTCCAAACATATTTAAATGTTTTTAATCATATTACCAATTTAATCAAATATTATGAATAAATGCATCTGCTTTCATAGACCCTCTAGGCCCTCTAGTGGCCAATAGCAGTCACTGCAACAAGGCACCAAGGAATAGGGTTGTTCCTGGATTAGTGGGACTTGTTTGTACTATACATGATTCGGGGTTTATGCACTATAGGGAAAGTTGACAAGAGTGTTTACAGGGGGGTTGTAGTTTCAGCTCCCTCGCTTCACTTAAATATGGCCCTAATTTAAAACCATAGAGGGCCAGAGGCTTAAATGGAATGTAAGGAAATTTTACCTTACTGAGGGGGTGGTAGATAAGTGGAACAGGCTCCAAGCAGAAGTGGTAGAGGCTAATACTGTGAGGTATCTAATCCCTTATCCCTTTCACCTGAATCAATAATATTATAAAGGGTCCTGGTTGGTGAATATAACCTGTATCCGGGGTTCGTAGGAGGCAACAGTTAAAAAATAGGTAATAGTTTCCAGGGCAGCCTTACCTTATGGACCCGCAGCAGCCGATCCTTGAGGCCCCGGAATGTGTTTTTAAAAGTATTTGAAATATTATTTAAATAATAAAGTATTTATTTGCAGGCAGGTAACATGGTGTGGAGGCCGGGCATGTTCTCTCCTACCTGGCTGATAAGGTGGATAAGGTTAGAGCTCCCTCTGCTGGTCACTTTATGAATTGTCTTGTGGTCTAATAATCGCTTACTAGAATTATTATATGACATATAATATTTTTCTGTAGGAACTACTGCTACTGCATACACATACACCCCAGCCTTTATCACTCCCGGGAACTGGTAATATATCTTTATTATCACAAGTGACTGTATAACACTGTATTTTTTTTTTTTTAGTCAATAAAAGCAAACAGAAGAGAGAGAGAACTGCGAATGACTTTTGTCCTCACACCTACATCGTGTTCCAGGGATAGCTGATATAAACTGAAATCGTGTAAGCAGAAAAAGTGATAAAAATGGGATAAGCTCTTGAGCTACCGTGTCCTGTAGAAATGACCGGGGGTACAATGTTTAATCGGCTGCGGTCATTTAAATAAAATATATTGCGTAATGCGCGCTGACGATCAGTTCCGCTGCTTTGCCTAAAATATTGGCTGGCAGTAACAAAGCAAGGAGGCTCTTCAAATGGAAGGGAACACGGGGCAATCTCACTTTAATGGCTAAAAAATATAATAGGAAGACGGCATTTGGGGTTAAGTCTGAATCTGCCGTGATGTAACTTGAGATCAGGCATAAAGGTATCGTGTGAGTGCGAACTCACTGTAAATTGAGTAACGAAGGGAAAGTGGATTTGACTCAGATATAACATCTGTTATATTTCTCTCTCTATGGGTACTGGGAACTCAGGCTCATCCTTATCGGGTCACCCCCCCCCCCCATTCATTTTATATATTGTATTACGAGTGTCAGTGGGCAACAAAAGCCGTGGAGTGAGATGTCAGATGAGCCACACAAAGATTTCAGAACCTCGAAGGTCTTGTCTTTAGATATTTTTGAAGTAAATGGAATTTTTACATGGAGAGGTCCTATTGATGGCTCAGAAGAGTCACTGCTGATTATTTAGCACCGCACCATGATATTGGTTCCAATGACCACAAAGAGATTTAGGGTACCACTTACCCCTTTTAGAGGGGCATATTATGAATACAGAATGAGTTCTTCAGGCATATTATACCAATGTGCCTGCAGAAGAGACCAAGAAACCTAGACCTAGCCTCAAAAGCTTGCAATCTATTATACTTTAGTTAGTGAATAAAGGTAACATTTTTACCGAATGCACTATTCCCGGTGGCTTTTGGGTAACTATAACCGCGTTGATCTGGAACTCCCATCACCTTCTTACGACAGGTAATGGGGCGTGGATTGTGTGACTCTGTGACTACAGATAATATGTGATTATAATTCCGCTAATGCCTCGCTATAGGGAAGCGGGTGATTCTAGCTTTTGCTGGCTGAGTATATGTAACAGGCGCTTCATTAAACACAGGTAGCAGGTTAGTGTAACTATGTTACCAGTTTAATGTTACTGGTACAATCCCGGAAATATCTTATTGGAATGGTGTTAGTAGAGTAACGCTTTAGTGATTAGATCATCATTAAGTTGTTCAGTTCAGGTAGTAGGTGATTATAAATATAATATAATAAAATATAATATTAAAAAGAAATATATATTATATATAAATATATATAAAAATATATATTTAAAAAAGAAATAATATGTATATATATACTTTTAATATAAAAAATGCGAGCAGGGCTGTTATGAGAATGGATTACTTGACCTTCTGGCTGTTCAAGGTGGTAGATGAGTGGAACACCCTCCTGGCAGAAGTGGTAGAGGCTAAAAAAGTGTAGGAATGCAAACATACATGGGACAGACATTTGCTCTAGATAAAAGCACATTGATCACCAAAATCAATTTTAATCTCTCAATGAATTACATATATATAGGTTTCAATTGGAACCCTAATTTCTTTGCCCCGCATACAATATTATTTAAGTACATAATGCCTCCCACAATCATAATGTCGATAAGGAGTTCTTGGGCATTGATTGATTTCTTTATTTACAAAGATCAGTCTCAAAATCAGAGTGAAGGCTTGGAAAGGCAACAAATCAGGGTTTTTCACAAAATTATTAGCAGAGGAAGGGGATGGAAATGGTGATGGGTGGCGGGCTGAGAATGGATATGGGTGGTGGTGGCGGGTTGAGAATGGAGATGGGCGGCGGTGGCGGGTTGAGAATGGAGATGGGCGGGTTGAGAATGGGAGAATGGGCTGGCGGGTGGGCTGGTGTTTGAGAATGGAGAGTGGGTGGTGGCGGGCGATGAGAATGGATACATGGGTGGTGGTGGCGGGGTTGGGTGGAGATGGGTGTGGTGGCTGGCTGAGATGGAGTGGGTGGTGGTGACGGGGCTGAGAATGATATGGGTGGTGGTGGGGTGAGAATGGAGATCGGTGGTGGGTGGCGGGCTGAGAATGGATATGGGTGGTGGTGGCGGGTTAAGAATGGAGATGGGTGGTGGTGGTGGTTGAGAATGGAGAATCGGCTGGCGGGTTGAGAAAGGAGATCGGTGGGCGGTGGGCTGGGAAATGGTTATGGGTGATGGGGTGGTTGAGAAATGGGATATTGGTGTGGTGGCAGGTTGAGAATAGACGATGAGTGGCGGTGGGTGGGTCTGAGAATGGATATGGGTGGTGGTGGTGGGTTGAGATGGAGATCGGTGGTGGTGGCGGGCTGAGAATAGGATAATGGGTGGTGGTGGGCAGGTTAAGAATTGAGATGGGTGGTGGTGGCGGGTTGAGAATGGAGATGGGGTGGCGGGTTGAGAATGGAGATGGGCGGCGGTGGCGGTTGAGAATGAAGATGGGCGGCGGTGGCGGGTTGAGAATGGAGATGGGTGGCGGGTTTGAGAATGGAGATAGGTGGTGGTGGCGGTTGGAATGGAGATGGGTGGCGGGTTGAGAATGGCGATGGGTAGAGGCTGGAGAAAGGATATGGGTGGTGGTGGCGGGTTGAGAATGGATATGGGTGGTGGTGGCAGGTAAGTGATGATGTGAAAATGGTGGTGGTAAAGGATGCAGTGCATTGAAGAATAAACATGGAGCACATTAACAGTGTATGGAACCACGGTAACAAATCGGCATCTGTGAAGACATTGGTTGGAGAAGGTGGGCAGGTTGGCTCAATGTGGGGTATCTTCACTGGGATGTCTCTGATGTACCCTGGTTCCGGTGATGTTCTGGTTATGCCCAATGCTTGTTGAAAGCCAGAGATGCAGAGAAAGGCACATTAACTGGGCATGGCAGACGAGCTGGTAGGGAAACAAATGACCAGGGAAATACAGCATCCAGGGAGCACTAATGGTGTACGTGTAGTGATTTAAGGAACAAATATAGTGGCTGATGATAGATAATGAGGATCAAAGACAAAACATCTTTTAAATTACGTCTGAATGAAAAAATCAAACACGACTTGGAGAGATTGAAAGAAAAAAAGGCTCCAGAGATTGGACATAAACGTGTTGATTATTGTGACACGTAAGCAAAAAAGGAGGCAGGGCAGAAACCGTTAATTAATTATTAATTACATGACATATATCACACCCCTATATGGTACATATTTATGTGTGTATATGACACAGACACCTATTAACCCTATTAACCCATGTTAACACACACACATACATATATGTATATATACTACCGTTCAAAGGTTTCGGGCCACTTAGCAAGAAATGTTCTTGTTTTCCCCCGGAAACGGCCGTGTAACATAACCCTAGCAACAATCAATGTTCTAACAATCAATGAACCTTTTAAAGTTAAACTTAGATTAGCGAACACGACATGCCACTGGAACGCAGGAGTGATGGGAGTGATACAGGGCCTCTGTACACTTATGACCAGATTCCAACATTAACCCAGTCTGCGCTGAATTTCAGATCCATTTCATGTTATTTTAATGGCCAAAATCTGTTTTTCTTTAAATAACAAGGGCATTTCCAAGTGACCCCAAACTTTTGAATGGTAGTGTAGGTGTGTATATATATATAATATACATATATATATATTATCACACACGCATATAAAGCCATCCACTGATATGGGGTCAGAAGGGGGGAGGCAGAGGATAATCACAAGAAGTACAGTCATGTCATGGTAAAAATATGTGATAAAGTCAAACAGAAAGTGAAGTTTCTTGCACCGAGATCAACATTTGGTTCCCGGCCCAAAATGTGAAGCCGCGGTAACCTTTACATTGATATTGTTAGAGGTAACCTTTACGTTAATATTGTTAGACACCATGTGATGTCATCATGAGGCTATATCGTTGTAGTGAAACAGGAAATATTGTCAGTAATGTGTTATGACATCATGGCATTGAGGTCACATGTGCTGTTGTTTTTTTTTCCTTTAAAAAAAAAAAAGAAAAAAACCCAAAAAACGAATACACCCTCACAGAAAGTGATTTCACAGCAATCAGTACAGTACGTGATAGGGAATCTGGATAGTGATGCTACATCTATAGCCTTTTGTAAGTTATGTCTTAGCACCAAAATGGCTCCTTGCGTGGACCCTTACAGTCGCCCCCCCTTTCTGGGTGGCATCAGGTAGAATTGTTCTGTAATGTTTCGGGAACTGGATTGTCTCTCAAGTCTTGTAAGTAATCCACTATGTAGTGGTGTCTCCAACCGGAGGCATCAGGATCCTAACGCGGAGTCCGGGCCACCACGCGTCACCAGCTGGTCCGAGAAGATTTTCTTTAGCTGGGCCACCTCCGCTGACAGCGAGGCCAGCTGGGATCGGAGGTCGGGGTTATCGGAGGCTGGTGCAGTTGCGCCGTCATGGCCTTGAGGACCCCACCGTCTTTGGGGGCAGATCATAGGCTGCTGGGAGAATCCAGGACTCGCTTCAGGGGCAAAACTGGTATTTTCTCGCGTCACTGGTGTTGTAGCGTGTGTTCCTTCGTCTCCAGGCGCACAAGCCTTGAACCTTAACTTGTGTGGAAGGCTCTTAAAGTTCTCGCCTAGGGTTTCTATCCTGAGCCGGGGACTCTCTATTGTTTCCCCTCCAACGTTTCCATAATAAGGCATGTTAGAAGGCGCCAATGGCTGCGACTCTTGCTCAGGGACCCTGTCTTCAAAGAAAACGGGGCTGCCAACGCTAGGAGTTGAAAACCCGGAGTCTTCAGAATGAGGTAAAGGTGGCGGAGCGCTTGGAGGGGATGGTTCGTGTGGCCCACACGGAGGTGGGTAGCTTGCCCTACTTTCTTCACAAGGATCTCGTACAAGGCCAAAGCGAAAGCGGAGGGCTAGAAGCTCAGCGCGTAGACGGGCGTTCTCCTCAAGAAGAGCAATAACTCGATTCTCCAGGGCGAGGTCGCCCGCCCGGCGCTTCTCCCTTGACCGTTTCGCAGCCTCATTGTTCTTGCGCCTCTTGTCCCAATAACTATCATCTTTCTTCTCATCCGGAGTGAACTCACGACGTCGTCGAAGGGAGCAGGAGGTGGGCGAGGGTGAGGTGGAAGGGGAAGAAGAAGAGCTTCGCCGACCAAGGAGTGATCGGGCAAGGAGCAGCCCGGAACCTGAGAGGAGGGAGCTGGAGGCCGAGGAATCCTCGGAGAGATGGCTCTGCGAAGGAGAGACGTAGGGCTCCAGCGTAGGTGGGGTCGGGTGGGCTGGTGGATCGTCAGAGTTGGAACAGAGAGCGGCGCCGTCCATGGCAGGGATTGGGGAGAGGGCAGGGGGAGAAGGATCAACGAGCTGAGCCAGGATTGCGCAAGAAGGAAGTTCTGTAGAAAACAAACAAGGAAGGAATCAGAGAGAAGAACTTCAGGGCATCGCAAACACAATCACGCTTACTGTATAGGAATAAAATAATGGCTTGAGTCAAGACACAAACGCAATTTGCAAATAGAGTAATAATAATAATGTTACCTCTGATGCCCCTAGGCACAGGTGTGTGGGCCGGCTCCTCCCTGCACCTGTCGGTTACACAAGACACCCTCTAAACTCTTTTTTTTTCTTTTTAATAAGGTCCTGCTGCCAAGACTCCTCCGGTATATCCCATGATGCTCTATGTCGTACAGGGGTGTGGGAGGGAGCACCCACATACATAGCATTTATTACAGCCTGCGTTCGGAGGGGGGGGGTTCATCAGCATTGAAAAATTGTTGATCCAAAGATCATTCTGTCTGTCCGCGGAGACACAAAATAATTTCCGTTTTTTTGGGGCCCTCATTTGAATCGGTGCAATCGGAGGTACCATAGCTATAAAGCAGATTTAAATGGGCTCTGGCCCTTTAAGGCCACCGGCCGCTACACGACACACGCGCGCCTGCTGGCTGGATCCGCGTGGCCACATGCAGCCGAGCGTATCCATCCTGCGGCCGCACGTTCCAGGCCCAGGGGTGCTGTGTAAGCGGCAGTAAAGGTAGGTACCCCGTGCCTGGTTTGCCAAATGGCCAGTCAGGCCCTGATACACGGTAACAATACAGTTACTCATACAGAGTGATACAGACACGCGGTTACACAGATACACGCTAACGCTGCCAAACGGCAGCACACAGTAGCGTAGGCACAGAGGGACATTATTATTAATACAAACAATGTGGGGGCACAGAGGCGCGGCCCCCCTCGTGTGTGCGTGTGTATGTGTATGCGTATGCGTGTGTGCGTGTGTGTATATGTGTGTGCGTGTGTGTGTATGTGTGTGCGTGTGCGTGTGCGTGTACTCTATCCCCTGCTCATAATTGTGTAATCAGTTCTTGGAAAGCGAGAACACAAACAATCATCTTATGAAAGCGAGAAAGTGGCTGGGCGTGCCTCGCATACAGAGTTACGCAAAACCCACGAAAACCCCATCAACGGAGGGACGGATTTATACGAAAGCGGACAAAATTCATCTTATCTCCTGTTACACGCTATAAAAAAACACAATGAAAACACACACTGTGATAAAATAACCAAAATACATCCATATCTCAATAGACTTTCACATAGACATTTTATCCAAGGGCTAAGGGGAGTGTGCGCCCTGTCAATCTGAGTGTAAGCTCTTTGGGTTAGGGACGCCATGAAACAGCTGGTATAATTGGTAATAAATGTGTCTCTAAATCTGAGCGTAAGCTCTTTGGGACAGGACTCGTTTGTCTCAGATCCTATAAAACCTTCTGAATGATTCCGTGTTTCTGTATACTCTGGGGCAGGACCCAAGTTGTCTATAATTTTCTTGGTGTATTGGAGTGTAAGCTCTGCAGGGTAGGAATACATTAATCATCATGCTATTGTATCTTGTGTATTACATGTTTGTCTACGTTTCTGATTGTAAGCTCTGCAGGTTAGGGATTCCTTGTCATAGATTGTGCAGTAAAGAAAAACATCTGTCTCTGTTGGGAATGCTTTGTTCCCTCAAGTCTCCAAGCAATACTATATATTCATCTCTGTATGTTTGAGTGTAAGCTCTGCGGGATAGTGTTCCATTTTGGCAAATTTGTGTAGTTTGTAATAAATATGCATCTCTCTGTGTATTTGATTGTAAGCTCTGGAGTTCAGGACTCTCTTGTCACAATTGGTATAAAAAAAGTTATATATTTGCCTCTAGTTACATCTGAGTGTAAGCTCTGTGGGTCAGCTCTCCCCTCTCACAGGTTTCTGTATGGGTTAGTTGCCTTTTGTACAGCTCTGTTACTGTGTATAGCACTGTGTACAGTACTGGGTATAGCACTGGGTATAGCACTGTGTACAGTACTGTTATATAGTATTGTGTATTTCACTGTGTACAGTACTGTGTATTTCACTGTGTATAGCATTGTGTATAGTATTGTGTATAGCACTGTGTATAGCACTGTGTACAGTACTGTGTATAGCATTGTGTATAGTATTGTGTATAGTACAGTGTATAGTATTGTGTATAGCACTGTGTATAGCACTGTGTATAGTATTGTGTATAGTACAGTGTATAGCACTGTGTATAGCACTGTGTACAGCACTGTGTATTTCACTGAGTAGGATAAACCTTGTTTGACCAAATCATTCATCAGCTAATGTTATTTTTCCTTCCCACTTATATGCAGTATATGTAGCTCTCTGTGTATTAAAGTGCTAGCTTTTGGGGACAGTAATTCTGGGTATTGGAGCACAAAATCTACAGAATATCATATTTTCCTCTAAAATGCGTTGTACCTTCATAAATGTATTTTAAATTGACTGTATTCTCCCTGTATGATATGGCATATCTCCCACCCCCACCGTGTATCCAGTATTCTGTATATTAGAGGAGAAATAAGTTCTCATTGTAGAATTATTCTCTCCAGGCTCTCTACCGGTGCCCCTGGGTGTAGTAGAGTGTAAGCTCTGCAGGGCAGGAAGGTTCCTCTCCATTGGCAGTGTGTATTTAGCTGACTATGAATGATTCTTATTATGTATGTGTAGAGTAGCATTATTTACAA
>VKOC01000003.1:40002761-40031959 GCA_009364415.1 Spea multiplicata | reverse complement strand
GTCACCCTGCGGTGGGAGGGGCAGACTCCGTGCCCCATAGCCCCCTCCTGTCTGTGTCACCCTGCAGTGGGAGGGGCAGACTCCGTGCCCCATAGCCCCCTCCTGTCTGTCACCCTGCGGTGGGAGAGACAGACCCCGTGCCCCATAGCCCCCCCCGTCTGTGTCACCCTGCGGTGGGAGGGACAGACTCCGTGGCCCCATAACCCCCTCCTGTCTGTCACCCTGCGGTGGGAGGGAGGGAAGGGATGGACTATATTTCTGGTGACATTTTTGTACACTGTGTAAATGCAGACTTCACTTCATAGCTAAGGCCACATTTAACTCTTTAGCACATGACTTCATTAAGTAGTATTTAAATCTCACAATGGATAAGCCATAAAGTGTCATATTGGTCAGTTTTATAACACAACGTCCAAACCTTCCACCTATCAGGTCAAGGTAGCAATGATGAACAAATACGAGAGAGAGAGAGAGAGAGTTTTAAGGTGTTTAACTCATTGCTTCACTATACAGAAAGCGAGCGTTCTGCCCGTACAGATAACAGTGTGAATCTATAGACTGATAGTAAACGCTGCACAGTATAGCAGCGCTGAGTATCTGTATTATGGTAACGAAACTACTGAACCAGCGCCTGGGTTCATAGACTAGGGATATGCCTATAGTCCTTTAATTTATTTATAAACCCCACCAACTCATGTGCTTATATACTGATCTTGTATCTCATCTCACCTGTTTTCAAGTACCTCCCCGCGTAATTTTCCTCAAACATCTCCCATTTTTTGTCCCACCTACAAATTAACTTTTAGAGATGGTGGGCGGGCTGGATGCTGCCACCAGGTGAGAAACTGCGCATGCACACCGTATAGTAATAATGGTGAGTGCAGTGAATGTACACAAACACAACGCACTGACGGCACAGAATATCGATCCTGGGATAACGAATATGCTGCACTATATAAGGATGTTGAATATCTACCTGCTGATAACGAACATTCTGCAAAGTATCAAGATGCTGAGTTTTTATAGACTGGTAATAAACATGCCGGATTGCGCAGTGATACAGAGTATCTATACGTTGATATAGTGATACAGAGTATCTATACGTTGATATAGTGATACAGAGTATCTATACGTTGATAATGAACACTCTGCAGTAGAGTCCAATCCAAATAAATGCATTCTCACCAAAATCCTACCTCCCTTTGCTTCTGACTCCCTTTTTCCTGCTCCCAGTTACAAGGCTTGAGATGTATTTGGCCAAACAAATGTATTGCTTGTCACTGTGCACACGCGTGTGCTACACTCACCAACCAGCGCTGGCTCCAACCGTTACTAATGAGATCTCTGAAAGCAGTCCCATTCATTCCAATGGAAGTGCTTTCAAGCCAGCGACTGGCCGCCTCAAACCTCTTGCCTGACGTCATCCCCATAGTCATACCTGGGAACTTGTTGGCTGCCCAAAGCCTACACTTGCGGGACGTGACCAGGACTGCCCACTGATGTCTGAGGGCCGTCCCGCTGGCATCGCCAGAATTTACCCCCTATTTCTCCATAACATAGACGAGCTGGTTGGGGAGACCCTCTCCTGTATTGAGGAGCCTGATTGCTCACTATGTGATTTGCCACCAGTTTGGTGGGAGAATGGCTGCCGCCCCTGGGCCTGAGACGCTGCCCCTAAGCTGGAAAACATTGCTGCGCATTTTAAATTCTTAAAAATGTCCAATAACGCTGCCACGTAACGGTCTTGAGCAGACCGGGGTTCCTCGGCGAGGCACAGGTCACTCTCTGAGTTTGCACTCTTTGAAGTATTACCTGTGTTCTGTTGCAAACTTTGTCAGCTGATTCAGCATATCATAGCCATAGGAGCCAGCGATACAGACCGGCAATGTTTCCACCCCACGGGTACTTTGTCTTCGACTTCGAAGATTTTTACGTAGATGTAAATCCGGCAGAGCTTCCACAGTTGCTTTTCTTCTGCTTTAGAGCGACATTGCGACTCTTTCCTTTGGTGTAAATGACCTTATCGGAGCTCTGACTTGGTAGCGCATCGCTTGGGTTTCACAAGTAACGTTCGGCCCCGGGGCGCGCTCAGCCAAGTGGCCCGGTAATAAAGTGGCGCTGAAGACGTGTAATTAGAGAAATCTGATCCTTGTGTGTGTTTCATTACCTCCGAAATTCTTTGTAACAGCAATTAGTGTTGAACGTTAGTGCAGAGGGCAGCGTTCAGTGCAAGCAGGACAGACCAAGAGTCCAGTATTTATCTCGACCACTAATTTGACAAATCCTGTCTTAACCTGACTTTATTTGGCGTTGCCCTTTGTAGCCCTTTTGATGAATCACCATGTGAGTTGCCGCTTGGACTTTTTGCATGTATCGGAAAGTCTCAAACCATCTTGATTACATGAGTTACAGAAGCGATAGATCGCTCGTTCTCTATGAAGACATCACCTAAACGGCTGCATCCAGTTTTGTCGGCTGATACGAGGCATACGTCCTAGAATTGTTTATTCTACCTCTTTTGTGACTTGCTGTATGTACAAAAAGTCATTATTCTTATTAGCTTGTTTTTAATGAACC
This sequence comes from Spea multiplicata, assembly GCA_009364415.1. Taxonomy (NCBI): domain Eukaryota; kingdom Metazoa; phylum Chordata; class Amphibia; order Anura; family Pelobatidae; genus Spea; species Spea multiplicata. The sequence goes on along the minus strand of VKOC01000003.1, from coordinate 40,029,382 downwards.
AACAACATATTGCACAGGAGGGAAGGCCCGTGGCCTACAGATGTGTCTTTGTCGTTTTGTATTTGCGTTGTTAGCGGAGGGAGGGTTGTGACACGTCGTTCTATCAGCCAGCATTAAAATAAGATGCAGACGCGTAGGGCCGCTTTCTTTGCTTGCGAAGGCTAGTGTTTATGGCTAGTGTTTATAAAGGACAATGCTGCGTGAAAACATTCAAAGTGAAGAAATCCGTAGATTGTCTTGTTTGATGCCCCCCTCCCCCGGAACTCTCCCCCAAGCCAACGCTGGTGTGTGGTGGCAAATAGGAGATGTATTTGCCCAGATGTACCTCCTGCCAGCCAAGGAGCTGGGGCAATAGTCCAAATGCATAGGGAGAGGGTTCTGTTGCATCCCTCTATGCATTTCCGCAGGGGGAAAAATGAAAACGTGAAGGGGACCCTCAGCGACCATATTGATCGAAGTGCCCCCGATAGCTGGAGATTCCCTTTAATTGCTCCATATTTAGATCTTCACCCCAGGACTGCTTGTAAATGAATCAGACTGTGTTATTTCCGCTTTCCGTACAGGGAGGGACCTGGAAAAGTCAGAAAAATAATGTCGATTTCATTCTATATTCTGATATCATCTCTGTTGCCAAGCGGGACTTTAAGTTTCTTTTAAACGTGGCCTCGCAGCCGTTTCCTAATATTTGTGTGTTTTGATGCATACTTGCCAGGTCACACTTCATTCAGAAACGGTATTTGCACATATTTTATTGCCTGCTCCACCTTAGCACTTGTGGTTTTAGCCTTTGTGTGCCAGCAACAACACTCTGCAAATCAATGCCACATAACACTGTAAACATCTATTAATAAAGCGGTGAGCGTATAATAAGGGATACTAAATTACTGCATGGCCCGAGCCTGTCAGAAAAACAGGGGCGCCATCTAACGAAAGCTGCTGGCTGAGGGCAATGGGAGCTGCAGTTCCATATGCCGTTCAGGAGTAATGAGAGTAGTATTTCAATAGGCATTAGAAACGCTGCACACAAATACTGTTTAATGAGTGTATGTGGCCATCATCGAAATGACGTGGCCAAAAATCTATTTGTCTTCCTCTCCCCCACTTTTCCCTTTCTCTCTCACTCCTCTCTCTCCCGCTCGCCTCCCCTCCTTTTCTCTCTCTCCGGCATCTTCTTTCTCTCCCTCCCATGTTCCTCTCCTTTTCTTTCTCATTTGTCTCTCTTTTCCCTCCTCTCTTCTCAACTTCTTCTCTCCCTCACTTCACTTTTCTTCCTTCACCCCCTCCTTTCCTCTAACTCCCCTTTCCTCTGTCGCTTCCTCTCCTCCTTCTATTCTGTTCATCCTTCCCTCTCTTGTCTCTCTCTCCCTCCCTATTTCTCTCTTGTCTCTCTCTCCTGTTTCCACTCTCCTCCTCTCCTTTCATTCAATCCCCTCCTTTTCACTCTCTCCCCATCCCTCCTTTGTCTCTCTCTCTTTACCTCCCCTCACTTTCCATGGCCACCATCTCTTATTCGATCATTACCATTGTTCCTGGTGTCTCGGCTCACTCTGTGTGTGGCTGGGGACAGTAGGGATGTGGGGTATATTGGGGGTCTGGACTGTGGACCTTTCTATGTCCACTATTCAGTCCACCAGAGAGTCTCTATAGCCTACATGACCCCTCTCAAGACTAAGTTCAAGAAACCATTAGTCACCATGGGTAGATGCTGAAAGGAAAAGTGACCAATCAGAGTGAAGCTTGGACCCTACTTTAAGCCCCACCCAGCATGAGACTATTCCAATGTGCATGAATGTATGTATGTATGTATGTACATATGTGTGTGTGTGTCATATCTAAAGTCTATGCAGCTGCATGAGAAGAATGATAGATCTTAAAAGGTTGCAAACATTCTTTTTGACAGTACTGTATTTATGTCATTCTCATGCATTTATAAGCCCTAAAGTTGTGAAAAGCAGCCGTGTGACAGCAGCCGTGCCGGTTCTTTGACACGGAGAGGCTCCGCGGGGACAGAGAGCACGGAGGAATGCTACATTTTAACCCAGCCTGTGGAATAAGAAGCGTTACGCCAAATATAAATGACACTTAAAGAATGGAAGTGCTTACAAAATATGGTAAAGAGCTTTTCATGCAGGAAGGAATGTAGCTGAAGTTTTAACGGGCTGTTTGCTGACGACCCCACCTTATCCATTTAGAATTACTTTACTCACAATATGGAAGCTCGTGCTTCCTGCAATGGTCTTGGCTTCCTGTTGGATTCCAACCTATATTTTTATCTTCTACAACTAATGTTATTGTCACCAGTTATACCTAATGGCTCACAAAGGCCTCAGCCTCTATACTCATTGTACCCCAGTTTAGCAGGAACGTGCCTTTGATGCCACCATTTTATTTTCCTCTCCTCCCTCCCTAGTCCCCAATGGGCGCCAAAGAAATACATGATATTCCTGCCCCTTCAATCCATGGGGGTGTAGAAGCAGAGGATGGTACTCCGTGCCACACATGTCTGCATCTCAGTGCACGTGATCGAGAGCGGTGGGCCCTGAAAAACTTCACGCGAGTCGCTCTCGGCCGTTTCTTCTGCCGCTGCCGCATGGGCCGCAGGCCTAACATGGCTGAAACAACTAGTTGAATGTTTAGAACTTTTCTAAAATGCAAGTCTTTTCAAGGCGGGGGCAGGGCTTTGCAAGCCAGTCAATATACAGCTCTGTATCTTGACTTTGTGCCATCGGCACAGCTTGAACCCAGGAGGCTCTCTGCTTCCTGAAAAACACAAGTTACGGTTAGACACACGAAAAAGAGCAGAGCGAGCACTATTTCTTTTAAAGGGCCAGTTCAGGTGCCTAGTACGAGACATACACCAAGCATACACCGGCCAAAAAATAATAAAAATAATCATTTCAATGCATCTTCAGTTTGGGCATCACCAGTTGTTGCCATTTTTTCCCCATTTCGATATTGTTGTGTTATTTTAATAACTTAGGGATCATTGTAGACAAGTATAAATTGTTTTAAGTATGGAAAACGACTGCGTGTTGGTGGAGAAAAAACATAAACTATGGTGAATTATTATCACCGGGAGAGACAATTACCCAAAGCGTTCACTCTGGAGGGCAATACAGACCCATTCTTCACATCTTACACGCGAACAAATAAAGGGTTCACCAGGTGGTACAAATTAAGCACAACAGAGCTGACAATCCAATGTGCATAGGATACAATCAAGATTCAATAGAGGAATAATCGGGTGAGGAGATGTATGTCTGGCCCAGACAGAGATGCAGTTATATGCAGAAGAGGAATTATTGGAAGAATGAATTCTTGCCCTGAAGAGCTTACGCTCAAGCATAGATTCAATGCACAGGGGACAGAGAGACACAGATACCACACAATGAGGTGGAACCACTGAGAGAATGAATTCACTCTGCAGAGCTTACGCTCTAATACACACAAATACAATATAGGGAGACAAGGAAACAGTCAATCTCTTTGTCCCCTCTCTGTCTCTCCCTCATTTTCTCTGCCCTCTGGAGGGGATTCTGCTCACGTCAGCAGCCGGCTCACACCATGTGCCATGTGTGCCAGGGTGACACCATGCCAGGGTAACACCGTCTGTTACCGTGGAAACTCTCCCCCTTTTCCAAACCTTCCCAACCTCAGCCAAATAGAAACACACAGAGGAAGACAAGACAGAGAAAAAAGAGGAAAGGCAAAGGCTGAAAGAGAGAGACAGAGGATTAGGGGGTTAAGGAAAAAATCTGTAGAAACCACCCCACATGCCTCATTCAGGTGAAAGTATGGACAGGGACATGAAGACAGAAGGCGAGAAAAGAACCAGTTAATAAAACAAAAAGAAATGTGGTTAGAAAATAAAGGAAAGCGGGAATTAATGAAACACACATGTGAAAAGAAAATTAGAGAGTAAAAGAAAAAAGGGAAAAAAAGAGAAGAAACAAATACGAAAGAAAGAAATAAGTATAAAAGATATGGAGAAATAGTAATAAACAAAAATATGAAAAAGTAAAAATGTGAATGTGGAAAAGTGCAGATAGGGAAAGGAAGCAAGTTAATGCGATGGGACAAGCAGAGAGAGTGAGCAGGTGAGAGAATGTATAACGTGAAACTAGAAAGAGAGTAAGCGAGGAAGTGAGAGAATGTATAACGTGAAACTAGAAAGAGAGTAAGCGAGGAAGTGAGAGAATGTATAACGTGAAACTAGAAAGAGAGTAAGCGAGGAAGTGAGAGAATGTATAACGTGAAACTAGAAAGAGAGTAAGCGAGGAAGTGAGAGAATGTATAACGTGAAACAAGCAAGAGAGTGAAAGCGAGGAAGTGAGAGAATGTATAACGTGAAACTAGAAAGAGAGTAAGCGAAGAAGTGAGAGAATGTATACGCTGGACTCTGGTAAACAGGGTGACCGGCAGGTGGGAGAATGAAAGCAGCAAAAATGAGTTGAGGTATTAGGTAAATTAAGTAGGCCTGTGTGTGTATGTGGATGGGAGGGGGTGTAAAGAAACATAAATTCTGACAGCAGATACGACTCATCTAATCTAATCCCATCTAATCTGCCCATTTTTCCTCATGTAGAGACTCAGATCTTAAGCAGTACTTGGTTGTGTCTTAGATTCAGGATAGCTTTATGTGTAAGAATGAGAATTTAGTGAGTTGTTAGAATAGGACAAGGAAGTGAGATTGTGATAATGGAATGAGGCAAACAGGAAGTGAGAAAATGAGAGATTTACTGCTGAAGGCAGTCGGACATTGCCCTGAAGAAAATACACTGAGCTCAATATAATTCCTCTAATATCTCTCACTGAAGGGTGACTGGCAGCTCTTTATCTGTTTCCCTACTGCAATTTCCATCACCCTCAGCCAGCAACAGCATTAAGGGGGGTGTAGTATAGATGCATCCTCTCTACCACCCTAGTTACAAAACACAGATGTAATCCTTTGGAGTACTGAGCCGCATTGCCTCTATTCAAACTAACAAATGGTTAACGACTTAACATCTCTGCCAGGTGAAAACTGGTTTTCGATATGGAAATAGCTTAAGTTAGCAAAGAGAAAACATCCACTGAACCAGGCAATCAGTAGCTTACACAGTACTAAGAGATGGCGGACGTTTAGAAAACAAAATGATGCCCCAAAGAGGGCATTTTTTATGAAAGTGAACAGAAAATCAGTGTTATTATACCGCTGTATTACACAACCGCTGGGATGTATTCTCAAAAACAAGACACATTCCACTATATGGCTTCTAGTTAAATCACACCACATCCCGTGTTCACTATTTTCCGACATGTAATATAGCACTAATTGTTAATAACCCATTCTTTACCCCATAATTCAATAAAACCAATCCCATTTAACTCTTCCTATTATTCCATATAACCCCTCATTATAGTTACCCCTATTAATCCTTATTACCCTGCCCTATAATTACTCCTATATATTCCATATAACCGAAATCCTTCCCGTATACGACTGTATTAATCAGTATTCAAGGATCACAGATGAATGAAGACCCTGCCGTGGTGCGTCTTTGTGAGTTAATTTTTGGTAACACAGTTGCAGTGAAAGGGCTAAAATCTGTTAGAGCGATAGCGAAATAACTCTTGGTTGAGCTTCCTTAAGTGCGGCAGCCTGCGGGGGAACTTGTGGGACTAATTTCTACAGAAACATTTTTAATCTGAAACAGGAATCCTTCCTAAATCTTGCAAACCAAGGAACCAAGAATGTGCTACTATTTTCAGCTAATTGAATATTTTTTCTCCTCTCTGTTGCATCGATACATTCGATGTTAAGTCTGAGCGACAGGCTAGCGTTCTTTTGTTTATTACACAATAGCGCACTTCCTTTCTCATATTTAATTCTTGTCATCTGTGTCTCGTTGGATATTCCTTTGGTATATTAGTGTTACCAAAATTCTCCTTTCAAAGAGAATTACGCAGTTCTTTGCATTAGAATGTTAGCTCTGCAGGGCAGCGTGCGTCTCCCAGCTAGCAGCGTCCTCATCAAGATAAGTCAGTTAGTGCATGTGTAGATGAATGTGTAGATGAATGTGTAGAGGTATGTGTAGATGAATGTGTAGATGAATGTGTAGAGGTATGTGTGAATAGATGAATGTGTAGATGAATGTGTAGATTGAATGTGTAAGGGTATGTGTAGATGAATGTGTGTTGTAGAGGTATGTGTAGATGAATGTGTAGCGGTATGTGTAGATGAATGTGTAGAGGTATGTGTAGATGAATGTGTAGATGAATGTGTAGAGGTATGTGTTTTACCGGTCGCAATAAATATCCAATGCTTTTCAGACAAGCATCTCCGTGGCCTCTGTAATGAGGAAGTAATTAGCCTTCGCGTTTTAGGTGATGTTCGAACTTGTTCTTTTAAACTGGGGCAGACACGGTCTGCGAACGAACTGATACTGCAGGGTAAGGAGGATCTGGGCGACTATACTTTGAAATATGCCCTATACAATGGTCCAGGACACGATATCAAACTGCCGAATTATCGCATCTCTTAAAATATGAGATCTATATCTTATAGATTTTCATTGGAAAAAATGCTGAATGACCTCATCGCACTCCACATTGCGGTAGCAGAGTCGCTCTGGATAATACCGATTATACTGAAGGATTAAAAGTGAGAATGTTTGGGGATCTGATTGTAATATTTATAAAGATACTCGTGTATCTTTGAAGGTACCGTATTACTGGAGTAACACCTGCTCGCAGCCACGTTGTGGCCGGTGTTTCTTTTTCCTTTTTGCTGCGTGGAGACGGTGAATATGCCGGTGTGAAAGCCCAGCTGCGGTCTCCACGTAGAACTGTATCGGCTTCTAATTAAAATACAACGCCGAGAATACTTTCTTTTTGTTTCTTTGCTTTAATTAAAATGTCTATAGAGTTTTTAAGGAGGATGAAAATGTAGATTTTTGGTAAGGTCTTTAGAAGCCATAAAACCTACACCGTGTGTTTGCCGTAGAATGGATCTGTTCACCAAAATGCACTTAGGTTTCAGGCTGTGTATATAGTCCTGTGGGCTGGAGATATATTTATCGCACGTTATTGAATATTAATCCTCCCATAGATTGCAATGAAGAATAAGATTGAAAAAATCCAGAGATAAACCGGCCCAGCTGAATTAACGGTGATAAAATGTATGTAATGTAAATGGCTGGATTGCTATTTAATTACTTTTCAGAGATTTATCTCTAGCAATGAATCCAGCTACAAATATCTATAATTATATAGTCACGGACTCACAAATTTCTCTGGGTTTTTTTTTTTAAACACACAATTAATTGCAATAGAGGAAAAGAATAGCTCGTCTTGTATTAGCACGTTACAGCCATGTAGAAATGTTTATGCAGCGATCCTCTTGGCCGCTGTAATCCTCCTTCCGCGTTGTTCAGCTTTCATTTGATATGTTTGGTCAAGTTGTCCTTTTTTATTTGACCAGACCCAATAATTGCGAAGCCACACAAGTTGTCCATCTGGCTACCAGGTAACTCGTTTCTAAAAACGGGTATTTAAAAAAAAAAAAGAATCCCAGGGAATGCGGATTTCTGCTTTTTTTCCCCCACAATTTTTTACTTCATTATTCTTATTGGCTGCTTTCGACTGTCTGATATTTATGAAATGGATTAACTTCATGGGCAAATATATATTAAAAAAAAAAAAAAAAAATGAAATGAAATGTAAAAAAAAAAATTCTTGTGAAGGAGAATTGTGCTCCGCGTATCTGTCTATCACCTTCTAAAGGTTACACACAGACATATATATTCATATAGATATATACACACTTATATAAATGTGTGTATATGTATCTTAAATTATATATATATTATATTTATATTATATACATAGAAACCCCCCCAACACAAACAAATGAAATATAAAAATATCTAGGATTGGTTTTGTGGAGAGGCTTCCGCTTCGCTATTCCTGAGGTCTGTTATATTCACGATGCTGGAATCAGTCAGTTTTATACTGGTTTTATACTGGGTTTCACGGGGTGCATTACTGTACCCCTTTTGTGTGTCCATGATGTATTTTTATACAGTGAGCATTTACGAGAGGGTTATATGTGTGCATTTGCAAAGACTTTCTGCTTTATTTTGTAGATAATTCTACCGTTTTTTTTTGTTTTGTTTTTTTTTAACGTAATGCCACCGGTGATCTACCGCTCTAGGATTGTAATCACGGAAGAAAACCCTCACGATAATTATTTAGTGCGATATTTATTATATATAACGCATTGACACCATGAAACAAGGCACTTATTATAAATGTTAATGATAATAGGCATTGTATCATAAAATGCCCCCTGTATGGTTTAATCTGGGGCAGAGGTTTAAAGTCATTTTCACTCGTTTTTGTAATTCATAAGATTTTAGTGTTGCTAAAAGCTCTAGTATTGCAGAGCTTTCAGTCCGTGTAATATGTATGTTGTTTTGGGGTGCAGAGCTCTTTCTGTCCGTGTAATATTTGTGATGTATTGCAGAGCTCTTTCTGTCCGTGTAATATTTATGATGTTCTATTGCAGAGCTCTTTCTGTTCTGTCGCGTATGTAATATTTGTTGAGTTTATTCGATGGGTGCAGAGTCTGGCAGCTGCTTCTGTCCGTGTATATTTATTTGATGTTCTGTTGCAGAGCTGCTCTTGTCCGTGTAATATTGTGTTGATGTATGTATTGCAGCAGCTTCTCTTCTGGTCCCGTGTGATGATTTATGCATGTCTAATTGCAGAGCTCTTTCTGTCCGAATACATATTTTGTGTCTTATTTGCCTCTTTCTGTCCGTGTAATATGTTGTGTGTTGTGTTGTATTGGCAGAGCTCTTTCTGTCCTGTGTTAATATTTGTGATGTCGTATTGCAGAGCTCTTTCTGTCCGTGTAATATTTGTGTTGTATTGCAGAGCTCTTTCTGTCCGTGTAATATTTATGATGTTGCGTTATATTGCAGAGCTTTCTGTCCGTGTAATATTTGTGGTGTGTTGTATTGCAGAGCTCTTTTTGTCCGTGTAATATTTGTGGTGTGTTGTGTTGCAGAGCTCTTTCTGTCTGTTTCATATTTGTGATGTCGTATTGCAGAGCTCTTTCTGTCCCGTGTAATATTTGTGATGTCGTATTGCAGAGCTCTTTCTGTCCGTGTAATATTTGTGATGTCGTATTGCAAGCTCTTTCTGTCCGTGTAATATTTATGATGTTGCGTTATAATTGCAGAGCTTTCTGTCCGTGTAGATATTTGTGGTGTGTTGTATTGCAGAGCTCTTTTGTCCGTGTAATATTTGTGTGTGAGTGTGTGCTGAGCTCTTTCTGTCTGTGTCATATTTGTGGATGTCGTATTGCAGAGCTCTTTCTGTCCTGTTAATATTTGGATGTCGTATTGCAGAGCTCTTTCTGTCCGTGTAATATTTGTGATGTCGTATTGCAGAGCTCTTTCTGTCCGTGTAATATTTGTGTTGTGTTGTATTGCAGAGCTCTTTCTGTCCGTGTAATATTTGTGATGCTGTTTGGGGTTGTGAAGCTCTTCTTGTTGGTATAATATTTCTGGTTAAGCTCATTTAACCTTATTTTTAGGGTTCTTCTTTCACCTAGAACTGTATTTTTTGCTCTGTTTAATCTGTTTTCCTTCTGTTACTTTGCGCCTTCTCTTCTCACACATTCTCTGATTCACTCTATCTCTTCCCCACGTCGTCTTTTGGGACGCGGGTTTTCCTGGTGTCTACTTTTTTGCCCTCTGCTTGCTGCTGTATGATAATGGCCGGGTGTTTATGGGTGTAAATATCTACGCCTAGTCAAATAACATATAACTTGCAATTAGAACTTTTGGTACCTGTCTGCTGTTTTTTAAATATATTTAGATATATTCATTCTCAATTGTGTGGCTGAGTCTCCTTTTGTGTGAAATCTTTTATGGTCTGTGCAACAATATATATATATATATATATATATATATATATATACACACACTCACACAGATAGATTACATGTAACCATATGAATTATTGTTTTTACCCAGCACTTCTAAAACTTAGTAAGTTACTTCTAGTAAGTGAAGAGGAAATTTACATTTCTGTTTTAAAAATAGTTGATACTACGTGAAATAATTTCTATGAAAGTATAACATGACTACAAAAAACACACACACTCATTATATATATATATATATATATACACACATCACACTCATTATATATGTATATATATATAGTATACAGACAGACTCGTATATATATATATACATACACACACATAGACTCATTATTAATATATATATACAACACATACACATATACAACTCATTATATATATATATTTACAGACTCACTATATATATATATATATAATATATATATATAGTACACACACAAACAAGTATAAAAAAGGAGAAAAATGAAGATACAGTGAGAATGTTGAAAAAGTTAAAGAAAAGGGATGAAAGGTAGATTGTTAGTGGCAGATAAAAAGAGAATGCACAATTTAATGAACTGGTATAATCTAGAAATTAGTGAATAAGAATAATAATGTTAAAATTAAGACCCCCAAATAAATAAATAAACAGAAAAACAGGTAAAACAAAGAATAAAGTGATCAGATTAAAGAGATAAGAGAGATTGGAGGAACACAACGAAAGAAAGACACTAAGAAAGAGACGCAATTATAAAGTTATAAAGACGGAGAGAAACACAGAAAAGCAAAGAGTAAAATGATAAAACAAAGTGAGAGGGATTCTTAGAAGAGAAAGAAAGAAAGAAAGAAAGAAAGAAAGAACAGTTAGTTAAAAGCAGAGACAAAAATGTTTGCGACAATGGAAGAAAGTCTTGAAGCAGAAACAAAGCAAAAGCAAGGCAAGAGTGAAAAGAGAAAATTAGCACAATGATAGAAAAATAAAAAAGAAGTCGTGGAGGTTTTAGCATGAAAATGGTAGAAAAAGAAAATGTTACAAAAGGTAATGAGAACCGAATGAAAGAGATATAATAAACACATAAGTAACAGTGACTACAGAAGAGCAGAACAAGTGAGGGAGACAGAACGAGTTTAAAACGAAGGGCTTGCGATCATAGTGAGTATCGGGAGTCTGAGAATCAGGGGTTACGGAAGGAATGAGGGGTAGAAAAAAAGGAGTAATAATGATGGAGAAAAGGGGTATTCAAAGGACAACAAAGGGTACCTTACACCGTAATATAGAAAGAGGAAAAAAAAGAACAAAAAAACAAACTTAAATAATCCAAATCAGAAACCATAAAAATATTTAGAACAGAAACGAATCCAAGGAATAGCAAAAGAATATAACTGATGAAGCATATAGAAAAATATGTATATATACATGCATGAATTCATACATACGTGTGTATGTATATATATATGGAAGAACATTTTAGTGATGAGCACTGGTTTAGAAAAGGAAAGTAAGAAAAAGGAGTAGTAGTAAAGGGAAGAGTACGTAAAAGCACACAGAAACCGAGAAGCAAAAAGAGATTTAGATAAATAAATAGAGTTCTGAATAAAGAGTGCCATACAGGACATGCGCCGTACTGCAGAATCGGTTAATATCCGGGGTACAGGATGGTGGAAAGAAAGTGTCAGCTCTGCCGTATTCCATCGCAGAAGGGGTTAAAATCCAGATTGAAGGAAGACAGAAATAGAGAGAGAGAGAGAGAGAGAGAGAGAGAGAGAGAGAGTGTATGTGCAGGGGTTAGAAAGAAAGCCGGGGAAAACGGAGAAAGAGGGAGAGAGAAATTAAGCTCTGAAAAGCAGTGTCTTTAAAATGTGTGACTTGGCTGACTTGGCTAGAATACGCTGGGCACTGCCAGCAAAACCGCAGAGAACGAGGGAGCGAGACAGGAGTGGCGGAGAGAAGAAATAAAAACGAGAACAAGAGAAAAAAATCTCGAAATGAAGTTTCACTTTTACTTAGGAAGGGATTCGTTATATTTGGTTAACTTTAGAAGGAAATCGAATACGTTCTTAAAGCGTTTATTTGGCACAAACATAAAATAGATTAGAGACCGAGAGAAAGGCTACCAAATGACAGACAGCTGCTCCCCACCAACCCCCATCCGTGCGCCCGGCCATAAATGGCTGTTTATATTTTTCAGCCAAAACCTGCATGGTAAATAAATAATAATAATAAAAAAAAATCGAAAGCAAAATAAATGAAGATATCGAGAACAGCCGAGAAAGTGGATGCAGAAAAAGCTTTCCCTCCACTGATTGAGGGAGAGCGAGGCGTCAAACTTTTGCGTATGCTTTATTTTTTTTTAAGTTCTCTGTTTTGGCTAAACGTTTTTCTGCCTTCAATATTTTTTTTCACGCTCTCTCTATTTCTCTCTCCACTTCCCTCCTCCCTTCTCTTTCTCTCTCTCTCTCTCTCTCTCCCCTCCCTTTTCCTCTGCCATTGGCTAGCTTTTTCATTTCACTTTGCCAAAAAGGTGGGTCCATTCGAATCAGTCTCTCTCTCTTTTTTTTTTTCCTCTCTCTTTTCCCTGGCATCGATGCTGGCCACCAATTCAACACGGAGAGTGAAAGCAAGAGAGAGAGAGAGAGAGAGAACGAAACAGAGTTTAAGCGGAGAGGAAAAAAAAACCTCCTTCTCTACTGCTCCTTACCTCCAGAAAAAAATACTTCCCCCTTCCCCTTATATTTTCTCCTTTCTTCCGCCGTTCCTCTTTTTTTTTCCTCTAAATTCTTTTTCGGCAATTTTTCAACGGGCACAAAGCAATTTCTTTTTAGATTTTCCTCCTAGCAGCGTTCTTCCAGACAATTTTTTTTTTTTTTTTTAACGTCGCTCTCTTATTCCGTAAATTGAAATTTATTTTGGCTTCGTATCTAATCTGTTTTAGGCCCTCTGAGGTCATTAACTTTTTGAGGGTGTATTATTACCACCCTGCGTAAATAATATTTACTTTCGTCGCTGAATATTCCATGCGATTCCTAAATTCGCTGGGTTGGAAAAGGGATTACTGCCCTCTCCTTTGAAATATTTATTTGCCCCACCGTATGCTTTACCCGGCCCTCTATTCCCTCTGTTGTTTTTTAATTATATAGCGCTGCCGTTCTGCTCTTTTTTTTCCCTCTCTATAATTGTGCTGAGCCTCGAATTTGGACGGTTCTAAGTTTCTCCAGCAGTCCGATATGACACCGAGAGATGGTAACCAGCCTTAGATGTTCCTACGTTACAATTGTTACCGATCGGCCTGTTTATTTTTTATTTTAATGCCCATTCACATCTGTTGTATTTCCCCAATAGTTACGACAAAATATTTTAAGTAACGTACAAGTCACTGCCAGAAAAAAAAATAATAGAGGAATTTAATAAAAACATTACTTGTTTTACTTCATTACTTATTGTATCGCTTTCCTTGACTTCTATTTCTAAAAGTAAATTATTGTCTTTTTTAAAGGATGAATTTCACCCTTTTATCGAAGCGCTTCTGCCCCACGTCCGCGCCTTCTCGTACACATGGTTCAACCTCCAGGCGAGGAAACGCAAGTATTTTAAGAAGCACGAAAAGCGGATGTCAAAAGATGAAGAAAGGGCGGTGAAGGACGAATTATTGGGGGAGAAGCCAGAGATCAAGCAGAAGTGGGCGTCTCGACTCTTGGCCAAGCTGAGGAAGGACATCCGGCCGGAGTTCCGAGAGGACTTTGTCCTTACCATCACCGGGAAGAAGGCTCCATGTTGCGTCCTCTCTAACCCAGACCAGAAAGGCAAAATCAGACGGATTGACTGCCTTCGCCAGGCAGACAAGGTGTGGAGGTTGGACCTGGTGATGGTCATCCTGTTTAAGGGGATACCGCTGGAGAGCACAGATGGTGAACGTCTCTACAAGTCACCCCAGTGCTCCAACCCAGGGCTCTGCGTCCAACCCCATCACATTGGAGTGTCCATTAAAGAGTTGGACCTCTACCTGGCCTTCTTCGTCCACACACCTGGTAAGTCCTGTACTTTGCTCTACCAGTTCTTTGCACCTAAACTCCTGCAGCAGACCCTTAAAACTGATTTGGCGCATCCAAATTTACAAAAATTCCTTTGGTGGTCATTTCCCTTAAATGATGTTTCTTGTGCGCATTTGAGATCTGGGTCTCCTCATTATACATGCACATATATGAATATATATATAAATATATATATATATACGAGATGTGTGTATGTGTCTATAATGCTGTGTATGTGTTTGCTCACACACACATATTTCATTTTCTTATATTACCATATATTATATTCTAGGTAGCTAGGAAGGGCCACACATAACATTTGTCATCTTCCAAGCACACGGACAACTAAAACTATTTAGGGGCCGTCAGTAATAGGGCCGTGCTTCCTCGAGTCAGTGCGAGCTCTCTTTAGGCCTTAACATCGTCCACAAATTGATTGCACAGAGTGAAGCCTATAGAGGTGAATACGGTTCCGATACAGAGGCCAACTGTGTCAATTCCTTTGTTGTGTATTGATAAAAAATGAAAATGTTAAAAAGAACCCTTTAAAAAAACTTGGATTATCGTGCATTTGGGAAATTTAGTTACAGTGTAATCATGGCCAGCTAAAAATAATCACAATTCTATAAACGGAGACATATAAGGACAATGCTTTTTTATTTCATGTTAGATGCTTAAATTAGCTATATGATGATGATATATATATATATATATATATCATATATCTATATATATAAATGTCAAGTTTATGATGAGTTAAAAAAAATCAACAAAAAGTCATGCTTAGCATGACTTTCAGCAGCTACACAAGCATCGGCATGAACATAAAAGCACTCTGAATCCGCAGATAGCGACATATAAAATATATTTATTTTTCACCCATACTGCATGTTTAGTGACTACCTATCAGCTAAATAAATTCTTAAAAATAATAATACAGGGACCAGGTCTATACGGGTAGAAAAAAAAGTCCTCCTTTCCCCTGGTATTTCTTCATAGGTAAGAAGAATAAACCTGAAATTGTAAAGGCATTTAAAACAAATATTCCAGATCCCAGATATATCTTTTCTGGTTATTCCAAATCCTTTTCTTCACATTTCATTTGTGTTTATTATTATTATTATAATTTAGTAAGCCAGGTATTAGTAAATGCTAGATAATTCTAGATAATTTAGTTCTTAAAATATAAATAAAAATAATTTAATTTTAGAAAATGTTTCCAAAGCTGTGGTTGTTCGTTTGTTATACCCTAGAAACGATGAGTTAGTGAATAATCCCGGGTCCCCTCGAATGTGTTTGGGTCCCCAAAGTGTATATTTGTAGAAGGCCAAATAATTTTAGAAACGGATACATTAGGAGGAATGTTTATATCTGCATAGAATACATTTACAAATAACCGTCTACAGGTTAGTTTATATATAGATATATGTATATATATATGTATATATATATATATATGTATATATATGTTGTATTTTGCTGCTGCTGGGGAGGAATAGCTCACATGTATGCGTAATTGATATGTACATTCCTGAGCGTAAACTCTCCTTAACATATGTCAGAGAATATATTGTTTCTTTATGAAACCGATGGGTTTTTTATATATATTGAGGGACAATCCCGTAATGCAGGCATGTGAGGAAGCGTTAGGTTTGCCTCCCAAAATTTTAAAAGGCCAAAGTCGGACACGTTTATTTTTGGGCATGCGGTGAGAGGACGGGGCTTTAACGAGACCTTTTAATTGACCATGTGACCTACTGATAACTCTTTATATATTTTTAATATTGTATGTATAAAAAAGAATATGGTGTTATATTTACACATTTACGTTGTGACTGTGATCCACCCATACATCCTAGAAAAGAGGGACATCAGGGGAGGAAAAAGGGACAGAGAGGTTTGGGTTACAAAAAAGCTTTACAAGGTAGATTGGCACATGGTGTAAATTGTAATATAAAGAGAATCATTATCTCAATTAATAGGAAGCAAATCACTTCTGTGACCCTTGTATTGTAATATAGAGGAGGGTAGAGGTGTATTTGTGTTGGGGTTAGAAATCCTTTTGCATGTGTAATGCAGCCATGAATTAGATGAAGTTGTGATGTTTATACACAGATATACTGAATATAACAAAGTGCACTGACAAAGAGGTTAAAGGGGAAAGAAGCACTGATTTTTTATACCACATTCCACAAAGCCCAAATCTGTCCCTTAAGTGTGGATATCTATGACATGTAAACCAGACTCATGTCCCATAGCCCCCTCCTGTCTGTGTCACCCCGCGGTGGGAGGGGCAGACTCCGTGCCCCATAGCCCCTTCTGGTCTGTATTGCCCAGGGGTGGGAGGGACAGACTATATGTCCTATAGATCCTTGTATTGCCCTTCGGAGGGAGGGACAGACGTCATGTGACATAGTTCCCTCTTATCTGTGTGACCTTGTGGTGGGAAACACAGACTCCATGACCCCCTTGCTCATTCTTGTCATTTTCAATCTGTCACTTGGCTAAAACTCCTTTTCAACTCTGAACTTAGTTTGTAGATATTTTTACAGCTCTGACAACAACAGCAAGGTTTCTGGAGTGCTGTTTGTTAAAAACAATGACCAAATCCGAGCTGCCCTGACTGTGCCTCTGAGGTTTATTAAACTGGGGATTTGCAAGGGACAACTATGGAAGGAAAGGCTGAGATGGCCCAGCATAATGTATAGTTCAACGGATGTGATGAGG
Organism: Spea multiplicata; assembly: GCA_009364415.1. Taxonomy (NCBI): domain Eukaryota; kingdom Metazoa; phylum Chordata; class Amphibia; order Anura; family Pelobatidae; genus Spea; species Spea multiplicata. The sequence goes on along the minus strand of VKOC01000003.1, from coordinate 40,012,710 downwards.
TCATCACGAAAGGCTCCTGCCGGTGAGCTGTGGCTATCCTGTTTATGGATACAGAAGGGTTAACATTAACATTTTAGAAGACTGGAAGGTAAGCGGTTACACGGCGGCCCCGAGGTTCTCATGACTCCATCCTGTGGGTGTCACTACCGAGTTTCCTTTCATATCTGCAGATGGGAAGTCGTCACATCAGCCCCAGCTGCATCCGATCTATAATTCAGGTGTCTTATCTTTTACATGGAAAATTAATTTCACCCAAAACCTGGGCAGGTGAAAATGATGGACGGACATTTATCTTCTCACTACGATGTACGAGTATTTTACAGCCAAACAGCCAATATCTAAAATGGATGAAAATAATTATAATGGAAACGTAAACAAAGGCTCAGATTTTGAATAAAATGTTGAAAACAGTATTTTTACATCTTTAGTACTGGATCTGTTCATATGACGGAGGCCTGGGTCACCTATTGGTGGAAGAAACATACTTCATGTCACAGAATTCTTCTACATTTCTCTCCAAAGCAGATTTATGGAGATCTTCGCAAATAACAGCAATTCTTGGAATTGACAATATTTTTTTAAAGCCCCTTTAGAACCATCAGAAGTAACCCGTACAGCATAATGTCTGAGTCACCCTGCGGTGGGAGGGGCAGACTCCGTGCCCCATAGCCCCTCCTGTCTGTGTCACCCTGCGGGGGGAGGGACAGACTCCGTGCCCCATAGCCCCCTCCTGTCTGTGTCACCGTGCGGTGGGAGGAGCAGACTCCGTGCCCCATAGCCCCCTCCTGTCTGTGTCACCCTGCGATGGGAAGGGACAGAACTCCGTGCCCCAAGCCCCTCCTGTCTTGGTCACCGTGACGTCGGGAGGGGCGGAACTCGTGCCCCATGGCCCCTCCTGTCTCGTGTCACCCTGCGGATCGGAGGACAGACTCCGTGCCCAATAGCCCCTCCTAGTCTGTGTCACCGTGCTGGTGGAGGGGCAGACTCCGTGCCCCAATGCCCCTCTGTCTGATGAGTCACCTGCTGTGGGGGGACAGATCCGTGCCCCTAGCCCCTCACTGTCTGTGTCACCCTCGGTGGGAGGGCAGACTCTGTGGCCATCAGCCCCCTCTGTCTGAGTCACCCTTGGTGGGGGGGCGACTCTGTCGCCCCCATAGCCCCCCTGTCTGAGTCACCTGTGGTGGGGAGGGCCGACTCTTGCCCCATAGCTCCTCCTGTATGAAGTACCCGGTGGTGGGAGGTGCAGACTCTGTGCCCCATAGCTCCCTCCTGTCTGGCACCTGTGGTGGGAGGGGGACTCCGTGCCCTGCCCCTCCTGTCTGTGTACCTGCGAGGGCAGGGACGGACTCCTTGCCACATAGCCCCTCCTGTCTGTGTCACCCTGCGATCGGGGCGAACAGAGACTCCGTGCCCCATAGCCCCCTCCTCGTCTGTGTCAACCGTGCGGTGGAGAGGGCAGACTCCGGTGCCATGCCCCTCCTGTCGTGTCACCTGCGGTGGGAGGGACGACTCCGTGCCCCGCCATTAGCCCCTCCTGTCCTGGGATCCACGCCTGTGGTGGGAGCGCGGGTTAGATCTCGAGCACCATCACCTCACACATGCTGTCTGGTACGTCCTCGTCGAAGCTGTGTAGCGGCGCAGACTCCGCTCTCCTCCATAACCCCCCCTCCTGTCCCTGGTCTACCCTGCGGTGCTGAGGCGAAGACTCCGTGCCATAGCCCCCTCCTGTCCTGTGTCACCGTTTTTTGCGGTGGGGGGGGAAGACCTTCTTGCCATAGCCCCCTCTGTCTGAGTCACCCATGTGGTGGAGGGCGACTCTTGGCCCCATACTCCTCCTGTCTGAGTCACCCTGTGGTGGGAGGGGCAGACTCCGTGCCCCATAGCTCCCTCCTGTCTGAGTCACCCTGTGGTGGGAGGGGCAGACTCCGTGCCCCATAGCTCCCTTAACTGTATTTGTAGACATTCCATAACTCACAGCTTCCAGCTTTATGTTTCAACTTAAATACATTTCTATAGAACGTCAGGATGTTTTTGCCATCTTGTGTACTGAAAGGGCAAACATGGTGTCCCACAGCTCCTTCCTAGGTAATGACCCCATACCAAAGGCCTGGCCATTCTATAATCATAGTCTCCATGTGCAACGTCCCCCTGGTTTTTTAGGGACCCCTGGCAGTGAATGAGTGACTCCTCTCCTCCCTTCTGTTTTTATGCTCTCTGTTCCAAGTTTTCTCTTGCCAAATAAACATGGGAGCAGCTGAATTTCCTCTCACGGAGACATCTGCGATCGAACAGACGCTGGGGACAGAGGATGGGGACTCTGGCATTCCTCCCTTCCTGATGATGGGGGTGGGGAGATTAGGACAGACCAAAGGAGAGACCCCAGAGGTGTCTGTGAGGAGCCTAACAAGTCTTCTCTAATACCTACTAACTTATTTATCCTTGAGCTTCACGTAAAGTACTATATACGGTACAAAGCCATCCTATACACCCTTTTACCAAAGCTCCATCTTTTATAGTCACATATTTCCATAAAATTGGAAAAGGTCAAAAACGGAAGGCATCTTGACCGGGCTTCAACCAAGGGGAATTCCTAAGAGAAGCTCAAGCGTTCCACTTCACTTAGCGCGCCCTGATTCCCAACGTGCGCCGTCTCCTAATTTGTGCCGAGGAGGCTTTGGAGTTTTGGGCCGGTTTTCCATCTCTCCTTTCACGAGTCCAATAACGATGCAGCGGTGCCCGGGAGAACGCACAGGGTCAGCTCTGCTGCTAAACATTTCCAAAACGGGTTTTTGAGTTTTTTTAGTGCCAGAGCAGCGCTGCCAGGACATAAAGTGAACATAAACTTTCCTACTTACAAGAAGGGTCCTCCATTCTATTGTTCAAGTCTACTTATAGCCATAGGTAGTAAACGATGCTCTGCCTGCCAATGGCTCTTTATCAGTAAACTCAGAATAATGAACATCACTTTCCAGATGATTGCTGCGGGAGCCCCTGCGTCACATCGGTCTCAGCTTCCACGAGGCCAGATGAACAGTAAACTTTTAGAAAGTACGAAAGAGCATTAAATACTTATTTTGTTGTAAAATTCTGTCAAACAAGTATAATTGATAGGTTCAAAGTTTTCCATACAATACATACAAATGATTCAGGTTATACACTGAAAAGGCTAATTTAGCTAATTTGGCATATACTATATAATTGGCAAAAAATGTTTCTGTACAAAAGGAGACGATGCACTGAATGATCACACGTATGAAGATTTATTCTGTTGTGTAGGGTTCCAGGTAACTAGAAAATAAAAAAGAGCATTTGGGGCGATGAGGATTTTCTAGCTCGGGAGGTTCTAAAAGTTTGAAGGGGCCGAGAAGGTGGTTACTGTAATCAATATGTGTCAGGCGCCGGGGGTATGTTAATGATGACGTTCAGGGGTAATACAGGCCTTCAGGGGCCGGGTTACTGTAATAAGATCTTACAGGGGTAATAAGGCACTCAGGGGCCGGGTTACTGTAATAAGATGTTGCAGGGGTAATAAGGCACTTGGGGGCCGGGTTACTGTAATAAGATGTTGCAGGGGTAATAAGGCACTCAGGAGCCGGGTTACCGTACTAGGAATTTAGAGCAAAACAGAAAAAAACTTTGTGGGAGGGGGGGTCAGATGAGGACAATCACCTGCACCTGTAGGTGACATTTGTCACTGCTTTGTCCTCTGTTAGTTTACCTTGTGTGTGTTTGCTCTGGCAGAGGGGAGTGTATGGAGGAGTACAGAGTATATGGAGGAGGGCAGAGCTCCTTTTTACACAGAGGAGCATTGTGCAGGCTGCAGTAATGTTTATTTGCAAATTCACCCCCCTTGCCCATTCCTTTTGCTCCCTCGGGGTAGTTTGCTCCCCCCCATACTACTATTTCGCGCCTCCTTTTTCAGTTGTTTTTCTTCTTAGTCGCTGCTCTGTTTCTTTCTTCTTCATTTTGAATCTTTTTACGTCTCACATCCTCACCGTTCCCTCTCTCTATTTTTTTCATTCTCGCCCTCCCCTCTCTTTTCTTTCCCCTTCTCAGATTTCTCCTGATTTTCAAGTTCTTCTTTCACACTGTAAGGTCCTTCCCTTACCTGACTCTTTACTTTCCTCTCTTCCTCCCTGTGCATCCCCATCCCTCAGACTCACTCTCCTCCACGTATTACTTTTATATGAAGGCTCTTGTTTTGTTCTTTATCAATGCTTCCTATCTTGGCAGCTTTCCAGAGCTGAGTAAGGAGTCCCTTTCAATTTATTATACTATGGGGCTGATTGTGCTCATCCTTATACATTACACAGATTCCCACAGACATGCACACACCTAAGGTCCCTGAGCGGTTGGCAGGGGGTTTTACTTCTAAACGGCCTCTTTCTCTGTTACACCAGTCTGTCACTGGGGGAAAGGACTGAAAAAATACCGTATATTACCGCTGCTTTCTGTGCGCATGAAGACAATGACAGCGCCTTCCTCATTGAAAGAGTTTTTAGACACACAAAGTTAACTGTGAGCATTAAACTTCTATGAACTGCTGTGGGGGATCCTTTTAGGAGTCGTAATAAACTGGACCAGAGTAGAATGGAATATTTTTTAAGTCCACTGCGTCCATAATTTCTGTAAATCGCACGTTTGAATGTCATTTTGCATAAGGTGCCTAATAAACGTTGCAGTCAAGTACAGGGACGCTTCTCTCCGAGGCAGACGGCTCTGTGATGACGAGCTCCATGCACCTCTCTCTCTATATATATATATTTTCTATATGAATTTATAATATTGTATATATTTATATATATACTTATATATATATATATATGTAGATATGGTCACGCACATCCGTTAGTGGTCCCTGCCTCACTATTGCCATTACAGTATTCAGTCCCGCTAGGTCAGCTGAAATGGGCCCTAAATGCTTTCCAGCCCTTTTGGGGCCATAAACTATGCCTATGGCCCCTCCTCAGTCTTAGGAGGCTAAGCCTAGTCATGCAAAAGTTAAAGGAAAAAAACATGTATTTTAGACGACCTCAATAAGCCTCTCCTAGAAAGCTTGCAATCACCCAAAACCTATTTGTTGTTTTTCCTTATTTTATTAATTATACAAACTCTGAATGAACAGATTTCTACAATCACACGGACTACACGTCACATCACTGCGTGATTGGATTTACACGAGATTGCTTTTAAATTCTGAAGTTCGTTTAAGTTTACTTTCTGCTTAAGGGATATATATATGTGTGTGTGAGTGACCCGCTATATGCTGTGTGTATGTATATCTGTATGTTGTGTGTGTGAGTGACCCGCTATATGCTGTGTGTATTTATATCTGTATGTTGTGTGTGAGTGACCCGCTATATGCTGTGTGTATGTATATCTGTATGTTGTGTGTGTGAGTGACCCGCTATATGCTGTGTGTATTTATATCTGTATGTTGTGTGTGAGTGACCCGCTATATGCTGTGTGTATGTATATCTGTATGTTGTGTGTATTTATATCTGTATGTTGTGTGTATTGTTTTAATTTTCTGTTGTTGGTGTTTGTGTGTTAGTTGACCCCTATTAAATGTTGTGTGTATGTATATTTTTTTTTCTTGGTTTATGTTTTGTGTGTTTATGTATATACTGTATGTTGTGTGTATTGTATCTTTTTCTGCTCGCTAACCCAGCTTGTTAGCAGTAAGCCATTCAGGCACTACCTCCATTTGGCATTACACTACCAGAGCTATTCGTTTTTCTGCGTTGATTATCCGATGTATGTCGGTAGCGGTGTGTCCGGGCCTCTTGACCTGCATGTCCGTGTATATATCGCTGACCATGACCTCCAATCACTGTCGTCGTTGACCCCTGACACTCTTGCACTAATCTGTGTCAACATGGCCTAAGGCTTGTGCTGCCCCCCTCCCTCTCCGCAGGTGGCTGTGTCTCAACATTTTCCTCTGTCACCCCCTGCAAATCCATGTTTCACAGTGTCAAACACAGAGCAGCTGGGTGTCGGATCACTCGCGCATCTGGCCTTTTTTTTTTTTAATGGGAAGGGTAAACCAAAGAACGTCAATTCTGATATAAGATATGGAGACAGTAAAGGGGGTAACAGAGCTTATATTCCAAGAACACAGAGGATCCAACAAAATGACACCTAATAGAAAAAAATGATATATAAATAAAAAATGTATGGTATAAATCATCAATATAATGGATAATACCAAACATTAACAATCGCTCAGAGCGGATATGGAACTTTTTGGTTGTCATTTTGATCACTGATACTAAATATATTTAAACTTTTACAATGTGATTTGCTGACTGGGCACGGCTACAATGTGGGGGAGATGCTTGGCTGCAGAGCTTACACTTTGTAAATACCTAAGGGGGGAGAACCATCGGGAGGCAATTTTCCAATACAGAAAGAGAAAAAAAAAACAGGGAAGCCTGTCAAGCACTTACAGATTTTTAACACTCAAAACAGAGCCGTGAGAGTTGAGCACGTTTGTGTTGGTGTGACACGCTAATGACACGCTAATGACAGAGGGCACAGACCGGTGACACTGTCAGTGCTGGGGAGTAATTATCGTCTGGGCGGGCAGTAATTAGCATGTGGGGCTGTCAGCTCACCAACACCACAATTACAGCGGCTGCCTTCACCCCACGGATAACCCTTCAGCTGCTGGCTTCCTTGGCTTCTTTAATATTGAATATCTTGCATCCGAGGGAGTATTAAAGGCCGCCATTGCACCGTTCCTTTTTATATAATCTGGAAGGTAAATCATTTTCCCCGGGGTTTTGTCGTCTTGTGCGTTATTTCCTCTTTACCCAAACTAATTCTTAAACATGTGTATACCGAAAAAACACACAAAAAAAAGTTATTTAAAATACAGCCGTAGGTTTAATGGTGGGCAATGCCCCATGCGCAGCAGCGGCCGTACGGCGGTGTGACTGAGAGCATCATTTAGAGGTAGGTGAATTCGGAAGCTTTATTATTATTATTATTATCTTTTATTTATATAGCGCAGCGCTTTATACAGTACATATATTCAAGGTTTGAGCTTGTAGAATGGATACACACTTGGCGAGTACGAGTTAGACATGCGGGTGAAAGTATCATTTCTAGGAATAAGTTAATAATAGAGTGCGGGATTTCAGAGAATATAATTAGGCGATGTGAGCGACTTGTATGGTCAGGGTGACGAAATCATTTTGTGATTTGCACGGATGCAAAACGAACTTGATTACAGATTAGCCGTGTTTGTAAACGTGTTAGCGGTGCGCATGTTTATCGTCACAAATGATATTTATTTAGCACGAGTATAATTGGATAATGTGCGGGAATGCACTAATGTAATGTGATAACGCGTGTGTAGACAATTAGCTGTGTATATATAAGCAGGAATCCAGATGAGAGATACCTGTACAGTACGTTTCATTAAATGCTGCACGTTAATGTGTAATTATTGGGAGCACTGTTTAGTAATGTAAGCCTTAATGTATAATTACTATATTACTTACGGCTCTGTTATTGTGGACAGAGCTTAAATGATAGCTGTTTCTATTTATATACATTTTAGGGGTTTGAGGTGTATGTGAATGTAATTACTAATGAGCATGAATGTGCATTTACTTACACACAGGGCCAGCCTGGTGATGACGAGGCAGTCATGGTACCTTAAGGCCAGCGGCCCCCAAATGACGTAAGTGCGGCCGGTTAATGTTTTTCTGGTCACATGGCGAGCAGCCGGTCATTTCGCGCCGGTGGCCATCACACTGCAGCACATTGTCGGCCGGAGTGATAGCGAATGTAGCCGTATCGGCCAGTGGCCCGCTGGGCATTTGCCCGGTGTGCCAGATGGCCAGTCCCGGCCTGCTTACATCATTTGCAAACAACTATTTTCCAATCATATATAAGCTGCACATGTGTGATTTATTTTCTAGATGCACCATTGTGTGAATGCTTGGTGAGTGAGTCCTAAACAAACAATAATTATATAATGAATGCTATAAATTGTAAATTAGAGTGTATAATCTGGAGTATACATGATCAGATCATTTAGAGGCTCCTCGAAGCAGGTAAGAAGCCTGTATAATGTATTCACTAGCCTGGGTATGTGCGGGTGAGCTGAGCATTTTAGTCAGCGTTATGAGAGGCGAAGGTTTCAGTAACGGAGGAAGAGTCTGAATTTCCTATTTGGTTAATGCGGCCCCAGTGCAGCCGTTCGGGCCGGCTGGTGTTGGCCATTTATAATGTATCCAGAGTTCAGGAAATTGAAATGTTCAACTCTCTTGTGAATACGCTGGGTGTGGTTTGTGTTATATTTATTACACTCATTGCTTTTACACACTTGGGCAGCTGCCTGGGGTACTAAGCCGGTGGAAGTTACCATCTCCAGGCTCTGTTCTATATAAACAAGCGGGTGCGTGCTGTGGGGGGGCACCGGGTATCATAACCCCCCTCTCTTAATAGTGAACATAACTAAAAGGTATATATATACAGTATATGCATAATACATGGCCCTCTCCATATAATGGCTGTCAATATGTAATCCTCCTAGTAAGAATATGTCATTCTTTTTCACATAAAAGTTTAGATACTATTTGGGAAATGTTTACTATTAATTATTAAAAGCAACTATTTGGCTTTGATTAAAAGTCATTACGATGACTGGGCACAGTATGCGGATCGCACATTCATTACACAAGCGCAATGCACGCCAAATAACGCACGAAACGCTGGTACTGCTGTGTAATATCTAAATAATGTGGGAATTAAGACTAAATGGGGAGTGAAACACCCCCGGGGGGGGGGGGCGCGCGAATTGCAGGGTTCATCGACAATAAAAGAAACTCTGCAAAAAAAAAAAAAACATAGTGGCCTCATACAGGAAAGGTAAGTAAATAGAAACATGCTAGCCACGCGTGATCGCAAATGACAAACACCAGCGCCTCGCAAAAGCCAATTCCTTGAAACTAGTGGTTGGACAATAACTCCGGTGAAATCGCTCGTTCCAAGGAACTCGAGGGATGCTCTCCGGCCATCGCATCCTCTTCACACTCTTTCCACCCCGACTTTAGTTCCCACCGCAGCCCAGCAGCTCCTCTGCATTGGCCGGTGTCGTTGTCGTCTATGTCGGCTTGGTTTAAAGCTCTATAGATTGCAGGGCAGGATAATGTGCTATTTGTTGCGATAGACGTTTCATCGCCGCTGTACGGCTTATACTGTGACTCCGGAACCATCCCGCTTCATCCCACCGCCGGGAGGGGAAGATCGGGCCGGCGGATTAAGCTGACGGGGAGGTATGCCAGCTGTGAGGGAAGATGGTGTGGGGATGAATATATGAATCTTGTTTATTTAATTATGCGAAAACAACAATTTAAAACTTGTCACCCACTTATTAGCGGCAGGAGGATATGGGAGCGCATGTATTTTAGTTTGCACGTGCAATGTCATGGTTGCATGCATTGAAATGCGTGCATGGCGGTCCGTGCCTCTTTTGGCATGCGTGTCTGTGCTGCCATTCATGTATGTACCGTTTCTCCAGCTCTACATGTTTCAGTAGACTACTGAGGGATATCATGGCCCCCAGCTGCAGTTGAGTTCCTTATGCTTTATAATCTATACTCACAGCTATAACCAGATTTAAAAGTATATTCCTATATTTGCATATACGTGTATCTGTATCTAACATATGGATACCTAAGGAAGGAATTATAGAATGTTAAGTCCTTCACTTTCACATTAAGATATACATAAATAGGAGGGCCCATGCAAAATAGTAATATGTTCTTGACTGATTTTTCTTCAGAATATGTCCAAACATGAAGTCTGTCCCTCCCACCGCAGGGCTACAGGCAGGAGGGGGCTATGGGGCACGGAGTCTGTCCCTCCCCCGCAGGGTGACACAGACAGGAGGGGGTTATGGGGCACGGAGTCTGTCCCTCCCCCACAGGGTGAC
>VKOC01000003.1:39988019-40002661 GCA_009364415.1 Spea multiplicata | reverse complement strand
AGAGAGAGTGTATGTGCAGGGGTTAGAAAGAAAGCCGGGGAAAACGGAGAAAGAGGGAGAGAGAAATTAAGCTCTGAAAAGCAGTGTCTTTAAAATGTGTGACTTGGCTGACTTGGCTAGAATACGCTGGGCACTGCCAGCAAAACCGCAGAGAACGAGGGAGCGAGACAGGAGTGGCGGAGAGAAGAAATAAAAACGAGAACAAGAGAAAAAAATCTCGAAATGAAGTTTCACTTTTACTTAGGAAGGGATTCGTTATATTTGGTTAACTTTAGAAGGAAATCGAATACGTTCTTAAAGCGTTTATTTGGCACAAACATAAAATAGATTAGAGACCGAGAGAAAGGCTACCAAATGACAGACAGCTGCTCCCCACCAACCCCCATCCGTGCGCCCGGCCATAAATGGCTGTTTATATTTTTCAGCCAAAACCTGCATGGTAAATAAATAATAATAATAAAAAAAAATCGAAAGCAAAATAAATGAAGATATCGAGAACAGCCGAGAAAGTGGATGCAGAAAAAGCTTTCCCTCCACTGATTGAGGGAGAGCGAGGCGTCAAACTTTTGCGTATGCTTTATTTTTTTTTAAGTTCTCTGTTTTGGCTAAACGTTTTTCTGCCTTCAATATTTTTTTTCACGCTCTCTCTATTTCTCTCTCCACTTCCCTCCTCCCTTCTCTTTCTCTCTCTCTCTCTCTCTCTCCCCTCCCTTTTCCTCTGCCATTGGCTAGCTTTTTCATTTCACTTTGCCAAAAAGGTGGGTCCATTCGAATCAGTCTCTCTCTCTTTTTTTTTTTCCTCTCTCTTTTCCCTGGCATCGATGCTGGCCACCAATTCAACACGGAGAGTGAAAGCAAGAGAGAGAGAGAGAGAGAGAACGAAACAGAGTTTAAGCGGAGAGGAAAAAAAAACCTCCTTCTCTACTGCTCCTTACCTCCAGAAAAAAATACTTCCCCCTTCCCCTTATATTTTCTCCTTTCTTCCGCCGTTCCTCTTTTTTTTTCCTCTAAATTCTTTTTCGGCAATTTTTCAACGGGCACAAAGCAATTTCTTTTTAGATTTTCCTCCTAGCAGCGTTCTTCCAGACAATTTTTTTTTTTTTTTAACGTCGCTCTCTTATTCCGTAAATTGAAATTTATTTTGGCTTCGTATCTAATCTGTTTTAGGCCCTCTGAGGTCATTAACTTTTTGAGGGTGTATTATTACCACCCTGCGTAAATAATATTTACTTTCGTCGCTGAATATTCCATGCGATTCCTAAATTCGCTGGGTTGGAAAAGGGATTACTGCCCTCTCCTTTGAAATATTTATTTGCCCCACCGTATGCTTTACCCGGCCCTCTATTCCCTCTGTTGTTTTTTAATTATATAGCGCTGCCGTTCTGCTCTTTTTTTTCCCTCTCTATAATTGTGCTGAGCCTCGAATTTGGACGGTTCTAAGTTTCTCCAGCAGTCCGATATGACACCGAGAGATGGTAACCAGCCTTAGATGTTCCTACGTTACAATTGTTACCGATCGGCCTGTTTATTTTTTATTTTAATGCCCATTCACATCTGTTGTATTTCCCCAATAGTTACGACAAAATATTTTAAGTAACGTACAAGTCACTGCCAGAAAAAAAAATAATAGAGGAATTTAATAAAAACATTACTTGTTTTACTTCATTACTTATTGTATCGCTTTCCTTGACTTCTATTTCTAAAAGTAAATTATTGTCTTTTTTAAAGGATGAATTTCACCCTTTTATCGAAGCGCTTCTGCCCCACGTCCGCGCCTTCTCGTACACATGGTTCAACCTCCAGGCGAGGAAACGCAAGTATTTTAAGAAGCACGAAAAGCGGATGTCAAAAGATGAAGAAAGGGCGGTGAAGGACGAATTATTGGGGGAGAAGCCAGAGATCAAGCAGAAGTGGGCGTCTCGACTCTTGGCCAAGCTGAGGAAGGACATCCGGCCGGAGTTCCGAGAGGACTTTGTCCTTACCATCACCGGGAAGAAGGCTCCATGTTGCGTCCTCTCTAACCCAGACCAGAAAGGCAAAATCAGACGGATTGACTGCCTTCGCCAGGCAGACAAGGTGTGGAGGTTGGACCTGGTGATGGTCATCCTGTTTAAGGGGATACCGCTGGAGAGCACAGATGGTGAACGTCTCTACAAGTCACCCCAGTGCTCCAACCCAGGGCTCTGCGTCCAACCCCATCACATTGGAGTGTCCATTAAAGAGTTGGACCTCTACCTGGCCTTCTTCGTCCACACACCTGGTAAGTCCTGTACTTTGCTCTACCAGTTCTTTGCACCTAAACTCCTGCAGCAGACCCTTAAAACTGATTTGGCGCATCCAAATTTACAAAAATTCCTTTGGTGGTCATTTCCCTTAAATGATGTTTCTTGTGCGCATTTGAGATCTGGGTCTCCTCATTATACATGCACATATATGAATATATATATAAATATATATATATATACGAGATGTGTGTATGTGTCTATAATGCTGTGTATGTGTTTGCTCACACACACATATTTCATTTTCTTATATTACCATATATTATATTCTAGGTAGCTAGGAAGGGCCACACATAACATTTGTCATCTTCCAAGCACACGGACAACTAAAACTATTTAGGGGCCGTCAGTAATAGGGCCGTGCTTCCTCGAGTCAGTGCGAGCTCTCTTTAGGCCTTAACATCGTCCACAAATTGATTGCACAGAGTGAAGCCTATAGAGGTGAATACGGTTCCGATACAGAGGCCAACTGTGTCAATTCCTTTGTTGTGTATTGATAAAAAATGAAAATGTTAAAAAGAACCCTTTAAAAAAACTTGGATTATCGTGCATTTGGGAAATTTAGTTACAGTGTAATCATGGCCAGCTAAAAATAATCACAATTCTATAAACGGAGACATATAAGGACAATGCTTTTTTATTTCATGTTAGATGCTTAAATTAGCTATATGATGATGATATATATATATATATATATTCATATATCTATATATATAAATGTCAAGTTTATGATGAGTTAAAAAAAATCAACAAAAAGTCATGCTTAGCATGACTTTCAGCAGCTACACAAGCATCGGCATGAACATAAAAGCACTCTGAATCCGCAGATAGCGACATATAAAATATATTTATTTTTCACCCATACTGCATGTTTAGTGACTACCTATCAGCTAAATAAATTCTTAAAAATAATAATACAGGGACCAGGTCTATACGGGTAGAAAAAAAAGTCCTCCTTTCCCCTGGTATTTCTTCATAGGTAAGAAGAATAAACCTGAAATTGTAAAGGCATTTAAAACAAATATTCCAGATCCCAGATATATCTTTTCTGGTTATTCCAAATCCTTCCACATTTCATGTTTATGTATTTATTATATAAATTAGTTAAGCCAGTATTAGTAAATGCTAGATAATTCTAGATAATTTAGTTCTTAAAATATAAATAAAAATAATTTAATTTTAGAAAATGTTTCCAAAGCTGTGGTTGTTCGTTTGTTATACCCTAGAAACGATGAGTTAGTGAATAATCCCGGGTCCCCTCGAATGTGTTTGGGTCCCCAAAGTGTATATTTGTAGAAGGCCAAATAATTTTAGAAACGGATACATTAGGAGGAATGTTTATATCTGCATAGAATACATTTACAAATAACCGTCTACAGGTTAGTTTATATATAGATATATGTAATATATAAGTATATATATATATATACTTTAATATACTATGCTTGGTATTTTGCTAGATCGGGGAGAATAGCTCACATGCTATGCGAAATTGATATTAATTCCTGAGCGTAAACTCTCCTTAACATATGTCAGAGAATATATTGTTTCTTTATGAAACCGATGGGTTTTTTATATATATTGAGGGACAATCCCGTAATGCAGGCATGTGAGGAAGCGTTAGGTTTGCCTCCCAAAATTTTAAAAGGCCAAAGTCGGACACGTTTATTTTTGGGCATGCGGTGAGAGGACGGGGCTTTAACGAGACCTTTTAATTGACCATGTGACCTACTGATAACTCTTTATATATTTTTAATATTGTATGTATAAAAAAGAATATGGTGTTATATTTACACATTTACGTTGTGACTGTGATCCACCCATACATCCTAGAAAAGAGGGACATCAGGGGAGGAAAAAGGGACAGAGAGGTTTGGGTTACAAAAAAGCTTTACAAGGTAGATTGGCACATGGTGTAAATTGTAATATAAAGAGAATCATTATCTCAATTAATAGGAAGCAAATCACTTCTGTGACCCTTGTATTGTAATATAGAGGAGGGTAGAGGTGTATTTGTGTTGGGGTTAGAAATCCTTTTGCATGTGTAATGCAGCCATGAATTAGATGAAGTTGTGATGTTTATACACAGATATACTGAATATAACAAAGTGCACTGACAAAGAGGTTAAAGGGGAAAGAAGCACTGATTTTTTATACCACATTCCACAAAGCCCAAATCTGTCCCTTAAGTGTGGATATCTATGACATGTAAACCAGACTCATGTCCCATAGCCCCCTCCTGTCTGTGTCACCCCGCGGTGGGAGGGGCAGACTCCGTGCCCCATAGCCCCTTCTGGTCTGTATTGCCCAGGGGTGGGAGGGACAGACTATATGTCCTATAGATCCTTGTATTGCCCTTCGGAGGGAGGGACAGACGTCATGTGACATAGTTCCCTCTTATCTGTGTGACCTTGTGGTGGGAAACACAGACTCCATGACCCCCTTGCTCATTCTTGTCATTTTCAATCTGTCACTTGGCTAAAACTCCTTTTCAACTCTGAACTTAGTTTGTAGATATTTTTACAGCTCTGACAACAACAGCAAGGTTTCTGGAGTGCTGTTTGTTAAAAACAATGACCAAATCCGAGCTGCCCTGACTGTGCCTCTGAGGTTTATTAAACTGGGGATTTGCAAGGGACAACTATGGAAGGAAAGGCTGAGATGGCCCAGCATAATGTATAGTTCAACGGATGTGATGAGGTCATCACGAAAGGCTCCTGCCGGTGAGCTGTGGCTATCCTGTTTATGGATACAGAAGGGTTAACATTAACATTTTAGAAGACTGGAAGGTAAGCGGTTACACGGCGGCCCCGAGGTTCTCATGACTCCATCCTGTGGGTGTCACTACCGAGTTTCCTTTCATATCTGCAGATGGGAAGTCGTCACATCAGCCCCAGCTGCATCCGATCTATAATTCAGGTGTCTTATCTTTTACATGGAAAATTAATTTCACCCAAAACCTGGGCAGGTGAAAATGATGGACGGACATTTATCTTCTCACTACGATGTACGAGTATTTTACAGCCAAACAGCCAATATCTAAAATGGATGAAAATAATTATAATGGAAACGTAAACAAAGGCTCAGATTTTGAATAAAATGTTGAAAACAGTATTTTTACATCTTTAGTACTGGATCTGTTCATATGACGGAGGCCTGGGTCACCTATTGGTGGAAGAAACATACTTCATGTCACAGAATTCTTCTACATTTCTCTCCAAAGCAGATTTATGGAGATCTTCGCAAATAACAGCAATTCTTGGAATTGACAATATTTTTTTAAAGCCCCTTTAGAACCATCAGAAGTAACCCGTACAGCATAATGTCTGAGTCACCCTGCGGTGGGAGGGGCAGACTCCGTGCCCCATAGCCCCTCCTGTCTGTGTCACCCTGCGGGGGGAGGGACAGACTCCGTGCCCCATAGCCCCCTCCTGTCTGTGTCACCGTGCGGTGGGAGGAGCAGACTCCGTGCCCCATAGCCCCCTCCTGTCTGTGTCACCCTCGAATCGGGAGACAACCTCTCGTTGCCCATACCCCTCCTGCTGTGTCACCGTGTCGTGGAGGGCAGACATCCGTGCCCCATGCCCCTCCTGTCCTGTCTGTCACCCTGCGGTTGAGGCGACAGACTCCGTGCCCCATAGACCCTACTTCTTGTCACCTGCGGTGAGGCAGACTCCTCCCCCAAGCCCCTCCTGTCTGTCACCTCGCGGAGGGACAGACTCCGTGCCCCATAAGCTCCCTTCCTGTCTGTCACCTGCTGGAGGGGCAGACTCGTGCTTCCATAGCCCCCTCCTGTCGATCATCCCGTGTGGGAGGGGCAACTCTTGCCCCATAGCTCCCTCCTGTCTGATTCACCCCTGTGTGAGGGGCAGACTCTGCCCCATAAGCTCCCTCCTCTATCCACCCTTGTGGGAGGCAACTGTGCCCCATAGCTCCGCTCCGTCTGAGTCACCCTGTGTGGAGGAGACTCCGTGCCCATAGCACCCCCTGGTCGTTACCTGCGGGGAGGACAGCCCGTGCCCCATAGCCCCCCCTGTCTGTGTCACCCTCTATGGAGACAGATCCGTCCCCAAGCCCCCTCTCTGTCTGTTTTACCGGCGTGAGGCAGACTCCTGCCCATGCCCCTTCCTGTCTGTTCCCTCGGGGAGGGGACAAACTCCGGCCCCATAGCCCCTCCTGTCTGTTCACCCTGTGTGGAGGGTAACTCCGTGCCCCATAGCCCCCTCCTGTCTGAGTCACCCCTGCGTGGAGCAACCCGTTCCATACCCCTCTGTCTGTGTCACCCGCGGTGAGGAAAGACTCCGTCCCATAGCCCCTCCTGTCTGTGTCACCGGTGCATGAGGCAGATCTGTCCCCCAATCCCTCCCTCCTGTCTGAGTCACCCTGTGGTGGGAGGGGCAGACTCCGTGCCCCATAGCTCCCTCCTGTCTGAGTCACCCTGTGGTGGGAGGGGCAGACTCCGTGCCCCATAGCTCCCTTAACTGTATTTGTAGACATTCCATAACTCACAGCTTCCAGCTTTATGTTTCAACTTAAATACATTTCTATAGAACGTCAGGATGTTTTTGCCATCTTGTGTACTGAAAGGGCAAACATGGTGTCCCACAGCTCCTTCCTAGGTAATGACCCCATACCAAAGGCCTGGCCATTCTATAATCATAGTCTCCATGTGCAACGTCCCCCTGGTTTTTTAGGGACCCCTGGCAGTGAATGAGTGACTCCTCTCCTCCCTTCTGTTTTTATGCTCTCTGTTCCAAGTTTTCTCTTGCCAAATAAACATGGGAGCAGCTGAATTTCCTCTCACGGAGACATCTGCGATCGAACAGACGCTGGGGACAGAGGATGGGGACTCTGGCATTCCTCCCTTCCTGATGATGGGGGTGGGGAGATTAGGACAGACCAAAGGAGAGACCCCAGAGGTGTCTGTGAGGAGCCTAACAAGTCTTCTCTAATACCTACTAACTTATTTATCCTTGAGCTTCACGTAAAGTACTATATACGGTACAAAGCCATCCTATACACCCTTTTACCAAAGCTCCATCTTTTATAGTCACATATTTCCATAAAATTGGAAAAGGTCAAAAACGGAAGGCATCTTGACCGGGCTTCAACCAAGGGGAATTCCTAAGAGAAGCTCAAGCGTTCCACTTCACTTAGCGCGCCCTGATTCCCAACGTGCGCCGTCTCCTAATTTGTGCCGAGGAGGCTTTGGAGTTTTGGGCCGGTTTTCCATCTCTCCTTTCACGAGTCCAATAACGATGCAGCGGTGCCCGGGAGAACGCACAGGGTCAGCTCTGCTGCTAAACATTTCCAAAACGGGTTTTTGAGTTTTTTTAGTGCCAGAGCAGCGCTGCCAGGACATAAAGTGAACATAAACTTTCCTACTTACAAGAAGGGTCCTCCATTCTATTGTTCAAGTCTACTTATAGCCATAGGTAGTAAACGATGCTCTGCCTGCCAATGGCTCTTTATCAGTAAACTCAGAATAATGAACATCACTTTCCAGATGATTGCTGCGGGAGCCCCTGCGTCACATCGGTCTCAGCTTCCACGAGGCCAGATGAACAGTAAACTTTTAGAAAGTACGAAAGAGCATTAAATACTTATTTTGTTGTAAAATTCTGTCAAACAAGTATAATTGATAGGTTCAAAGTTTTCCATACAATACATACAAATGATTCAGGTTATACACTGAAAAGGCTAATTTAGCTAATTTGGCATATACTATATAATTGGCAAAAAATGTTTCTGTACAAAAGGAGACGATGCACTGAATGATCACACGTATGAAGATTTATTCTGTTGTGTAGGGTTCCAGGTAACTAGAAAATAAAAAAGAGCATTTGGGGCGATGAGGATTTTCTAGCTCGGGAGGTCATGTGAGGGCGAAAGTGTTACTGTAATAATATGTTTCAGGGGCCGGGGTACTGTAATATGATGTTACAGGGGTAATAGGCACTCAGGGGCCGGGTTACTGTAATAAGATCTTACAGGGGTAATAAGGCACTCAGGGGCCGGGTTACTGTAATAAGATGTTGCAGGGGTAATAAGGCACTTGGGGGCCGGGTTACTGTAATAAGATGTTGCAGGGGTAATAAGGCACTCAGGAGCCGGGTTACCGTACTAGGAATTTAGAGCAAAACAGAAAAAAACTTTGTGGGAGGGGGGGTCAGATGAGGACAATCACCTGCACCTGTAGGTGACATTTGTCACTGCTTTGTCCTCTGTTAGTTTACCTTGTGTGTGTTTGCTCTGGCAGAGGGGAGTGTATGGAGGAGTACAGAGTATATGGAGGAGGGCAGAGCTCCTTTTTACACAGAGGAGCATTGTGCAGGCTGCAGTAATGTTTATTTGCAAATTCACCCCCCTTGCCCATTCCTTTTGCTCCCTCGGGGTAGTTTGCTCCCCCCCATACTACTATTTCGCGCCTCCTTTTTCAGTTGTTTTTCTTCTTAGTCGCTGCTCTGTTTCTTTCTTCTTCATTTTGAATCTTTTTACGTCTCACATCCTCACCGTTCCCTCTCTCTATTTTTTTCATTCTCGCCCTCCCCTCTCTTTTCTTTCCCCTTCTCAGATTTCTCCTGCTTTTCAAGTTCTTCTTTCACACTGTAAGGTCCTTCCCTTACCTGACTCTTTACTTTCCTCTCTTCCTCCCTGTGCATCCCCATCCCTCAGACTCACTCTCCTCCACGTATTACTTTTATATGAAGGCTCTTGTTTTGTTCTTTATCAATGCTTCCTATCTTGGCAGCTTTCCAGAGCTGAGTAAGGAGTCCCTTTCAATTTATTATACTATGGGGCTGATTGTGCTCATCCTTATACATTACACAGATTCCCACAGACATGCACACACCTAAGGTCCCTGAGCGGTTGGCAGGGGGTTTTACTTCTAAACGGCCTCTTTCTCTGTTACACCAGTCTGTCACTGGGGGAAAGGACTGAAAAAATACCGTATATTACCGCTGCTTTCTGTGCGCATGAAGACAATGACAGCGCCTTCCTCATTGAAAGAGTTTTTAGACACACAAAGTTAACTGTGAGCATTAAACTTCTATGAACTGCTGTGGGGGATCCTTTTAGGAGTCGTAATAAACTGGACCAGAGTAGAATGGAATATTTTTTAAGTCCACTGCGTCCATAATTTCTGTAAATCGCACGTTTGAATGTCATTTTGCATAAGGTGCCTAATAAACGTTGCAGTCAAGTACAGGGACGCTTCTCTCCGAGGCAGACGGCTCTGTGATGACGAGCTCCATGCACCTCTCTCTCTATATATATATATTTATATGTATATATGTATATATATATATATATATATGTAGATATGGTCACGCACATCCGTTAGTGGTCCCTGCCTCACTATTGCCATTACAGTATTCAGTCCCGCTAGGTCAGCTGAAATGGGCCCTAAATGCTTTCCAGCCCTTTTGGGGCCATAAACTATGCCTATGGCCCCTCCTCAGTCTTAGGAGGCTAAGCCTAGTCATGCAAAAGTTAAAGGAAAAAAACATGTATTTTAGACGACCTCAATAAGCCTCTCCTAGAAAGCTTGCAATCACCCAAAACCTATTTGTTGTTTTTCCTTATTTTATTAATTATACAAACTCTGAATGAACAGATTTCTACAATCACACGGACTACACGTCACATCACTGCGTGATTGGATTTACACGAGATTGCTTTTAAATTCTGAAGTTCGTTTAAGTTTACTTTCTGCTTAAGGGATATATATATGTGTGTGTGAGTGACCCGCTATATGCTGTGTGTATGTATATCTGTATGTTGTGTGTGTGAGTGACCCGCTATATGCTGTGTGTATTTATATCTGTATGTTGTGTGTGAGTGACCCGCTATATGCTGTGTGTATGTATATCTGTATGTTGTGTGTGTGAGTGACCCGCTATATGCTGTGTGTATTTATATCTGTATGTTGTGTGTGAGTGACCCGCTATATGCTGTGTGTATGTATATCTGCTATATGCTGTGTGTATGTATATCTGTATGTTGTGTGTGTGAGTGACCCGCTATATGTTGTGTGTATGTATATCTGTATGTTGTGTGTATGTATATCTGTATGTTGTGTGTATGTATATCTGCGACACAGCCTTGTTAGCGTAATACGGCAGCATTCACTATTGGCTTACACTCCAGAGCATGTTTCTGCGTGACATCCGTGTGTATGTCGGAGCGGTGTGCCCCCCTCTGACTCTGACACGTGCCCGTGTTATTGCTGACATGACCTCCCAATCATTGTCTCGTTGACCCCTGACACTCTTGCACTAATCTGTGTCAACATGGCCTAAGGCTTGTGCTGCCCCCCTCCCTCTCCGCAGGTGGCTGTGTCTCAACATTTTCCTCTGTCACCCCCTGCAAATCCATGTTTCACAGTGTCAAACACAGAGCAGCTGGGTGTCGGATCACTCGCGCATCTGGCCTTTTTTTTTTTTAATGGGAAGGGTAAACCAAAGAACGTCAATTCTGATATAAGATATGGAGACAGTAAAGGGGGTAACAGAGCTTATATTCCAAGAACACAGAGGATCCAACAAAATGACACCTAATAGAAAAAAATGATATATAAATAAAAAATGTATGGTATAAATCATCAATATAATGGATAATACCAAACATTAACAATCGCTCAGAGCGGATATGGAACTTTTTGGTTGTCATTTTGATCACTGATACTAAATATATTTAAACTTTTACAATGTGATTTGCTGACTGGGCACGGCTACAATGTGGGGGAGATGCTTGGCTGCAGAGCTTACACTTTGTAAATACCTAAGGGGGGAGAACCATCGGGAGGCAATTTTCCAATACAGAAAGAGAAAAAAAAAACAGGGAAGCCTGTCAAGCACTTACAGATTTTTAACACTCAAAACAGAGCCGTGAGAGTTGAGCACGTTTGTGTTGGTGTGACACGCTAATGACACGCTAATGACAGAGGGCACAGACCGGTGACACTGTCAGTGCTGGGGAGTAATTATCGTCTGGGCGGGCAGTAATTAGCATGTGGGGCTGTCAGCTCACCAACACCACAATTACAGCGGCTGCCTTCACCCCACGGATAACCCTTCAGCTGCTGGCTTCCTTGGCTTCTTTAATATTGAATATCTTGCATCCGAGGGAGTATTAAAGGCCGCCATTGCACCGTTCCTTTTTATATAATCTGGAAGGTAAATCATTTTCCCCGGGGTTTTGTCGTCTTGTGCGTTATTTCCTCTTTACCCAAACTAATTCTTAAACATGTGTATACCGAAAAAACACACAAAAAAAAGTTATTTAAAATACAGCCGTAGGTTTAATGGTGGGCAATGCCCCATGCGCAGCAGCGGCCGTACGGCGGTGTGACTGAGAGCATCATTTAGAGGTAGGTGAATTCGGAAGCTTTATTATTATTATTATTATCTTTTATTTATATAGCGCAGCGCTTTATACAGTACATATATTCAAGGTTTGAGCTTGTAGAATGGATACACACTTGGCGAGTACGAGTTAGACATGCGGGTGAAAGTATCATTTCTAGGAATAAGTTAATAATAGAGTGCGGGATTTCAGAGAATATAATTAGGCGATGTGAGCGACTTGTATGGTCAGGGTGACGAAATCATTTTGTGATTTGCACGGATGCAAAACGAACTTGATTACAGATTAGCCGTGTTTGTAAACGTGTTAGCGGTGCGCATGTTTATCGTCACAAATGATATTTATTTAGCACGAGTATAATTGGATAATGTGCGGGAATGCACTAATGTAATGTGATAACGCGTGTGTAGACAATTAGCTGTGTATATATAAGCAGGAATCCAGATGAGAGATACCTGTACAGTACGTTTCATTAAATGCTGCACGTTAATGTGTAATTATTGGGAGCACTGTTTAGTAATGTAAGCCTTAATGTATAATTACTATATTACTTACGGCTCTGTTATTGTGGACAGAGCTTAAATGATAGCTGTTTCTATTTATATACATTTTAGGGGTTTGAGGTGTATGTGAATGTAATTACTAATGAGCATGAATGTGCATTTACTTACACACAGGGCCAGCCTGGTGATGACGAGGCAGTCATGGTACCTTAAGGCCAGCGGCCCCCAAATGACGTAAGTGCGGCCGGTTAATGTTTTTCTGGTCACATGGCGAGCAGCCGGTCATTTCGCGCCGGTGGCCATCACACTGCAGCACATTGTCGGCCGGAGTGATAGCGAATGTAGCCGTATCGGCCAGTGGCCCGCTGGGCATTTGCCCGGTGTGCCAGATGGCCAGTCCCGGCCTGCTTACATCATTTGCAAACAACTATTTTCCAATCATATATAAGCTGCACATGTGTGATTTATTTTCTAGATGCACCATTGTGTGAATGCTTGGTGAGTGAGTCCTAAACAAACAATAATTATATAATGAATGCTATAAATTGTAAATTAGAGTGTATAATCTGGAGTATACATGATCAGATCATTTAGAGGCTCCTCGAAGCAGGTAAGAAGCCTGTATAATGTATTCACTAGCCTGGGTATGTGCGGGTGAGCTGAGCATTTTAGTCAGCGTTATGAGAGGCGAAGGTTTCAGTAACGGAGGAAGAGTCTGAATTTCCTATTTGGTTAATGCGGCCCCAGTGCAGCCGTTCGGGCCGGCTGGTGTTGGCCATTTATAATGTATCCAGAGTTCAGGAAATTGAAATGTTCAACTCTCTTGTGAATACGCTGGGTGTGGTTTGTGTTATATTTATTACACTCATTGCTTTTACACACTTGGGCAGCTGCCTGGGGTACTAAGCCGGTGGAAGTTACCATCTCCAGGCTCTGTTCTATATAAACAAGCGGGTGCGTGCTGTGGGGGGGCACCGGGTATCATAACCCCCCTCTCTTAATAGTGAACATAACTAAAAGGTATATATATACAGTATATGCATAATACATGGCCCTCTCCATATAATGGCTGTCAATATGTAATCCTCCTAGTAAGAATATGTCATTCTTTTTCACATAAAAGTTTAGATACTATTTGGGAAATGTTTACTATTAATTATTAAAAGCAACTATTTGGCTTTGATTAAAAGTCATTACGATGACTGGGCACAGTATGCGGATCGCACATTCATTACACAAGCGCAATGCACGCCAAATAACGCACGAAACGCTGGTACTGCTGTGTAATATCTAAATAATGTGGGAATTAAGACTAAATGGGGAGTGAAACACCCCCGGGGGGGGGGGCGGAATGCAGGGTTCATCGACAATAAAAGAAACTCTGCAAAAAAAAAAAAAACATAGTGGCCTCATACAGGAAAGGTAAGTAAATAGAAACATGCTAGCCA
This sequence comes from Spea multiplicata, assembly GCA_009364415.1. Lineage (NCBI taxonomy): Eukaryota > Metazoa > Chordata > Amphibia > Anura > Pelobatidae > Spea > Spea multiplicata. Next base: position 39,989,059 of record VKOC01000003.1, on the reverse strand, counting down.
CGCGTGATCGCAAATGACAAACACCAGCGCCTCGCAAAAGCCAATTCCTTGAAACTAGTGGTTGGACAATAACTCCGGTGAAATCGCTCGTTCCAAGGAACTCGAGGGATGCTCTCCGGCCATCGCATCCTCTTCACACTCTTTCCACCCCGACTTTAGTTCCCACCGCAGCCCAGCAGCTCCTCTGCATTGGCCGGTGTCGTTGTCGTCTATGTCGGCTTGGTTTAAAGCTCTATAGATTGCAGGGCAGGATAATGTGCTATTTGTTGCGATAGACGTTTCATCGCCGCTGTACGGCTTATACTGTGACTCCGGAACCATCCCGCTTCATCCCACCGCCGGGAGGGGAAGATCGGGCCGGCGGATTAAGCTGACGGGGAGGTATGCCAGCTGTGAGGGAAGATGGTGTGGGGATGAATATATGAATCTTGTTTATTTAATTATGCGAAAACAACAATTTAAAACTTGTCACCCACTTATTAGCGGCAGGAGGATATGGGAGCGCATGTATTTTAGTTTGCACGTGCAATGTCATGGTTGCATGCATTGAAATGCGTGCATGGCGGTCCGTGCCTCTTTTGGCATGCGTGTCTGTGCTGCCATTCATGTATGTACCGTTTCTCCAGCTCTACATGTTTCAGTAGACTACTGAGGGATATCATGGCCCCCAGCTGCAGTTGAGTTCCTTATGCTTTATAATCTATACTCACAGCTATAACCAGATTTAAAAGTATATTCCTATATTTGCATATACGTGTATCTGTATCTAACATATGGATACCTAAGGAAGGAATTATAGAATGTTAAGTCCTTCACTTTCACATTAAGATATACATAAATAGGAGGGCCCATGCAAAATAGTAATATGTTCTTGACTGATTTTTCTTCAGAATATGTCCAAACATGAAGTCTGTCCCTCCCACCGCAGGGCTACAGGCAGGAGGGGGCTATGGGGCACGGAGTCTGTCCCTCCCCCGCAGGGTGACACAGACAGGAGGGGGTTATGGGGCACGGAGTCTGTCCCTCCCCCACAGGGTGAC
>VKOC01000003.1:39971413-39987919 GCA_009364415.1 Spea multiplicata | reverse complement strand
GGTTACTGTAATAAGATGTTACAGGGTAATAAGGCACTCAGGGGCCGGGTTACTGTAATAAGATGTTACAGGGGTAACAGTAAAAGGGAGTAACTGGTATCGGGGATCGTGCAGCCGTTGGGACTACGAGTGGCAGAGCCGTTTACAGATTAGAGAGCTCAGCGTGCAATCAGAGAGCGCTGCGTTACCAGAAGTGCTTTCTTACAGAGTAAACATTATCGCGTCTATTAAAGCGCATTAGACACTGCTCTAATGATTATAATGCAGTGCATTATTGTATAATTTACAGTGCACCAATTTTAACCTCTTATTTAAAAAAAAAAAGTTGTCAAGGTATTTTTGACTTTTTACAAATGTCTTGTAGATTGTCGGCTTGTGAGCCGGGCCGCCTTTACCTAATCGATCGCCACGTATGAGTCTGCCGGTTCTAGTTCGTTCAGACCCTTTGAATGTGTGGAGAAACTGTTAACTCTCTATAAATAATTAAAAAGATGATAATAATAATATTATTGATAATAATGATATGCAAAAAAAATATCAACAGACCTGTTTAAGGCTGCAAGATTCATTCAAAATAATTTCCGTAACTGAATGATAGTTTAAGGGTGAAGATCTTCGGTCACGGGATTAGTCGGTGGGTCTGTGGTCAGGTGACCAGAATAAGCAAAGGTACATTTACCATGTGTATGCTATATTTCAGAAATATCATGTTTTTGTTATTGTGTATTGAATGCCAATCTAACCTGTAAACTATTCAGCGATATTCCACGTTTACCCCCGGCGTCTGTGCACCTGTGCAGTCATTTTAGTAAAGTGACCTCCGGCTTAATACATAACCCTTCTGCGGCGGCTCTTACACTTATGAGTGATGAATCGGATTTAAAGACAACGCAGTATTGTTTTGGCCTTAATATTGTGCTGCTTAGAAAAAACACTATTTATTAAACCAAAAATGTCAGTTCTGATTCAGAGCGCTAAAAGCAGAGCAATCACTATTAACGCTTTCACCGATGGCACCAAAGTCAGCATTTTACCCCAGAACTGCTAGAGTTTTGCATTTGTAAATCTGGACCTTAATGCTAATGTGCAGCCTTCCCTGTTCCGGCAGCGTCACTTCCTGCGAACAAAACTGACTTCCTGTACTAACAGAATGTAAAAAACAATTAAGGTCAGACCTTTATTGGGCATTTCTTATCCCATCATATAACTTCATATATAACATCATATAACAGCTCCTGCAGATGGAACTGGTATTATTATTACGGCGCGCCGGGTACCGAGACGCCTGCAGTTCTTTTACAGTCCACAATGTAAAAGTTTGGGGTGTATCTGGCCCTTTAAAGGCTACGGCGGAGTTTTGTGTAATAATAATAGTAATAATAATGTAGATAATGGATCATCTAACAATAATATTTGCAGTGTTCTGTAAAACGCAAAGGGCTATACTATAGATATGGGAACCCCCACATCGGGACAGTGCGCTGGTATTAATACTGGAGAATTAATCCGTCACAAGTACTTGAATAGCTATCCACAGACTGCAATGGGGAAAAATGAGATAAAAATAGTGTTTTATCCCAGTTAATGAATCCGGGCCAATATATCTCTTTTCTTATCTCCTTTTTCCATTGCCGTCTGTGAGGAGTGATGTTAAATTACTGATCGTATTGTTTTTTTTCTCTGGCATTGAATTCAGCCCGCTGCGTTCCGTTACAAATGTAAAGAATAAACGCGTCTACCGCAGATTTAGGATCCCAAAGCTAAACCTACAATGAAGCTGCAGATTAAAAGAGAGCCACAGGACGGGCGAGGGAAGAGTTCTGACTTACTTGAGACTGCTGGGGGAGGTTCAGAAAGTTGCTGTCTCGTGATCCAATTGTGACAAACCTGTTGGACCCGGCGGGGGGAGGCGCTGAGAATGCTACACAACAACACACAACAGCAACACAACACGATGATGTATGACGGATAAACAGTGACATTTATCAAAGACCACACGTTTAAACAACACGGTAACAGCATGCAATAGAATGATATACACGTCACGATCAAAATAACGACACGGAAAGCAAACATGGATGACAGATGTTGCACATAAATACGCAGTACACAACGATGAGCACATTGTAACACGCACACAAAATAAAAGAACAAAACACATGGGGAAAAGAAAGAGAAGAGAGATAAGCAATCAAACACAAAACTAGTACAACACACTTTCCTTCACAAACACACACATATCTAAACACACATTGGACACGCATGTGTACTGTCTATGTCTATGCACCTTAATAATCACCCGTATGTGTAAAACATTTCTGTAAATGATCATTGCAATATCTATGTAATTAATGTTATTTTTTTGTCATTCTTTGGGAGCGCTTGGCTTGTTAATAAACAACTCGTCTCTTTTTACCTGCGCTTACCACTACTTCTCGATATACTTCAGTAAATTCTCCAGCTCATTCTTTTGTATCATTAGTGTTGAAAATATAGATATTTGTGATATACTAGATATATGTTGTGTATATAATATATATATATATGTTATATATATATATATATATACTGATTTTCATTCCGCGTGTGGTTATCTAGTTCTTTCCTAGTCTCTGATTATCCGATGTGGGCGTTCTTGGTTTAGCGTTCGTTGTTTTGTCAGCGCGTTGCCTACCCTAACAGGCAGACGGATCGCGTCAAAGGTCTTACTGACCCAAAATACTGAGATGTTTTGGCATTGGGTGGATTATAGCATGTGACAGATATATATATCAGATATATATCATGTTATATGCAGGGTATGTGCCGGATGCTGTGCCGTGCAGTCCTCACACAGGCGCGGTTTTATTTATTATTGTTGTCTTATTGAGGAGGAATCCAGCCTCTAAGAGTCATCTGTAATATTTAACTTCGCCTATTTCATTGCTCCATCCTATAGAAAGCTGTCGCGGGAGCTAATCTTATATTTATCACTGTTTTCCTGTTCTTACATTTATCTGATGCACGTAATACCCTGAAATGGTTAATTCTAGCATACTAAGTAGACATGACCTCAAATATTATCTTTTTTTAGCATTTCATATATGGTTAAAACCAAGGCCTCTCCAGTCAATCGAAAGCAAATAGGACATTGCCTCTCGGGGGACTAAATGAAAAAGAAATGTTGCTCGCTGGTAGGTTTATTAATTAATGGCTGTAATCATCAAGCCTGAATCATACATTATTGTTCTTAAGGTTATAGATTGTCAGCTCTTCTGGCCTCATGGTTGTTCCTTGTTTTCTGGCCTCAACATTCCAAAGCACATAGTGATTGTTTCTTATGCTATTATTATTATTATTATTATTATTATTATTATCGGCTTACTCTTCCCTAAGCTGCATCGGGCAGGGGAATCTCATGGTAAGGATTTTTGTATTATGATTCTAACACTGAGCTCATATTATCTGCTATGTAAAAACACTCAGTGCAATCAAAATGCCAACTTATAACACACGGGGTTCCTGGTCACAAACAATAAGAGCTACTAAGGTAGCAGCATCGTGGAAACGATGGATGAGAACGCTAATTAACATCTAACGGGCGATCATTCCACTTCTTTTCAAGTTACACTAACATTGTTATAAGAAGAGGAAAAATATTCTTTTTTTCATTTTTTGGTTTGAAAGAGGTATGTTGGTTAATGTATTCATCCTAATGCTTATTCTGCATATAATATACTCATTATTTCTAAACAACCTGCCTATTAGTCCTATAAGATTTAATATTTTTCTGCCACTGCTTGTTTTCCAACTTTTCTTTCCAACTCTTAACGCCTCTTTTTATTTGCTTGTTTATTCATTTTCTTATTCTGAACTCCTTGTTTGTTTTGTGCGAATGGCAATTGCTTATTAACCTCTTTATCTTTCTCTCTCCCCCCTCTCCTCTTTTTACTCAGTCTTTGCGCATGTCACAAGCTAAGGCGGGATGGAGAAGCTGGGTTGACCTATAGTGATTGGGAGGATCGGGGTGATCGGTGTCACTTACAGGGCGATGCTGGTGCAGAAAGTCCTCCTTCTGGGACAGAGGTGTTGCTGGTGACAGGTTTTGTGTCTGGCAGGGGAAGGGGGACAGGCCTGGCCACAGGTGCGGGGGGTGGCAGCAAAAAGGAACCCGACATTTTCCCCTGGGCCCCGCTGCTGGGCTGCGGACAACATAAATAACAAAACGAGAGTAAATGGAGCTCAGAACAGCCCCTCGCCCGCACATAACCTAATCCTTTTTTTTTTTTGCCTAAAAACTGTGGCAAAGAAAAAAAATGTAAAATATAAATGTTTAAAAATTTTAAAAAACTTAATTTTCCTACCTAGTTTTTAGAAATTCATGAAATCATGTAAAATGAAAAACTTATTAAGATAGAAAAATGATACTTTTTGAATAACATAAAAATATTAAAATCGGTTAGATTAATTCTATAAATCAATTAAAATAGTCTAATCTAAAGGGATGAAAAACGGTAAATGTGTTTTCACTTTCAATTTTAAATTAGTTTGAAGTAAAAAATATATATATTAAGAATGTAACAAAAAATTTACTAAATATGTGGAAGAAAAAAATACATTCTGAGCAAAATGAAAATCTAAATTTTAATTTAAAAAATGAAAAAGGTGAAAATGAAAACAGAGCAGCAGCAACTATCACTTGGGTGGCCTGGACAGAAGAGCTGACAATCGAGTTAATGGAAAATTATACTGGTTAGGGGATACTTTAAAAAACAGTTATATCTAAAAGTTATAAATATGGAATAGTAATGGATTTTACACAAGGTATAAACATTTCATGTGAAAAGATAATAGCAGCAAAGGCATTACAAAGAAAACTATAAAGATCTTTCTCCTGATTTATAGTTACTATATTTCTTTCCCTCGTTAATAATTCTGTATTTTAGCCTCTGCTTCTCTAGTGCTGTGAATGCATTCAGTAATTAGGAAGGATGCCTTCACGTTCCGTGTGCGTTTGATGATAAAACGAATTTTATCCCAAAAGTATTACGGTGTAAAAAGTTTTACACATAGAATAACAATCTGGCCAATTTACCAGACAATGGCAATTCAGTGATCTGGAATTACAAATCCCTCTTCTATCAAATAAACCGGAGATAATAGATGAAGTTTTATCGAAGCGATGAGTTTATTTACTAAACTACAAATGCAAACGAGGCTAAATTAATCTTTTATTGTAACTCTTCATTGGCGGGCATGGAGGTGAGAGGAACATCATGGCGTCTAGTATTTTACTGAACGTTATGTGTGTGTGTGTACACGTGTGTGTATGTATGTACGTGTACACGTGTGTGTGCTTATACGCGGTATAATGAAAAGGTCTGCCAGAGACACTCTTGTGATACAGAGACGAGGGAGGTCAGTGTGTTCTCTGTATGTGAAATCACACAGCTGTCTGTCGCTGTACAGCGCACGCTATCGCTTCGGGGAAATAATCTATTTTCTCGGATGCTGTTTTAGTCGACTATTCTGTGTTGTTTTCCCATAATGGCCTTAAATGTGTTCCTTAAACATCAATTGTCCTTCTCTATCATGCCAAGCAAGTAAATCTGTCACTTTTCCACTGAAGGTTTAGTCACATGAGGTGGTTTTCAGTTCCTGTGACGATAATTTAGAAGTGCCAGCTTTTGTGTCACATGACACAGAAAAAATGATAAAAAATGGAACATAATTAAAGGCTAATTTTCTGGGCTCGGTCATCTCACAATTTAAATATTAAAAGGTTCTGAATGGATCCCAGTGTGATGCAGACAGGTGAGGATTAAAATTAATTAAATCAAATGCTTTTAACTGTTTATTTTAATTTATGTTTAAAACGGTTATACAGAATCTACAGAATATTCAGCTACAGAAAGATTTGAAACTTGCAGCCCTAATTTGGTCCTATTTAACATTTAAATGGCTGTTCCTTTATAGTGCATCGTAACGCAGGGTCAAAAGTGAAATGGCCGACAACCGTGCTTTAGACATAAATAGCCGAGGCTACCAGAGTTTATACTCTCCTATTGTGTATATCTGAGGACAAACATTTACGTTGTTTCGTATTCCTTACACATTTTTATTTGTGTTTTTATGTTGAGGTATGATAAATATATATATTATAAATATTATATATATATATATACACATGAGCTCGGGGCAACTTGGCTTCTGGGTTTCTTCATACAAACACACGCAGACACACTCTTTGAATATTTAGATATCTAGAAAAAGCATTCAAAGTACATAAGCTAGTATTTCTACATATCTTCGTATCTTTATCTAGGTCCATGTACATGTATGTAAATGTATTAAAAAACTATGATCACAACGAAAAACAATTTTTATGGTTAAGTTAAACCATTTATGTTAATGTTACAAATTGTGATTAAGTATTTTTATTGTTCCCTGGATTTATAGTAATTAGGTAATGATTAATATCATTAAAATGAAAAGGTGTTTAATGAACAATGTGTTTTGTGATTCAAAATTAAACATTTCTACAAGTACTTACTTAAAATGAAAGAAAAAAAATAAGTATAAGAAACAATTGGTTACTGCTGTTGCGTAACACAAATTGACCGCTGATACTGTTATGTATAGTAAGTAACAGAGGAGAAGAGGATGTCAGGATTGCTATTCCTAAGAAAAGTTACCCAGATTCAGGGCTCAGAAAAGATGCAAAGCAGCAAAAACACAACGCACCCCTATTTTCTCTGATCCAGTAGTTGAAGTAATAACTACTCACCTGCCCTGCTCCCTGGCCAGTTGTGTCTGAGCAGACAAACTGAACAAATTCTTTGAGAGAGTCCTGGCTATGATGGTGATGATGGTAGCGTATTGTTGGGTGGGTGAAGTAAGGACTGGACTGCTGGATGATGGATGTTGAGGGAAAGTGTAAAGCAGATGCAGATGCCCGGGGGCTCCCTGGAAATAAACACACAAGGTTGGTAGAGTCATGGTTGTTTGAAGTTTATGTGCTTTCATATTGTGATATATTTGTATTTTCATTATAAGCACCAGAAACTTTACTAGAGATTGGAAAAAAAATACATTTTACAAATTTAAAATGATTTTGTTACACTGCAGTATATATAAAAATATCTTGCTTGAAATAAAAGTACAGCTTACTCAGTAAATAATAAACCAACTTTGCTTTTTAAAACTCTATTTTTTGTTGCAAATGGGGCAACAAGGTCTGTATGAACATTTCAACTCTACATGAGAACAGGGGGTTACCTTTCCCTCAAATGCAACAAAATAATTGAAGAAAACGTTAAAAAAAAAACTAAAGATCTCCTCTAATCCTCCTACATGGATTGGACGGGGAGAGCAATCACAATCGCCCAATCAGATCTGCTCCCTAGCGCCAATTGCAAATGAAGAAGTTAAGTAACTGGCATTATTTGTGGAGACGTTGCATCTTTCATAAAGGTCTTCATGTAATATAGTTTGAATGCCATGTCATAAACATATTATTTATCGTTGTAAAAGAAGATATTCCACACTCATTTTGTTTACATTTTTCCGGGGGGGGGGGGGGGGGAATGGCTTTGGGGAAAAAACATAAAAAAGCAGTCCCCCCCCAATTGTTCCGATTTTTCCCCTCAGACCTTCCCATCTCTAAACTGTGAACACTTTGACCACAGAAACAGAACACTTTTACGAAATTAGTTAAGGCCCTACTGGCACAAATCTGAGCCACTATGCAATGAAGAAGGATTTTTTTCCCCCTGTTGTGGCATAATTGGTAATTGCCTTCTTTTGGATCAACTTTAGAGCTTTAGAAGTGGGTATGTGTGAAAGGTTGAACTTGATGGACTGAAGTCTTTTTTCAACCTACAATACTATAGTATATTGTACTATACTAACCCATTGTGCACATCTAGCACTGAAAAACCTTGAAGCAGTCCATTCTGCTTTCTAGAGTATATTGAAAGAGATTATGCAAAGGTTTACTTAACCAGTCTACAATTTTACAGGGTGCTGAGTCCAGAAAGAAAGATATTCTAAATTAAATTTGACAGCAAATGAGTGCCATATTAGGATTAGGGTGATTAAGAATGTAATCGGCAACCTGGTTCACGCAGAATCCTCTGTTCCCTTACTTGATTGATCCACGACTCACCTGGTCTCACAGGTAGCACAGGTAGAGGGTGATGAGTGAACGCCATGCGAGAGGAACCCGTCTGGGAGGAAAGGGCACTGCAAAAATCTAGCTTGCCTGACTTCTTAAGAGATCCAGGTCCTACAGAGTGATAAAAAGAAGGATCGCTAAATTGTCCAACACAAACTAGCATTAAATGAATGAATGAGCGAATGAATAAATGAATGAATGAAAGAATGAATATAGGGGACACTGTGATTGAATCTCCAATACCATGGTGTGAAATAAATGTTTATTGGTAATACAGGTTGTTTGTAGCAGTGAAACCTGACAGAAAGCTGTAGGCCGTGTCGTCTGATGAAGTGTACATGAAATGAATGTAACAGAAATGTATTAAGTAAACCCATTTCTTAATTCCATATCATAGAATTGAGTCTGACAAGTAGAGACGTATTCTGGTGTGATTGGCAGTGGGAGGCTGGGACAAAGATGGCTATGGGAGACTGGGGGCAAAGGCAAATTCTGTCCCCAATTTCCTATAGGCATCTTTGTCACTATATAGCTTCCCATAGTCCCATGTTTAGTGACAAAGATGCCTATGGGAAACTGGGGACAGCGTTAATTAATGGGATTAATTATTGGTAATTAAAAGTATGCACTGGTGCTTTTTAGTGTGGGTGCAGGACAAAGTGCTGGGGCAAAGTAAGGGCTAGGGTAAAGTGTGAGACTGTGATTGCTGGGGCAAAGTGTGAGTGCTGGGGCAAAGTGTGAGTGTAGGGCAAAAAAAAGGCCTGGCTCCTAACTCTTTTAGCTGTCAAGCCCTGCTTTAATGTACCATCATGGTGTGTTTACAGCATGATTATATCCTCGGGTTGTAGTTTATGTGTAATCATAACAAGTTTTCTGACTGTAGAGGAGCAAATTTGGAGTTTGGGAGCTGGGATCAGGGTTTTATCCCAGGAGTAGCTGTGAAGTGGATTAAAAAATGCCTTTTCTTGTTCTGAAGGCCAGATATTACATAATCTCAGAAATTGCAGACTACCTGGAAATTCTATAACTACAGAGAGATAATTTATCTGAGACGTGGGCAGTAATGTAAACAACATCAGCTTTGACTGCATGTAAAGTATGTTCTCCAGGTGTGCGTCACTAGGAAGGCGATTGATGTCTGCAGCGTTGGCACACTACAATGTCACAGTCACCATACAAAACGAGAGAGCACGGTTACCTGTGTCAACATCATTTGGCCAAACACTAGCTTGGCTTCCCCCAGCTGCAGGCGAGCGGCCTGTGCCGGGGTAGAACACGTCATCCACTGGGCTCTCCATTTCGCTGTCATCCAAAGACTTGGGACGCTTGGTAGAGCTGAGAGAGACAAAGTCATTGGCTAACCACGGAGAAAAAGATACCGATACCGCATCCCAAAGATTTCTCTCACTGCATCTCCCTGGGTGGACTTTATACCTTTTGACCTTGTGGCTCTTATTAGCCACATGTCCTCTTAATTCCTCTGTGCTGCCAGTACTATACATACAGTATGGCATACAATATCCTGGCTATTGTATGGCTACCAGCTGTTATCATCTACTTCAGCTGGGTACAACGTCTGTCTAATAGGCTGAACTGCTGTACAATGAAAGGATGGCAGAACAGTTCTCTTACCTGCTGGAAGGAGGAGACGTTAAGGACCGCCTGCCAAGTGTCACCTGGTTTATATTGTAGTAACTTGGGCTTTCCAAATCCGCCAGCGAGAAGTTGGGACCAGATGCTGTTGCAACAGGAGCTATGAGAAAAGACACACCAATGACCAACGCGCCACCGTGACGCTCAGCACCAAGCCCTCATCCTCTCTCCGAACCCATCCTTATCTGCCCATCCTGCCAACTCACTCTGGGACACGCGCACGAGCTCAGTGACGTTCCACACTCCCGAAGTGACAAAGCAGTCCTGGAAGGAGAGGTGACCTGTCGAGAAAAAAAAAGAGCAAAAACATGATACATTATAAGGAGGTGGTATATGAAGCAATATCCAGTTTTACAGGGAGGGGTGTACAGGTTAGATGGAGAAGGTTATAGAGAGTGGTAATAGGAGGAGTGATAGGGAGGGGCTTATTTGGTAATAGGAGGGGTTATATGGAGTAATAGGAGGGGTTATAGGGAGAGGTAATATGGAGTAATAGGAGGAGTGATAGGGAGGGGCTTATTTGGTAATAGGAGGGGTTATATGGAGTAATAGGAGGGGTTATAGGGAGAGGTAATATGGAGTAATAGGATGGATTATGGGGATAGTTTATATGGCGTTATAGGGGAGCGTTATATGCAGTAGGGAGGGGTTATATGAAGTAATGGGAGTTATATGGAGAAATAGCACATAGTATAACGATGAGGAGGAATATCAGGTTATACTGAGGAATATAAATGAGTTATTTGACAGCATTAAAATGGTCAGTATGGGGTGTACGGTATGTGTTTAGGATCTACCATTTGGAGGGGGCTTTATATCCACTTCAGTTTGCTGGTTTGAGTTATCTGACTGTCCGGAATCTGCGGAGAAACAGGATTTGTTTGAAAAAAACAGCATGTAATTTTGGCCTTAAGTAGATACAAATATTTTAATCTAAAAACATCTGAGATTTCTACAGACAGTAGAGCCTTATTTTGGCTATCCCAGCCTGCACACTGGCAACTCGGTAAAAAAACTCATTAAACACTTCAGGCAAGGAGACACAGAGTTTCTGCATTCTTTGTAGCTGCTGAGGCCTGGAGTTGAGCGTGGTTGATACAGATGGAGTTCCTTCCTTCGATGCTTAGCTTATAATTAACCCTTTGCGACGCGTTATTACGTCCCATAGAACATGGCCTTGATGGCCATTAAGACATAATTTTACTTCCTATGTTTTCTGCACCTAATCAACAACGCAAAGCAATCGAGCTCTTCATGCTGATCGCTCTGATTGGGATCAAAGTAAAAAAAAAACCATAGGGATCTCCAGTCAAAAAGTTTTTAAAGTCATAAAAAATAATCATTAAAAACGTCAAAATAGGCGGCCATCCCACCCACTAGAAATCGCCTTCCTCCATAGGGTGGTTTACAATGCGACCAAAACAACACCGGGCAACAAATACCCCAGCGTGCCTTTTCTCTCACGTTGTTAAGTCTGAGGAACGTTTAACCAGAGCCTTACTAATTTGTAGTTTTTTTTCCTTTGGTAAAAAGATCGAGATTCCCCATCTGGCTCAGAAAAAGCAAAGATACGCCAACATACTCTGTAGGAAAAGGGCACATTTTCCGCCCTGCACTTTCCTTTATTGCACTCATTTGTTTATCTGTTTCTGCTCAATCGAGGGTATTTTGAACTTTCGATAACATAGTTTTTATTATTAATGGTTCACCAGAGGAAGGGGGGGTAGCGTGAGATATGGATGAAAAATATCGAGCGGCTGTGAATTGCTGGCAGCCATTTTAAAACTTGGCAGCCATTTTAGAGCTGGCTCTCCGCGTCCATTTCAACCATTTCAAGAAGGGGGCAGTGTGGAAAGTCAGTAAAATCACTAAAACAAACCATTTCCTTTGAGGTTTTGGAGCGGTTAATTTCTGCAGGTTATATATATTATAATATATAAAATAATAGATAAATAATAATAAATATATCCTTTTTCTTGCAGGATTTATAAACGTACCCCTATACTTAAAATTTTAACTAGACATGAGTAATAAGAATGGGTGAGCGACCGTCAAACAGGCATTTTTTGTACTAGTCACAAGATATTTCTGCAGATCAGCCACAAATTATTATAAGTTTTTATAAGCGTTACTCGTTTACATGGAGGATCTACAAATGATGAGTTTGATGCATTTTCTTTGCGTCGGTAAGCGCCCCACAGGAGCGCCCCCCCCCCATCTCATATGTTTCAGCGACTGGGTCACAAAAATCACATTATTATTATTATTATTATCAGAACTTTATGCAAGCACCGGTGTCATTATACAGTTATACAGAAATACAGTTAAAAAGCATGATTGAACCTAACTATCCTGTTACTAGATTATTGTCATTTTACCCTATTTACCTATTTACCTATTTCAAGATTTACCTTATATACGACCCTCAATGAGATCTGTTTCAAACGGGTATTATAACCCTACTTCTTATCACAACAAGTGACTTGGGAGCCTCACGCAAACCACATCCCCTGATGCTCATATAATAGCCTCTCTCTGTAGACATCAGACATGGCCCGTCCACCTTCCTACCTCACTGGCATACGTATGTCATTCATGGCAAGTACTAAACTACATATTATATATTATATTTTATACCTCACAGACAGCCACCTGAACCGTTACATCTCTTTAATGATAACAAGCAGGTGACATTAACGCAAGAACATGAACCGCAGCTCCACCGGCCATCAAGTGACATCGCGAGATGCTGCACTAAAAGTGAAGAAGGAAATAAACGCGGAAGCTTCCAGGGTCCCACTGAGATTTTATGTAGTAGTTTGACAAATCAGTCATTTTCCTACAGTCACCTTCAGACAATGATGCAGTCTTTACCAAAGTTCAAAGGTATGATGCAGATGAGTCAAGAGATCAAAAGTGACTTAAGATTGCAGCGTTGAATATCTAAAGAGTAACGTAATAAAGTTCTTAGGCAGTCTGGCCGTCCCCATCAGGCCCCTTCTCGCTGCAGAAGCCACCCCAGATGCGGTCTTTCAGCGCCTGTGGCAAGCAGACGTTTAATATCATTTATACTTTGTGTTTATTAAACAGCAAATTACAAGCAGAAAATATCCTTCTGCCGTTGTAATGGATGTTGTACCGATTGTCTTTTTCACTGATGTGGTGGCAGTCGGCTGTTTTGAAGCCTTTGGCCGGGGAGGATGTTATGGCGAACGCAATTAAAGAAGCAAATACGCTGCATAATATTCCAATTTGGGAGCGCACTGGAGATGTCGCCTCGAAGTCTCACCACCCTCCCGCTGCCACAAACATCATCGTACCCCAACCAAACTCAAGATCTAATGATATGCCTTCCATGTCCACAGATAGAATGATCCTTCGCTTTAGTGATGAAGGCGTAGGCTTTGCCGCGGCCGCGCATGTTTATTGCCCGGATCAAAGCCACTGGATCAAAACCACAGAAGGAGGACAAAAAGGTGATAAAACAGGCTGGCGTTGAGGTTACGGAGGCGATGGTTTAGGCTGCACAAACCTACAGACTACAGAAGACAAACTTTGGCCACAAACTTTCTGCTATACGTCCAGGATATTGGTTTCCGATTAAAAGGACAGACGCAAGAATGACAGAGGAAAATGGCGGCGGTGGAAGTGATTTGTCAGGAGGAGAGATGGAAAGATAGGTGAGCAGAGAGCAGACGGGGATCTACAAGAACAAAGACATGGAGAACGCATGAAATGAAACCGTTTGTTGGCAGATAAGAACCATTTGGCGCATGTACTTCGCTCGCTTTTTGCCTGCTGTCTGTGTTTCAGCGTAACGAATTGTGTTGCGTCCAGTAAAAGCCTGCAGGTTTCGCGATGGTTAATACCCCATGGACAGTGGAAGAGGATGGATTGTAGGTAGCACAACGCAGGTTGGGGTCAAACTGGCAAATTTCAATTAAAATGAAAGGCAGTTTAGATTTTTCTAGCGTTCCCTAATACGCCCGCCGAGCGTCTGTCAGAAGCGGAGCGGGATTATGGGGCCCAAACCACGTTTCAGACACATAGCACAGAGATGTCAACGTTATGGGGCCAAAATGCTGCGCAAATACACAGCAGTGATTGTTGGGCTTACAAGCTGTCCACAGATGGCCATGTTGGCAAAGGTTGGGAAGAGGGAGGCGGATGCTGCACCTGATGCTCTGTTTAGCGGGGGATCTGTGGTGCAGCTGAGCTCCCCTTGCCAACAATACCCCTATACGAGAAATAGCCCTGTGTGGCAGAAAAGAAATAAGGAGTTATTCCTCCTCATGGCAGCTTGTTGCTCTTCCCATTTTTGAGTATAACTAATCCAGGGTTCCTGCTATATGGTGTCTGCGCCTCCTTTCTATGTTGGGTATGACGTCTTCGGTCTACAAACGCCATCTTTCTGTAGCACCTCCGGCCCATTAGTACATTAGACGTAAAGCTCTGCAGACCAGGGCTGTCTCTTTCCCATGTATCAGCATCAGCTGGCGTAATGTATAGCGATACTGAGTACTCCCTGGTGGTGAAGCTGTGACGGGTATAAATAAAATGCAGTGAATGTGAAGTGTTGGTCAGGATCCAGTCCTGCATCTGTTTGGAGGGGAGCCAACATTCATTCTGTTTAACCCTCTGCGGCTGAGGAGAAAGAAGGGAGGGAGAAGAGGGCTGGAGAGGGAAGGAGGGGATAGATGGGTGAGGAGAGGTGTGAGGGAACGTGAAAGAAGAGATGGGTTAATTCATGAATGGGAAAGAGATATTGGAATGAAGGAATGTGAGGGAGAGGAGGTGCAATGCGGTGTGAGATAGGTCGGCACCGGCAGGGGTGAGGAAATAAGTTAAGGAAAGCCGTGGACAAGTAATATAAGGGAACCTTTACTGTGGGAATATGGAGAAGCCAGTAGGCATGTGAGGTAAAGAGTTGCGCAGGATTTTAAGTGCTCGGATATGAAGATTTTATAATCTGTGAGATGCGTTCTTGCATCTGTTTTTGCATTTCGCCCAGCTAGAGGTGGAGAAGCCCATGGAAAGTCCTCACGTCCATCCGTATAGGCATGTGCGAGACCCAAAGGTGTCAGATGTTATTATTATATATTATTATATATTTTATTATATTATTATTATTATATATTGTTTTATATAGCCCTGTTATAAATGGACACACTCTCACCCAGCTATATCCCAAGCCTTTCCCAGCAACTGCCTCTTCCGTTCACTCGCATTCCCTTAAATCTTTTAGCATTCTTCTTCCTGTTATGCTGTCCCCTTTTTTCACCATGCAATATATCAAATACATATAGCATAAGTAGTAACAGGACTTTTTTTTCAGTGGTTACAATGTATCTCTACGTGTGTATTAAGTCCTCTGTGCCTTTGGGGTACAACAGACCGTCCCGACAATAATAAATGCACTACCAGCGGCGTACACTAGAGGGAAGCAAAACACAGTTTAATCCGGTGTAAAATAGACTCGATGTGATGTCTGTATGTAAACTCAACGGGATACAGACATTTACACACACATATATATATATATATACCGAATACATCCTATGAGATGTAATATCTCTATACATTAAATCCAATGCACTCAAACACTATTCCTCTGGCCTGTTTTTGGTAAATCATAAAAATGGTCTTTTGAGAATAAATACAGAGTATTCTTTAGAAAGGAGCCTTTCTGTATGGTCTTTACACCAATTCCCATCCTTCCTGGATCTTTGATGAAACTTCATACTCTATGTATAAATCCTAGGAGAAATTCCACAGGTAATCAGCTGCATTCCAAATCCCCATGAAGCTCACAGTACCTATTTATGTGAATATAGGTAGTTGAGAGATTGGGGTGAAAATATTAAAGGCTAACTATATGAAATATGAGAAAGCTATCTTTATCTTGTACATAATAAATGAAAGCAGCAGAATTATACTAGCCAGTTGGGGATGAACGCCAACGATACTTGACTGTGTAGCTAAATTTTTGGTTGAGAAATCACCTCCCTTTGTAAAAGCAACATGCTTTGTAAATTACTTGCGACATTCTGTAAACCTACAAGTTCTTTGCCCTCCTTTCTCTGTTGTCCTACGGTGAAAAGGGCAGCTTGAATGTTCTGTAGCTTCCCCCCCTGTCTGTGTCACCCTGCAGGGGAAGGACAACCTTCATGTCCCATAACCCCCTCCTGTCTGTCACCCTGCGGGGGAGGGAGAGACTCCGTGCCCCATAGTAGAGCCCTGCGCGGGACTGCTTTTTTAATCCCGCTCCCGCTGATTTTTTGTCCAATCCCGCCCGCTCCCGCTGATTGTTTGTCCACTCCCGCCCGCTCCCGCAACATATGTGTCCTATCCCGCCCGCTCAAACTAGGTTTTAATACCTAAAAAAAGTTTTACTAGTAAATATTAATTGATAAGGAAACTATGTTTTCATATTTAATAAAAAGTATAATTGAGAAAAATGTATTTCTTGTTTTTATTTTTCTTATTTGCCAACCTGCCCCCCAGTTATGCATATCTGACCCCAGGCTTGCCACTCTGCCTCCCAGATATGCCTTATATTTTCCTATATGCCACTTTCTACCCCAGATATGCCTTATATACCCCTATATGCCACTCTGTCCCCTAGATTTGGCTTATACCCCCCAGATATGCCACTGTGCCCACGATATGCCATGTACCCCCTGATATGCCACTCCAAC
>VKOC01000003.1:39954785-39971313 GCA_009364415.1 Spea multiplicata | reverse complement strand
ATCCCTTTGACCTTTGGTGTCCTTGCTGGGTATGAGGGTATCACAGGGTTCTACAGCCCTGCAGGTCACAATAGTGTCCAATGAAACAGCAGAAAGCTCCACTAGCTCATGATCTGTAATTTGAAGTGGTAATTCATACAATTACACATATAATGAAAGCACAAATATCAGTTTTCCAACCAAATTAAAAATCTGCATTTATCATACTGTTTTCTAGCCCCCTGGAATTTGTTCAGAAACCTGCCTTCCAAACGGCCTCAATATATCAGAAGTACCGGTTTATTACGCACACTCCACCTATATACGAGAAATATGTCTGGTTCAAAGGGGACAAACAGAAGGAGAGAGTGAATCGCAGGATATGAAGTATCGCTTGTACACACCAGGAATTTCTGTGTCTGTCCTGTGCCAGGAAAGCGTTACTCACCCACCTCATCCACATAGAGGAAAGCTTCATCACTTCCTATGGCGTTTGGGAATAGTGGCCGACAGGAGGAAAAAAAATGGCTGCCTTCACAATATTTTACCCAGGCTACATATAAAGAAAATCTTTTCCCACTTTTTCTAAATCTAAAGGCAAAAATAAAGGCGAAGAGCGCTGTGCTGGGCTTAAAGTGTGAAAATATACACAGGCTCTTGGTCCCAAGTGTTTCCCGGGTATCCAGTAGATCTTAAGGTTCCATAGATTTGTTTGGTTTTTTTTGTTTTTCAACAAAGAGTTGAAGTTGTCTGCTTTATGACTGCATAATTCATGAAGTATAATAAAGTACATTATTATTGCTGTCCCTTTGTAACAGGGGGTTCTAAAACAAGTCCTCTACTAGCATGGCGAGTGGAATAAATACAGAAACATTTTTTATAGAATTGTGATTATTCTAAAAGGAAAGCAAGTAACCAAACATGTTCAGAAAGCCTAACTTGTTACAATACAACTCGGAGGTAACATATTAGTTGTACCAGTCTGAGGCTTCACAAAAGAACACAATAATAGCCATTTTCTTTATTTCCCAGGAGAACTTGAAATTCTCTAAACTCACCAGTTTATACTTAATAACAATTTACGAATAGGGATATTTACATGGTGATTTGCCGCCTTTGAGTTTTGGGTTCCCAACAGCAGTAGACCACCTGGGATTATGTAGAAAGAGTGACTGCGGTATTAAGTGGCCTTGTTGGCAACCCATGCCAATGTCCAATCAGCAGGGACATTCCATTGGTTGCTATGGTGATACATGCACCTTTTATCAAACACTTGTGATGTAACATGGTTGCTCGCCATAAAGGTGTTTTCCAGCTTTATTACTCATGAAAAGGTAGAAAAGTGAAACCACCCCCCAACAGAAGTGGTAGAGGTGCTAAAACATGCATGGGACAGGCAATGGGTAACTTGGCATAAGACAAGACCAAGGGCCAAAAACAGTTTGTGTTTATTCAGATTCCATGCTACTCTTAAGTGACAGGCGGTGTGTTTTTGTTTTTGGGTAACCAGGCAGGGAATTAACACCAAGCAGCCATCTCGACAGAAAAAGTATGACTTAGCAAGGAATACGGGCCAGAGACATGTCTAGCCTTCTTAACAGGTGCTAGTCAATGGCTACAGCTGGAGGTACCCATAGTGAGCAGGCCAGTAATGTCAGTAAAGAGGGTACAAGGCGCTCTGAATGCAGGATGAACAGAACATCTACCTATAGATATGAAGAGCCAAGTTGTGTGCCAGGAGAATGCTGACGGGCAATCTACATGCCTACGGAACGTGCAGGGCTGTAATGCTGGCAGTTTAAAGGGAAATGGGCAGTTGGCCCATTGACATATTTGGTTTTAATGTAAGAAGGTATTTTACTTCAGTGAAGCCGAATGTAGCAAAACTAGCATATCTATCAATGTCATTCCATTCTCACCTAGCTGGTTTTACAAAGACTTTTTGAACCAAACCCTGGGAAGGGTTCTTCAAAGATTTGGCAAAGCTCATAGAAACTTCTGGTAGGAGATTCTCATCCCTTAGTAATTCATAGAGACGTCAGTGAAATGAAATGTTGAAACGCTCAACCTACTATTTAGTGGGAAAAACGCTGTTTTCAATGGGTTTAGGGACCGTCCATTGTCCCTAAGGGGTTAATATATAAGGAAAGCATGTACAAAAATGCTCAAGGCACAAGCAAGCCCTTGGGCACCCAGCAGACCTCTAGATGTTCCCACTATCTACCCAGCTCTTCCACATCATTCAGAGCTGTCCATATCGGCCCCGTCTCACATCTGCCACATGACTTTCCTGTACCGACCCCTCGTGATGCTCTCTCCCTGGACCACCACCACACCAATCTGCAGTCCCTGCTGCTACTACAGCGGCGTCCTCTGACTTAGCAGGGCCAGGACACATCTCTCCGCACCACCTGCCCAGTTCTGGGCTTCCTGTTTGCAGAAGGCAGGAAGATGCAGAGGAAACAGATGAAGCAGCTTTCACTGCCCTTACTTGGCCAGGTGCTTCCTATGAGCGAGAGAGGGAGAGGGACTGATGAAATGTCCTGTGTGTCCTTGTGGCATGGGAGGGAAATGGTTAATAATTCTGTGTTGCAACCGTGGTTCCCACGTTCACCTATGTAAAGGTCTAAAAAGTCAAGAGAAAAACCTAAAGGAAGCTTTCGTATTGTTTTGAGGCCAAGTTTGTCTATTCGGGCCAAAAAAAAACAAAGAAGGATGGACAGCTTAGCAATGGGAAGTTTGCTGGCCCAGCCTTGGCTTGTAACAGGTAAGAGGTAAGACTTTGTCACGGCGCTCGTGGGGTTACTGACCCAACTCCCCCCAGCCTCCGATCGCTCCTACGAAATGCGATCATTGAGGCTCTGGGATTGACGGTAAACCGTAGGCAGCAATGTTTGCCATAGATTAGAGATAAAATGGTTAAATAAAAATCGTTAAAATACCCAGCGTGAACTTTCCAGAAATGTATAATATACTTTTGTTCATCGGTTTTGGTTTTCCTTGCTGCTACTGCAACTCCACATTTTTTAAAGAATCTAGCGTTTCACGTCATTCATATTTAGCCTCCTTACTACCGAGATAAATGAAAATACCAGGCATATGAAGTGTTTCCAAAATCAGGACAAATACCTAAATAAATGTGGTACATTTGCTACTCGTGTATTATCCTGGCGCCACCTAGTGTATTATTGGAGAACACACAACTATAGGGGGTGCCCAGATAATATTTCGGTCATGTACCGGTAGTTTTTGTATGGGAAGCTGAAAAAATGAGGCTCTGTTTCTTATTTTTTCCCCACTTTTTTGATATTGTTTTCATTGTTTATACATAATTATTATTCTGAAGAAAAAAACTGTTTATTATTTGTTTTGGCAAACTAAATGAGTTAGCGTGCAATCACAGTTAAATAAAGACCCAAAAAGAGGAAAAAAACATTGCTCTGGTGTAAAATAACTTCAGTCCTTAAGGAGTTTGACCAACGACTGATTAAGGTCTTTACAGCAGGAAAAATAGGCAGAATAGATGGCCGAACGGGTCTGATTTGCAGGAAAATTCTATGTTTAAATTGTGATAAGTTTAAAATGTACTAAATAATGAATGAATGAATGAATGAATGAATGAAGGGGTCTGGTTGGTCACATTATTATAATTTCAGTCCATCCTGTAACACTATGGTTTTGAAATGTGTGTTTATTGAGCTAGTATAATGAGGTACGCCGTTCCAGTATGTTTTATTGATATAAATATTGTCCTTACAGAGCCTGAACTAGAACATCTAAAACATTTTTACCACCCTTATGATCCATAAATCCCAACAATTTAACAGACAAAAAAACGACTGCTGATATTTATGACTTTTTTGTTCATTTTGTCCTCTATGTTAGGAGGGTCTTTACAAGCACATGTACTATTTTTTTGTAAACCTGAGTTGCTTTTTTGTACCTACGTGGATGGCTTTTCATTCCATAGCTATTTACTATTATTATTACTAATTATTGATTGAACCTCTTCCTTTCATGCGCTTACATTATAATTAAATTATCTGACTCCATCTGACCAAGGGTATTGGTGGCTACGGTTATTGTGGCTTAGTAGTATGGTGAAAATATAGTAAAAATGATACTCCCAATTCTGTGGCTACTGATAAATCTACAGTACAAAATTCCACAATTGTTATGGATCTAAATTGTGGTATTCTACACCAAAATATCTGTCCAAATCCAAGTGGCTTCTTTGGATGGAGTGGCTGCAAAGGACTGTGAGTAGTGCTGCCATCTAGTGGCAGTGGAATTGTTTTCCTATCTGTTAGTGGAACAAACAACCAAATTGGTAGGGTGCGCTAGAAAATTGCACCTTCTGAACATTCTTTAGAGTAGAACACTGCTCTCCCTTTTCACTTATAGACCCTTTGGGTAACTGTTTCTTCTTCTAAGATGACTCCAGTAAACTATAATCAACAATTAAAAATATACAGTCATTTTAATTCAATAATTAAAAAATAAGCTGTCACATAGCAGATCGTATATCCAGTCCCATGAAACCAATCTCATCCG
Source organism: Spea multiplicata (assembly GCA_009364415.1). Lineage (NCBI taxonomy): Eukaryota > Metazoa > Chordata > Amphibia > Anura > Pelobatidae > Spea > Spea multiplicata. The sequence continues at coordinate 39,966,780 of VKOC01000003.1, read as the reverse complement.
CAGCGAATGGATTGAACCGTCTATCCCCGCCTGTACAGACAGTTGCTGATGAGATTGGTTTTTGGTTTCCTTTTCTAGCTTGAGACACTAGAGGTGCGTGGAGCAGCTCTATTAACATCTGGCACTGTGTATGAATCCCTTTAAACTTCTTACAGATTAGTGGTGTTTATAGTTTCTACATAAACAGCAATAGCTAGAAACTGGAGACAACTAAGGGCTCCTGAGATATTAAAAAGTATATTTTTTTGTGGTGGGGGCTTCTATTGTTACCAATATATCATAATTGGTTGTATGGTTCGTTTTAGAGTATGGATCTCTGTATAGCGTAACTGTAAGAAAATTATTTATATATATATATATATATATATATGGGCCTTGCTTTGTGCACAGGGGGACAGTCATGCTGGATCAGGAAAGGACCTTCCCTAAACTGGTGCCGCAAAGCTGGAAGCATACAATTGTGTAAAATGTCTTGGTATGCTGTGGCATTAACATTACCCCCCAAACTCTGAAAAACAGCCCCAGGCCATTATCCCTCCTCCACAAAACAGTAGGCACAATAAATTTCGGTAGGTAGCATCGGCCAAACCCAAACACATCCATCAGATATCAAGATAGCAAAGCGTGATTCATCATTTCAGAGAACGCGTTTCCGCTGCTTTACACCACTCGAGCCGACGCTGGGCATTGTGCACAGCGATCTGTGGCTTGTGTGCAGCTGATCGGCCTCGCAAAACCCGTTTCACGAAGCTTCCGATGCACGGAGGTGAACTTACAGAGGACCGGGGCAAATCCAGCAGGGCAGAAATTTCACCAACTGACTTGTGGCAAAGGTGGCATCCTATGACAACGCCATGTTTAAAGTCACTGAGCTCTTCAGTACAACCCGTTCTACTGCCAGTCTCTGTCTATGGAGAGGGCCGCCTATGTGCTGAATTTATATACCTGTTAGCAATGAGTGTGGCTGAAACACCTAAACGCAATAATTAGGACGGGTGTCCACTTACTTTTGGTCGTATAGTGTATGCTTTTGTACGAGTGAAGTGTAAACTATCTATATGTTTGCCGGGTAAGCACTTATTGGTTAGTTGATAGACTTTCTTGAAGATGTGAGGCTAAGATATGTTTAGGACTGAAGGCAATGTCACTAAAGGGAGAGTTGTGGTTTTGTCTTACTTCACAATTCATTATGAAGGGCCAATATTAGCAAGTTTCTCCTGTGTAAGGAAACTGAAAAAATCCCAATGATTTATTATATACTTATATATATATAATATATTTATACATTGTACGGGGTTGACCGTGCTCTTCCTGCAGCAGATGTTAACTGGGATTGGGCCTTCATGTTGAAGCAAACCTCCTGTCAACTCTCTTTTTAGTAAATAGACCCCAAGGAGAGAGTCTGATAAGCTAGGATATGACATTCAATAATATCTATAACTACTGTGTGCGTTCTGAGGATCTATGTAAAAAAAAAAGTCACTTGTAATATACATGCTGACCAGAAGGTGGCGGGCTCTGTCCCACAAAAAAAACCCTGGCTTGCGTTAACCATGAAGGCCATAGGCATTAAGAATCAAGGTTATTTATTGCTTATTAACTATGGTATCGGAGTCTGTAGCGCTGCATAGAATATTTGTGACATATTTAAAGAGGTGGACAGTGTGAGTGAGAGTGAGTGCTATGTCTCTTGTATAGGTTTCACCTAACATATTGTTACCTTGGAAGTAGCACTTGGAGTATTGACAAAACCTTGTTTACTCTTTCGGTCACGTGAGCTTCTCACCTCCGTCCGACTCTCGGCAGAGACAGCGTCAGAAAATGGAGAGACCGCAGCCGTATGTTAATACGAGATACGCTCGAACGACCAGATCATTTCTTATTAAAAATAAGGGCCTCGTTAACTTAACAGGGACTGTCCTCAATCGTATTCCGTATCTGATTTCAATTTTAAACATAAACTCTGGAATGTAGCCATCTATCATAAAGTGGACTTGGAACAATGATGGCAAAACTCACCTGGAAACTAACTATTGTATGTGTTGCCCTGTCCCACCAGGGTTTAAATAGATGGGGGGTGACACCGAATTCACTTTGGGTGTCAAATTTGTCAGAAGTAGAATGTCTCTACCTACAAATGTTTTGCTGATTGACTGTCCTTCTTAACCCCTTAATGTCAAAATGCATTGTTTTCAATGGGTTTAGGGGACCACCCATTGTCCTTAAGGGGTTAAAAACACACTGACCACAGGAGCCTGAGTGGGACTTTCTGTGTGTGTACGGCGGCACTAATTTAACCAGGAAACACAATCACTTTATTATAGCCGGTGTTCTTTACTTTAATGCTGCAATGAGAGAAAACATTGGCCCAAAGATGTGCAAGAATGTCTGTGGCTCCAGCCTTAGCATTACGGATGAATGAAGCCAGCAACAGCTGTGAACGTTTCACTTCTCCTGCCCCCAGACAGCAGTGGAATTGGATTATGATGTCATAAAAAGTAGGTGTCGCTGTCATCGAACAGAAAGGTGAGGAACAAAAGTGAGATTAATTGCTATGACTGAAGCGACCCCAAAGAGTTAGTTCAATTAGTAAATAAACCCTGCCCTGTGACCGAGATGAGACATCTGAGGTGTAGTGAGGCGGCCCGAGTCCTGGAAATGTTATTATTTCCGGATTTTTTGCTGACCTCCCCCGTTGCAGAGCGGTTTATCTGTCACATGTCATCATATATCTCTGCTAAAAATAGATCTGTTGACCTCCATGAGCTCAAAGTGTGTCAGTCTAATTATAGGTCATAATAGCAGTTTAAAGAATTTTCTTACATTCTTCGGAGATTTATCTTTGCTGAGTGTAACAAAAATAAGCGCAAAGGTGATTCTCTGGGACGTGGAATTTTAACAAATCCCCCCCCGCTATACTTTATATTCTTCTCAGGTCCGCATAGAAACATACAATCTGCGGGCAGATCGGACCCATTCGCCCGTCTAGTCGCCCGTTTCTCCTGCTGTAAAGACTCCGACCTTCATCAGTCGTTGGTCTCGTCTTAGAGAAGCCCCTTCCACTTCTGCCGGGAAGCTGTTCCATTCATCTAACACCCTCTTCACAGGTTTCATGCTCTAGTTTTAGATTATTGCCTCTCGTTCTAACATTTCTCCACACGTGAAATCAGAGTCTGTGTAAGGGTGGAGAGAAGAGAAAGGGAAACAATTTCATGACAGGAAGTCGTGTGTGTGTAATATATATATAAAAAATATCAGCTGAATGCCATTCCGTTTTCTAGTAAACATCATTTCTCCCTAATACTTATTGACCCAGAAGGACTGGTGGACGATGCGCCTGTCTGGTAGTCCTGCTCGGAAGGACACATGGTGTTTATGCGTATTTAAGTAAAGCATTTAGAATAATGGATTCTATTTCACCGTTTCATTTATAAACCCATTCCCTGCCTGTTCGATGCACTGTACCATGTTGTTTAAGGCTATAGAACCCTGCGATCCCCTCATACCCAGCAAACATTCTGAACTTGTGCAAGATAAATAAAACTAAATAGAATTATCCTCCACGTTCCATATGCAGATAAACAGAAGGTCCGAAGGCCGGTTACCTTATACCCCCCCAAAACAAACAAACAGATGCTCTCACACTATCGCCTATGGGCTTACGTTTCTATCTAAAGTTTAAATAGGGCTTACCTGCGGTCATAAAAGCATCAGGTGTCTGCGGCGTCAATAAGGTCACCTGTAATACAATGTAAAATACCAACGGTGATCCTGCGAAGGTACCCTGATGTATGAGGTTATATAAATAAAATACTTTTCGTACATATAATGTGTGTATTACACCAACGGGAACTTTGATGACATCACATTCTGAATACATAGACATTACTATGAAGTCGGCCCCCCTTTGCAGTTATATAACGGCTTCCGCTCGTCTGGGAAGGATTTCCACCGGATTTTGGAGGTTTCTGTGGGAAATTCATTCACCCAGTAGAGGGTTTGTGAGGTCAGACACTGATGTTGGACGAGATGCCCGGCTCACAATCTCCGTTTTGGTTCATCCCATGGGGTTCAGGTCTGGCTCTGTGCGGCTGGTCAAGTTCTTCCTCCCCAACAAAGTCTTTATGGAGCTTGCTTTGTGCACTGGGTGCAGTCTCGCTGGGATAGAAAAATGTTTCCCCAAACTCTCCCCACAAAGCTGGAAGCGGAACGTCGTCCAACATGTCTTGGTACCCTAAGCATTAAGATTACCCTGAAAAACAGCGATCCGTCACCCCGCAGAAGACGTTTCTTATGCTCCGGAGTCCGGCGGCGACGCGCTTTATGACACTCAATCTGACGCCCTGCGTTGTAGTTGGTGACGCGAGGCTCGTACGCAGCATTCATTCCACGAAGCCCCCGCCGCGCAGGTTTTGTGACAATTTTAAAGCCTGGAAGTTTGGAATCAGCAGAACGTCGGGCGCTTTGACACTCGGTGACCCCGCTCTGTGACTTTACAGGGCCTTCTGCTTCGCGGCCGAGTTGCTGCTGTTCCTAAACACTTCCTCTGTCCAATAAAACCCAGGGGGCCGTAACGCATATCCAGAAGGGGTGATTTCACATCTCTTTTATCGTAAAGGTGGCCTCCCGCCACAGCACCTGCGCCAAATTCACTGAACTCTTCAGAATGCCCCATTTTTTACACAAATATTTTGTCAATGCAGCTACCTGATTTTATACACCTGTGGCAAAGGGTCTGATTAAAACACCTGAATTTAATCATCAATAGGTGTGCCCATCATATTCCATTATATATATATATATATATATATATATATATATATACACCGGTATACATAGTGCCATCATATTCCGTGGGGGGTGTATAATGGATAAACAGGACATAACAAGCTGTGCATCACATAACAATTTGACTTACAGAGACCTCAGAGGACACTGCCCAGAGGAGCTTACAATCTAGAAATGCCTGAAGCTACATATAAAGTATAAGAATTAACACGCCCTTATCTGCATGTCTGCGTCCAGAATTGCAAAAATGTATATTCGTAGCAGGTTTTATTGAGTTATTATCTTTTATTTCTATAGCGCCAACAATTCCCGCAGCGCTTCTTACAGTCCCTACATTCAAAGGGTCGGACAGAACTAGAACTTTAGATACCCCGTACTTTAGATAAAGAGGGTCCTGCAGAGAGTTATTTAATGTGTCCATAGTATCATAACTGCAGGGTTTTGGGGTTTTTTTCAATTTCAACCGAGCCGAACAAAAACTTTAAAGCGATTTCCGTGAAATAAGCCGGTTAGGTGACTTAATTTTGTTGCTATAATAAAATCCTCTCGCTTCCAGCAGTGGTTCTCATTACAATGGAGCGGGGGGCAGTTGTGTCCCTTCCCAGAATCCTCCGGGGCGGCAGTCTTGTCCCATGTGTTTGGACGGTGTGAGTGTTGCCGCATTTAAAAGGTTGATAGTGAAGTGTGTGTTCAGGAAGCTGCGGTGTCAGGGAGGGCGAGTAATTTGAGACAGGAGGGTGTGGGGTCAGGCATTGTATTGCTTCAAACAGAGTAAAGGGTTCAGTGTGAGGAGTGAGAGGCACAGAGGAGCTGAGCTGCCGGGTCCTGAAAGGTAAGACCATCCCCCTCCCCGCTGTGTCTTTCCCCTGCATGGGGCTGCTTGTTGCCAGCTCTTTGTAGGGAGAAATGCAGCTTTTTTGGTTAATCTTGTAAAACTGTTTGTGGTTTTTGTGTATCTGTGACGGGTGCGCTGCCGGTAATGTATAAAGTTTAGGGCACTTTTACCGGCAGAGACCGTCCTGGTTTAGCCTTATATTTTTACTTTCATGTCGTGTATCGAAACAGAATCTGCTGGCAGATCGGACTCGTTCGGCGGTCTTGTCTGCTTGTTTTTCCTGCTATAAAGACCTTTAATCAGTCGTTGGTCTTGTCTTAGATTCAGGAATCATATGCCTGTCCTAAATTCCCTCACTGTATTACCCTCTACCACTTCTGCTGGGAGGCTGTTCCACTTTTCTACCACCCTTTTGGTAAAGTCAACCGTCTTGGCATTATATGTATTGCATTGATCCCAAATGAGCACAGCCAGCAGGGGATGGTTTTTTTGGGGTGTGAAGAAAGTGACATGCCTGTGAGAAATACCCCAATCCTTTGCAGAGGGAACCACATGATAATTTAAAGGGACTGCTGCTCTATGGTATATATGATGGCCTCCGTGAACTCGTCAGTAGGGTTCCCCTGCTACATAGTAATCTCTATCACCCACCAGACCTGGCAGAGGCGCTGGTCACATGACCATGTTTGTAAAACTGACCGATAAAGCGAACATGTGCAGTCAGCAGTCATGTGACCGTGCAGGAATGGCGAAACATTCTCTAATTATTAACCACTATGTGGCCAGGCTCTACCCTTTCTGTAATGCTTTGTCAAAACACAGATTGCTCAAGGCGGTTTTATTGTTATACGTAAGAGTCCTTAATAAAGTCTGATGGCAAACATGGCTTTTCTTAGCATATGAATGGTGGCTGCGTGGAATTGTTTCCTGGCAGAGGTGGTAGGGGCAACCACAACAGAAGAGAAGTATGGGGGGTGTATTAAGGATACAAGTGGGGTCCTGATAATGATCTCTGTCCTGCTGCATACAATAGCCAGGGATGTTTTCATAACTTTTCGCGCTCTTCTCTTTTCCAGGTTCCAAATGGAGAAGATCCTTGTGCCGCTGATCATCCTGACACCCGTCTTCCTGGGGGTCCTCTCTAATCCTCTGACGGATCCGCTCCCGTCCCTGCGCTTCGTGGTCATTGGTGACTGGGGTGGGATACCTCTTCCCCCCTTCTACACGAAACAGGAGACGCTGGTGGCGGAGGAGATGGGTAAAGTGGTGGACAGCTGGGGGGCGCACTTCGTCCTCTCCGTGGGGGACAACTTCTACTACGATGGCGTCCAAGACGTAACGGACCCCAGGTTTAAGGTGAAGCTCGTGCTCTACTGCACAGGGGCGCTTGTGGCCGGGTTCCGGGGAGCAGCCAATATTAGTAATTAAAACCAAACGTCATTAATGGTCTGAAACCAAATTAAATTTAAGTCTGGGTGGAGGAGCCCCACGAGTCATTTATTCTCCTTTTAAAAATATCTCGCAACCTTGATGATTCTTGTCCTGAAAATGGAATGTGGGAAAGGGAAGCTGTCGCCCGAGTTCCGTGAGAACACCCGGGGTGACTGACTTTGGCTGCCAAAAAAACCCAAACTAATTTTCTTATGGGGTCGTCTTATATTCAGGCTTTTTCTTTTTTTTTCCTAATCAACTTTGGGGGGGGGGTCGTCTATAATCGAGCAAATACAGTGCTTGAATGTATTATTATTATTATTATTACTAAATATATGATTCTTAGTTTGCTTTTCATGTCTTTATTTCTCCCTGCAGGCTACGTTTGAGTCCGTCTACAACGCTGACTCCCTCCTCGATGTGCCCTGGTACATTATCGCCGGAAACCACGATCACAACGGGAACGTCTCGGCACAGATCGCGTACTCCAACGTCTCCGCTCGCTGGTAATTCCTGCTCTGGGATTCTGAATAATCTTCTTTCATTTACCGTAAACATGTTCTCTAGAATGTTATCAGACGCAGTCGGAGTGTAAATCCCGCCAGTGCTTTGCCTCCTCTTTACCGCAGTAGTGGGAAGATTCTCGCACGCGGTCATTTCAGGAGATATTTAGCTGATCTAAAACAATAGTAACGGGTTTGCGCTGGTGGTAGTCTGACAAAGTTGTTAGTCCCAGCGGATCGTAACATGAACTTACCCTGGGTTGGACAATGTCTGATGGCTGGGGAACAGGTGAAGTCCCCAAAAATACTATCTTTTTTTTTTTGCAAACACCCTCACAAAAATTAACCTTCTCTCCCGAGTGCATGAAATGCTTTCCTGGGATCTTCTGACCCGCAGTGGTAACTCCACACAATCAAACGGGTTTATAATCACCCTGCATGGTCCTCTGCCTAAGGAGCGGGGGGGAGGTTATAATGTTTCTTGCCAAATCCAGTGGGCCCCCCTTGCTTACATCGTTTCATCTGGGAAACGGGTGATCTGATTTAAAAATTAAAAGTTGTTGTGTAAATGGAGTCTCGCTCCCGGTCCCTGGTCTTATTTTTATTTTGCTTTCTGTAAGACGGTTAAAAAGGGTATTTCTACATTTTTATTTTTTTGTAATTCTATTTTTTCTTTTAAGGGAAGGAAGCATCTTGTCTCAGCCTAGTGTAACTCGAACCCCACGAGCGCAGATCCAACAGTGTCGGCTAAATATATAATACATATAAATTAGTGTGTGTGTATATATATATATATATATTAGTGTATGTAAAGATTTGTAAGCTGGTGGGCATGCCCCTAAGACCACCATTCCTGCCAGGAACTTTGTATGAAGTACTATAAGGCTAGATGGCCGTTTTAACTCCCAATATGTCCGTATGTATTAATGTATATTTGTTATGTATACGTTGCTGCCCCAATTAAACTGTACAGCACTGTTTGTTGGCGCTTAATAAATAAAGTGCATTTACGAGATGGCCTGTCTTTTTGGAATTGTTTGCAGGAACTACCCTGAGTTGTACTACGACCGCACGTTCTTGGTCCCCGGCACGAACGTTTCCGTGCGTCTCCTGCTCCTGGACACGGTGACCCTGTGCGGGAACTCCGATGACTTCCTCAGCGGGCAGCCGGCTGGACCGGTCAGTAGGAGGACCGCGGACAAACAGCTCGAGTGGCTGGAGGAGAAGCTGAGCGGCGCCCAGGAGCAATACGTGGTGGTGGCCGGACATTACCCTGTCTGGTCCGTGGCGGAGCACGGCCCGACCCATTGCTTAATTCATCACGTGGACCCGCTGCTGAAGAAGTACAAAGCCACGGCCTACATGTGCGGTCACGATCACAACTTGCAGGTACGTACGCGCTATAAGGGGAACGGGCGCGCTGTGTTATGTGAACGCGGCACCGTTTCCCCAGCCTCACCTTAGATTTGTGACGCAGCAACACCACCCGCTTTCTGTTAAACCGTAGAGGCAAAACAGTGAGAAAATTAAATATCTTGACCATTAGTTGGGGGAAGGCAGAAACGCTCCTAACACCTCGAAGAATTTTTTTTTTTTTTTTAAAGAATGCAAAGAGTGCAATTATTTTACTCTAAAGCACGTAAGCTCCTCGCCTGCTGTTTCTGTAATTTAAATTAATGTTCTATACTACTTATGTCCTGTCTCCCCATTGTACAGCGCTATGGAATACGATGGCGCTATATAAAACGATAAAAAATATTGCTTACCTAGTTCAATAATTCCAAATATTAATCCGTGTTTTTCACTTTGGCTCCTGCTTGTGGCCGTGCGAGGGAAGCGCTCCACCCGTAATGCAGCATGACATCTTTTATTTATTTAGTTTTACTTAACAATTTACGCAGCGCTTAATACAATACATATATACAAGGGGTCTGACGAGCCGAGAATTGACAGACTAAGACAAACCGATACATTAGGTGGAGAGACTCGGCTCACAAGCTTACAATCTAGAGGACACGCAGCAGATAATGTATCATGGCTCCAATCTGTAATCTCACTATTTATAAACCTGTTTCTTTTCCAGTATCTCCAGGATGATGCCGGGATCGGTCATATACTTAGCGGCGCAGGCAATTTCATGGAGAACTCCCGCAAGCATGAAGACGAGGTACCGGAAGGCTACCTACGTTTCTTCCAAGGCGATGCCGAAAGCATGGGTGGCTTCGTCTACGTAAATGTCACCCCTAAAGAAATGAACATCACGTACATACAGCCTGGGGGCAAAAGTCTGTTCCGGACCACCCTGCCGCCGCGCTTTGCTTAGCACGAGCAAGAATGGCGCGAGCCACCCGGTTACTTTTATGGAATTCCTTTTATTCTGGGTTTTAAACTAAAGTTGGACGTTGGGAAAGGAGAAAAAAAAAAACACACGGATCCGTCATCGGACAGAGCATGAGGAATGCAGAATCTGCACATCTCGGTTCTTAATTTTGTGATGACATCATCACTTAAAAAAAAAAAGTGCATTCAACCCCTGTACGCCAAGCTAGTCTGAATTTGTGACAAAGTCCCAAAATATCAGAAACTTCAAGATGTTTTTTATTGAATAGAACATAGCTGGCAGAGCGGTCTGTTCTTTAACTCCTTTCCTTCCTGCAAATCTTAGTGTAGCTTTTAAAAATTAACCAATTAAGCACCGCACACATCAACCAATCCCCATTCAAATAATTGAATTTGTTTTAATTACCAATTTTTTTTTTTTTAATTTGTTGAGGTCCAGGTTTTTATTATACTTTAAATACTCTGGTAATTTCCCGCTAAATTTAGATACCCAATATTCATATAGTAGACAGTGTTTACAGAAAAGTAAAACTTTAAGTGTTTTCTGAGAATGCTGTGTTTGAAAGATTAAGCTTCGCTGTACGTTTCTGAAAACTTGAAGGACGGATCTTACACAGGAACGTTTCTTCGCAAATTGCACTGGAGCCGCAGGCGCTGACTTTTACTCTTGTGACGACTTTTCAGTTTTAATGAAAAAAAAATGTAAATCTTAAGCAAAGGTCTAAGTATTTTTGTCAGTTTATACATGTTGTTTTTTCCAGATTATATAGAAATAAAATGTCAGGACGAGCGTTTCGGAATTCCCGTTTGCCTTTCTTTTGGGTGTCGATAGCGATGGATTTGGAGCAGGCAGACCTTTTATAGGCGGCTATCCCAGGATGCCATACGGCAAGACGGGCATCCCAGCCAGCTGTTATTGGCATATGTGATGTCATAGTCTGTAGTAATCTAGCAAGTTTCCAGCAAATGTGTGGAAATGTATATTCTAGAACTCGGGAAGCATAGAGCAGTCCAAGTCATAGCGGAGAATGGGAAGCTTAGATGACTGCTCCCGTAGAAGGCTGAGTTCCTGATGTATAGAATATATATCTCAGACCCCGCGTTAGTCTTCTGTCCCCCGATCTTCTAGAATGCTCTTAGAGACATGATTAAGGTAATCTGGAAACGGATGAAAGGATGTTTTTATGCTTGCAGCTTTAAAGAGGCTCCTAAACAGAGAGCAATTCAGTTACCATAGCTACCAAAAGTATGTTCCTCATCATCTCTCCATTTCCTACCCCTCTTACGAACTCCGTCGCTGTTGTGACTGCAACTTGTAAGCAAGAGGTACCTGTGAGAATGGTGCGAGCGATATAATCTTGCGTTGGAAATTGTTCAAGGACTCTACGGTTCTGCATGTGTCTCTCCAGGCTGCAGGGTTCTGCAGCCCCGCTGAGAAGGTATTTCTTTCCATAAGCTGATAGACACCGTGGCTTATTCGCTATAAGGGAGTGCGAGGGAGAAGCGCACGTTCGCTCTTCTAGCTGTTCACAGTGCATTACGAGGGGCCGACCCCGGCAAGCTTCTCCTGTGAAAAGGGGGTTTATTTGCCGTCATCCCCTCAAAGTCACTAAACACCATAGAGCAGACCTGGGCAAAGCACGGCCCGGTGGGCCGGACGGACGACGCAGACGAGCATTCAATGCTGCTGCGGCCGCAAAGTTAAAAACTAAGCGGCCGCGAGCAGTATTGAATGCGGCCGTCATGCGTACCTGGTGGAGGGGGCGGTCCGCCCCGGCTGCCGCTCATCCGAGGGCTGCCACCATGCCGGCACGCCTTCAGAACCGGTGCGCGCGGCAACTGTGGCTGTGCGCCGGGACTTGATGTCAAATCCCGGCGCACAACACTGAAGCCACGCCCACCGTGTTCCGCGCTCAGTACAGTACACCGGAAGGACAGGAAAAGAAGTAGAAGAAGAAGAGGAGGAAGAGGAAAAGTGAGAGTGAAAGAAGAAAAGGTAGGAGAGAGTGGATTAGTGAGAGTGATGGGTGTTATGCTAAAAATAAGTGTGTGAGAGTGATGGGTGTTATGCTGAATGTAAGTGTGTGAGAGTGATGGG
>VKOC01000003.1:39925966-39954685 GCA_009364415.1 Spea multiplicata | reverse complement strand
TATTACTGTATACAGGGCTGGGGGGTTATATTACTGTATACAGCACTCAGGGGTTATATTATTGTATACAGTGCTGGGGTTACTGTATACAGCACTGAGGGTTAAACTTATTACTGTATACAGCGCTGGGGGGGGTTATTACTGTATACAGTACTGGGGGGGGGAATTATTTAAGCTTCTCATACTTAGCCCCCTCTTTATTCTCTCAAGGTGTGCTGAATTCTAGTCTGCGGTCATAAAAGAGAACACTGGTAGGTTGAAAGGTATTGTTGCCATATCAGCAGGAAAACGTACAGATTGTTGTATCAATCCACACAGCCGTTCCTCTGATCTTCTCTCTGGGCAGGTAACTCACTACATGGACTCTTCTTGAATTATTACATTTATTTTAATTCTTTTTATTCCATCACCAAAGTGAGGGCGACATCCAAGCGCCGAAAAAAGTCAAAGACCACTGAACCCCACATTGTGTTTGCTTCCATACCCCGTGTATGTTTAACACCCCCCCCCCCCCCAGGCTGTCATTTAAAACCCTCATCAGACAGAACTTTGACCAAGTTGCAGTTTCCTCCGCTTTCTCTTTTTTTTTGGGATCAGATGGTCGGGTCCTTTCCTCCAACCCTCCTAAGGTTGTGGTTAGAACCATATGCCACTAATTACCTCTAGGACTATACATCTGTCACCCCCCATACACCCTCTTCAATCTGACCACCCAGAGAATCTCAATTAGGCAGGAGGGGTGGGGTGGGGGTATATTATATTAAGTTATTACCTTCCTTCTCTACTGTAGCAGGGGCTTCAAACTTCGATCGATCTAATATGAGGACTTATTGTATCTGTACAGATAACCAGCGCCTTCCTTATTACTTCTTATTACCCTGAGCAGTAATTATATAGTCAGGCCTCCTACCCCGTTAGACATCTGTTCTCATTATCATATATTACATCCTGCTCTTTATATAATTATATATATATAATTATTATATGTCTCCGCGTCGTTGTGTATTGTTCACACATACATCGCATATTCGGTATTAATAGTTACATTCAATAACCCGCACGACGCGACCGGTGGTTGTTAAAATAACGAGCTTTGGGATTTATTAACTTTACCGTTAATCTAGTAAATCGGTGATCCTTTTATTTATCGTTGCGGGGTCCCCTATAATGAGACGTACTCGTTGGGGGTGATTTACGAAGCTATCTGGAATATAGAAAAATGTAGATCTGGGCGAAAAAAAAAGGGGCAATCACGCCGTAACAAGGACATAATACACACGCTGCAGCAATCCCATTAACATCTAAATCAGATGAAGTATGCGTGAGTTGAGTGGCGGCTAAAGGCGGCCGAACGCGTGTGATTGGCTGCTGCTCTGCTTGCAGGTATGTGAATAAAGCTGCCATTAAATTAAATAGGAGCGCCACAGGAAGCATACTGAGGTACACATCCTGCTTCGGCTGAAGAAGTCAGGGGGAGGAGCAACAGCGAGACGGACATGTCCTTTACAAGCTACCAGAAGCATGCCTTCTTCCCTTCTAAATGTTAGTATCATTTTAAGCGTTAGGATATTCTATCATACCAGAATCAAAGCCATGAAATTGTATCTAAAATGTCATCGTCAACAATAACAATAAAAACGTTCATTACACAGAGAGCTTTATAACGAGGACACAATTAACCCCTTAATGACAAAGCCCATACATGTACGGGCTCAAAATGCATTGTTCTCAATGGGTTTAGGGACCGCCCATTGTCCTTAAGGGGTTAAAAAATACTCTCATTCTAAGCATTAAGCAACTAAAATCAAACGACAAACTACAATCACAGAGAGTTCTTCAGAGAGCATAGAAAAAAGCCACACGGAAACATCCGGTCCATCCGTCTGTAAAGACCCAGCGGTTGCCTCATTGTATTATCCTCTACCACTTATTCTGGGAGGCTGCCCCACGTATCTACCTCCTTTTCAATAAATTACAGAACATTCTCTCTAGGACTGGATTCTAAGAATAGAATTCAAATACATCCCAAGTACAACTTTTTAGACGAACGGCCATGCGCCAAACGCTAATCCTAGTAGTCTAAGGGTAGTAGATACTTGGAATAGCCTATAATATGTTATATACTGCTTATTATATCCTGTTTGCCTATTGTACAGCGATACGGAATATGATGGTGCTATCTAAAACAATAAATAATAAAAATGTATAATAATAATAACAAGTGCATTCTGGTGCAAAGTTTACCACCATTGCAATCAATGTCCCTGCTGATTGGACCATTCCACTGGTTGCTACGGTGATAAGACCAGGTTACAAGCTTTTGCCCCGGAATCAGTTTTTTTATACAGACCCCTCCATTAAATGCTTAAGGCATTGTTTATATGTAAATCTCATTATAAAGCAGTTTGCTGACAGAAGCCATCCCTGCGATCTCCCGGGACCCCCCATGTCATCTGTACGGCCAAGATGTCCCATTGTGTGAACACAAGCCCGCTCTGTCCAGCGCTCCCTTCTAATCCGATTGCCATTTGCTAATTTTGTTGGTCATTAGTTAACATTTCCTGTCTGAAAATTGATTTTATTAGGCAAAAAAAGATTTTTCATTAATTATCGATGATGTCGTGCCGCAGACTTTAACAAACGGTTTTGTATACCCTTCATTCCCATCTCCAGACACCTTTCGGCCTCTCGAGTGGCTTTCATACCTCCCAAGTGTCCCGCGTTAGAACCCAATTCCCTCTCTCCAACGCTGATGCCCCTCTTTTCTGTGATCCTAGAATGTTTGCTGTTCATAAATGGAATTCTGTGAATAAAAACGCATTATTTAATGTATAAATATCATACTAATGTTATAGCTCTCAATAGTTTACCAAGTACCATAAAAAGTCTTGGCAAAGCCCCGCCCCCAGACAGACCTATAACCACACCCCCTAAAACAAAATTGCCCGTCTGGCCATCATGTTGGGGGGGGATGTGATGTTCTCTCGTTGCAAATGTTCATGTGATCCCTCTTTGCAGCATCCTCCATATGCATTTATTATTAGATCCATTATTTATGGATTTATATAGCGCCGTCATGTTCCGTAGCGCTGTACAACGGATAAACAGGACGTAACAAATAGTGCATCACATAACAATATGGATTTATAGAATCGCTACGTATATTGTTGGCGCTATATAAATAAAAGATAATAATAATAATAATAAATGCCACGCATGCAGTAGATGCATTCCCCGGAACACATCTCTTGGCACAGGATATTCTCACCGCCAGGAGCTGCTGTAGAGCTGGAGCTGCAGATTCTACCTTAAGCAAGTATTTTTAAAAAAAAATAAATTTAACATTTTTTTAAAAAATTATCTTAAAAAAAAATTGTACAGCAGTGTGGAATATGATGGCGCTATATAAAACAATAATAATAATAATAATAAAGTACTTTAATATATAAATTCTTCTTTGGGGAGGCTGCTAGGGACAGTGAACTTTCCCTTTAATGTATACTCTTGCTTCACCTTCCGTGGGTCGTGGGGATGGGGGTCTCCAGGCGGCTATCCCCCCAGCACGCTGCCATATAGCAGCAGATGCCTAGAGGTCGGAGGTTATTGTCACTCTGCCGGCACATCTGTCTGTGTGACGGTGACCTCCTCCAGACACAAGTCTTCACATCCCTTTGCACCCAGAGCCATTCGTTAAAGAGACAGCGATGTTTTAGCTAATAGGAAAGGTCACATTTAGAGAGGATGGAATTTATTGTGTAAATTTTATGGGCTTTGGGTATTTTTATTATTCTTGTTCACAGCGGATGGGGGGGGGGCTGCCATTAGCTTTTTCCCTATCTGTGATTTGGAGCCTATATTATTGGTTTTATTATTAATTATTATTATTTATTATTCTTACTTATTCAGATAAATATCGTGGAATATGTTTGTATTTTTTAGTATGTTTAGTAGTAAGGTTTAATATATTACGTTTTATAAGTTACGCCCGGCGAACATCCATCTATTCTCCAAGTTACTAATTTTATTTATATTTATTACTGATTTTTTTTTTGCTGTAAACCAATAAATTATAATGATAGAGCGGATTCTCTAGCACGCGAGTAAACCCGGGTTGATCTTTCATCTTATCCAGGTTTAATCACAAGTTCTTTTTTTTGCTTCTATGGCAGCAACCAATCAGTGTCTGCTTTTGTGTCATGTGTTCCTGGTAAGTTAAACGGCGCATTTAAATCAATGCAATAAAAGGTGTTGGGTTTTATGGCAGGTGTGGCTTGACGTAAATGTACTTGCCACGTGGCATGTTAAGGCAGAATGATGATGTCATATCCATCCGCACAGCTTCAATGCGCCTTAAAGTGGCCACACGGGAATTGTGATTTGCAACACAGACTTTAAAGCTTGGCGGACTGATCAGGAGACATCTCCATATCTGTCAGACTATTGGGACTGTCCTGCAGAAAACGGGACGGTTGGGATGTTTTGATCTGATGTCTATACTATGAAAGCTGCCGGTTTCCTAAATTCACATGAGTATTCACCCCCACTTAGCTTTCCCCCCTTGTTTTTAAGCTGATCATTGTTGTCCGGACAGCCTTGGTAGGGGTCGGGGCAGGAGAAGAGAGAGAACTTCATTAAAGTAAATCTCCCCTTCCATAAAGTGAACTGAATATATGCATAAGAGCTCCAGGAGCTGTGGATTTAGCTGTTACAGATTATATATATATATATAATATATATATATAGATAGATAGATAATAGATAGATAGATAGATAGATATATAAATTATACACACATAAATGAATATCAGAAGACCCGAAGGCTTCACACTATACATTGTGTCACTGTACCGTTCCTTCATTCCCTTCAGTTTAACACAATGTTCTGCCACGCTGTATCCTCTTCTGATACATGTAGCCAGAACAGACTCATTTCCCTTTCATTTTAAATTTAAAGCCATTTCTTGATGTTTCTATTCACGTTATTGGGACTGCGATACCCTCATCCTCAGCAAACATTCTGAACTCCTAGTAAAGAGGGTTACATATGGGGAGAACAAACAGGTAGCAGGAATTGGTTACCTGAGAGGGACTGCTTCCCTTAACGACCAATGACGTGCCTGGCACATCTTGGCATTAAAACAGCTTCTTCGGTTATACAGTGTTGCTGTCGACTAAACTGAAAAGGCCGGCTTCAAAAATTCCCCAAATAGGACATGGGGACATGATTACCAGATTTGGAAAAAAAAATATTTTGAAAAACAAAACACTAAATGTACCTAATGAACAAATAAAACATAAAAACAATGGGTATTTCTAAACTCAGGACAAATAATAGAATATATTTAGCAGTTTTTGTTTTGCATTAGCTTTTAGAGAGTAAAAAATTTCCCAAATAAAAGTGTGTGGGGGGTTTCAATTCTTTATCATATTTTATTATTTCTTTTTAATAAAAAACTGTAGATATATGAATAAAAAAAATGGTACCTAAAGAAAGCCCTTCTTGTTCTGAAAAATAAAAAACAATATATAACTTGCGTGGATTCACTAAACGAGAAAAAAGAAAATTAGAGCAAAAAACGAGCACCGCAGGAATGTTAAAACAGCCTTTCGGGGCAGAAAGGTACAAAAAGAAAAAAAGGGGTTAAACAGCGACACTTCAATAGTATTGTCACCCAGTCCTTCCAATAGACTGTCCTGCAACATATAGTATGTACAGGTCGCAATAAAGGATAAATCATATGGCGGTTTCTATGCGGATGGAAATTTTATACCCGAGAAAACAGCTTCGATTCTCTGAGACACATGGAGACGACTGATAAAGAACGGGATTTCCAATACAGAGAAGGAGGGTAGAATTTCTATAATAGAAACATTCGGGGGGGTCGTGGAGAAGATATAATTACAATAATGGACACAGTGGTCTTTTTTTCACGTGGCGGCTAAAATTATTTCTGTTGTAAAAAAAAAATAGTAATTAGGAACAAAAAAAAAAAAAGATCATTTATGGCTAGGTGGGGGCCAGAGTATAACAAGCGATGGGTTAAAGAATCTCAGCTTCAAAATCAATCAATGGATTGATCAGTCTGAGTGCAGCAGATAACCCATCCAGCCCCAGAACAGCAGGCTCATGAATTATTGATCAGAGCTAATGGCTGGTAATTGAGAGAGGAGAAGAGGAAGATGGCGGAGAGGTGGGGATATTAATTATTCAGGAGAGAGAGAGAAATCTGATTACTTTACAGACCTCAAAATATTAAAATAATAATAAGAGTTGTGTTATAAAGCGTCTAGTGCTGCTCTGATTAGAGATGTTTAATGGGTTAATGTGTCTGCCAGATGGGCAAGCAGCTCTGGTCTCCAAATGCCACTAGCGGGTCTGATTATTACATCCTTACTGTGGGAACTGGAATTTCTGGGTTCATCATTAGGACTTTGAGTCGAAATAGTCGATAGAACGATTTTGTAAACTTCAAATTGTCAGACATTTCCGCACTTAAACTGCGGCCAAACTTTTTGTAATTAAATTTAAAAAAAAAGGGGGTAATAATAAATAATATGTAAAATTATTTTTTGCCGGCGCCTTATGAGATGGAAGACTCCAGAACCTTCTTGTGCCCCGCTGTGCTACAATGTGAGAGGCCGTGCGGCTTTCATAGACATATCCCGTCTATCCCGTCAGGGCCAAATATTTATGTAGCCGATTAAGGCATTTAGAAGAATAATGCATTTTAGCAGAGGTGGGCGAGCCGGCCAGTGGCTGGGTCCGACCTTAACATAAATAAAGTGGATATTACGGGATTTCATTTGTAATCCACCAACCTCTTGGGTAGAACACATTTGGGGTTATTCACTAAAAGAAGTGTTATCAGGAGTTGTGTTTCAGCTCCTTCATTTCACTATTATTTTGAAGGACCCATACCGGCAGGTTTCACCTGCAAGAAGGGCTGAGCTGGCCCTGAATAATGTATAATTTAATGAATAAAGAAACTGAATAAATCTCACTGATTTAACATTATATATATATATATATATATATATATATATATATATATATGTTAAACATAGCTGGCCAAGCAGCAGAAGCTGGGGCTGGACCTTCATAATGTAGAGCACTTGAGTGCCTAACCAGGCCAGACTGGTGAGGACGGGAAGGTCCCGGCCCTTTAAGGCCAGCAGCTGACGATGTAAGAGGTGACGGCTGGTATGTGCGGCCGCACGCTCTGTATGCTCATCTCTTGAGTTAAACAAAGGCAGAAGAAAACTTTTCATTCAGTATTGTTACAAAGAGTTACAAAGAGTTAAAACAGATCTTGTCTCCAAAGGCAATCAGATTTTTCTTTGGGTGAATATTAACACACTTCACTACCACATCTTAACTGCCCTGACTGTAAAAATAAAATAATAAAATAAATAATCCGACACCCCCCCCCCTCCCCGCCAGCGCCTTCTCTCTATATTATTTAGAAGATATTGCTGCATGGTACTCAGGAGGTGTATTCACTAACCTGGATGATCACAAGGCATGCAACCTTCCCTCCTCATCCCCTCAACCAGTATGGTAAAGAAGCCCTCCAAACATGCCTAACCTGCAAGATCAACACAGAATTCTCCATCACGCAAACAGTCCTCTCCTACCCACCCCCCAACCACTCAATAGATCGTAAGCTCTTAAGAGCAGGGCCCTCTTCTCCTCCCTGTACCGGTATGTTACATTAATGTCAATTTAAATTTTCTTTTGGTAAATATTGTCCGCTATTACCAGCGCTGTAGAATCTGCTGGCGCTATCCTAATCAACGTGATGTACAGGAGACTATATTTATTCCCATGCTTTATAAAGAGCCAGAAGGACCTGCCCCATATAACAAGTACTTAAATCAGCGAGATGCCTCCAGAAATCTCCCCCGCTATCCGTTGTACAGCTACTCGGAAGAGACGTTCGCTTGGGGATGGACTTTCATAACGCAGAAAAAGTCAAGGAGCGGAAATGTTCAAAACTTCTGCAAATTCCCAGTTTTTTGGGCACCCTGGTGCCGTGGGGTACTTTTGATCGGGTACGTTGTAGAGTAGGATCGCACAGGTAGTTGTGGACTTTTAACAGCTTAATTGGGGATTCTTCTTATGGAGGACAGGTAGAAGGGTGCTGTGGACATATAACAGGTAGAACGACGAGAGGATGATGAAGAACATAAAAACAAGCGTGCCAACGGAGAAACACAGCAGAACATAGACAGAGAGGACTTTAAAATGTCCTTGGCCACAAAGAATTCTGGGAGTACTTCACCTCCCCCCTATTTCCGTGTTCCTTGCATTATTAATAATGTTAAATTATTTATGTGATTATTCAATCTCTGCTATTTAAAGAGTCTGCGGAGACAGGCAGCGGGGCTGACGGAGTTTAAGTGCAGCGCCTTAACAGGCGAACGCAGAGCCGACAGCTTTGTGCAGAGCCGACAGCTTTGTGCAGAGCCTGTTGTCCTGCAACAGAGGTTTATTTAAAGGCGGTGTTTACATGAATGGCACCAGAAGTGTAAGAACAAGGTATAGAAAGCGTTACAACCCCCCAGGGAACAAAGCCTGTAATCTCCAGAGTAGGAAGTAGGTATATTAAGCTGTAAGATACTTGGATACAGAGATAATGGCCAGGGGCAGGTTGATTATGGGCAGATGTGAGCCTCCACTCCAGCAGTTCAAGCAGATTTAGGACCTCACACCCTCCCCCAGGGTCAGACAGAACAACCCTACCATGGGGTGAGGCAAATACAAAGCCCCTCCGGATGAGGCCGCAGATACAGAGCCTCCCTGCCCCAGGCATTGACATACTTGTACCGTTGGCATCAAAGATATTCACTATGGCGTTTAGAGTGTCATACATACCCAAGATTTCACCATTTGCGTTCTTTTTCTAAATTAATTTAATTTACTTTTTTATGCTCTTTTAAACACCCTCCTCATTATGATCCTTAATCGCTTGCTTACATCATAAAACTGCCCTGACGGGTCACTGGATGTAAAATTGAGGGGTTAGGGGAAGTTGCCATGCTTTGCAGGGTTTCTAAACACAGCCCCCAGTTGTAAAGATACACAGAGTGGCTTAATCCTCCACCCCTGCCATCTGCTATACCCTGGGACAGAGTCCCAGTTTATTGCACCTGCTATATTGCTCAATATAACCCTATTGGAGACTGTGTTGGTTACAAGCCTATTGCTAAAGAAGGTTTAGAGCTCCCCCTGCTGGATACCATAAAGTATCGAAAATACTGAATAGATACCCGAAAAAATAAAATAAAAGCCATCACAACTGGTTTTGGAATGGAACAGGCTGGCCTAAAGGAGTCTAATTATGTGGCTAAGCCATAAGTTACTGATATGTACATTCTAAAAATTGATGTTATTGTGGATCTTTTTTTACATGGGGGGAAAAAAACAATGGTGTGAATGAATAATGCATGAATTGCAATTATGCTTGTAAGTAATAAAAGTGGAAAAATCAAGAAATAAGCTATTGGGTGCCATGGCGACCGCACCAGAGGGCGAATGCAGATCTGAACTAAAAAGTCAAAACAAAAAAAACAAAAAAAAGCGCGTGAGAGGGAATTACATGGATGGAGGCCCAAAAAAAGACAAAAGAAACATCAAATAAGAAATGTATTGTAATTTATTTAAATAAAAAAGCCGATTCACACATCATTTGGAGATGAAGAAGTAGAAAGGGCAGGAAGTTAACACAATCTCTTGTGAGGTCTGTGGAAATAATCTACAAACCTTGTCTTGCCTTCCTCCTCAATAACATGAGATGGGTCGACAGATCATCGGGAAGGGACGATGCCGGGAACACCAGCTGCTAGCTCCGAAAGAATAAAGTAAAAGCATGTCGCGCTTGGTGTGGAGCACTGCCATAGCAGCGTGGCTTCTACCTGGAATCATAAATGGTGATTGTTTTAAAAGTTCAGACGAGGCAGAAGTCGATTCTTCACAAATCCTCAGCCTCCTGGCAACCACAGAACCTGCCGGCAGATCAGACCCATTCGGTCGTCCATGCTGTCCGTTTTTCCTGCTGTAAAGACTCAAACCTTAATCAGTCCTCAGTATCGTCTTAGATTCAGGAGCCGGACATATTACCTGTCATAAACCCTTCTTTCACCACTAATGGTTTCAACAAAAAAGTATATTACTGGTGTTCACAAATCTATGACAATTGAGTTAAAAGCATGTTTTAAAAACAGCACCTAGAGAGGAATCCCATTGGATTTCACCCAGGAATTAAAAAGGCCGCACAAAGCATAGCCTCTGCTTCTATTGGATGCCGTGCTGGATTGGAATTGGACAATCAATGGCAGCAATACTGGAGACAACTGCTGTTAAAAGCAGGATTGTATTCACAAATCCCGGAGAGGTGGTCTCCATTTAGCTTATGGGGTCCAGCACAGCACCTTCAGGAGTTTTTCTGAGAGTCCTTATACAAAAGGAGCTTGCCCCCGTTTTCAGCCGCCGCCAGGGGCTTACACAGTCAATAAGACCTGCTTTATCACAGATACGACACCACGTTTCCAGGTCACGTCATCCTTCCTTCCGGGTGGCTCTTCAGTTTGTGAAACTTGACGCTGTCCCTCTTCTCAAAGAGTTTCCCGCAGTGCTCGCAGGAGAAGCTGTACTGGATCTCTGCCTGGTGCTTCTTCATGTGCCAGTTCAAAGATGCCCTCTGTCTGCACTGGAAGCCACAAACCTCACACCTCCGGGAGAGAAGAACAGGGCGTCATGTACACCGGTAATATACTTACAGATGTGGTGGCTTAAGCCAGAAGTAATGCCAGGATTGACCAAATCATCTGCAAACAGCGGCCAGGAGCACTGGCCCAAAACAATGAGCAAAAAAAAGAGTATTAAACCCCATTGTGATTTAGTCCCAATGTTACGCACACCTTCTCTGTAAATCAGAAATAACATTTTTTTGGTAAAAAAAAACTGGAAGCCAAGATTTAGACATTAGCATCCAGCGCACAGATACTTTTAGTCAGCGGCAATTATATATATTTTTCTTACAGGTTGATATACTGCGTATACAATGTATAAAGTATTTGTACTAGCCTCTCTACACACATCGCTGTAGATTTAAGTGTACATAAAGCAGATGCCGCTGCCAGGTACATTGCCAATCCCAGTATGGCTGCACCTTTACACCCTGTACATATGGATGTAGAGCACAAGCTATCCCACTCTTACTGTAATGGAGTCTCCCCGGTGTGCGTTCTTCGATGCACCTCCAGATGGCTTTTCCTTTTGAATGATTTCCCACATGTTTCGCAGATAAATTCTCGGATGCCTTCATAAACCGAAAAAGACAGCAATTGTTATAAAGGCAGCCATGTTCCATGAGAGGCTAAACATACAATATATGGATACCATTTGTGAAAGTCTTAAAATGCACGTATACCACAAGTGCCCTTTCTGCAGTACCTGTGTGTATGATCATGTGCCGGCGGAGGTGGTTGGAGAGGTAGAACCGCTTTCCACAACCAGGTTCAGTGCACACTTTGGTTCTGCCTTTTCTGTGAACCAAGTTCATGTGGTTCTGAGGACAAAAAGACAAGATATGCAGATACTGAAGGACAAAGGTTAAAGACACACAGAGGAGGGGGGGTTAAAACAAATGTATTAAATTTATTAAGGGTCCCAAGGAAAGGAGACAATCAGATGTGGCTTCTACCACAAGACAAGCCAAGCGCAACAGTGCTTTCACCTCACATCAAAGAGTAATGGCAGTAAAACAGGATGGGGGACACATACATGGAAGCTGTTAAGGGCGGTGTAGACCTGAGTGCAGCCTTCATACTGACAGTGAAACGTCTCCAGCACTCCATCTCCATCCTGTGCCCGGCAGCGCCTGCTCCTCCTCCTGCAAGTTCAGAGAGCCATCCTTAAAGACAATTTTAAAAAGCAATACTTTTTATTCATTTGAAGGCTGTGGTACGCTGGAATTCTTGCGTCACTATATTCAGCATTAAACAGCAAATCCTCAACATGACGTATGGAAGCTCTGTGACAATGCAGCAAGCATTCATCAGAAAGGCTTAGACTGCATTGGTTAGACATATGTAAAAGCTTCAGCCTGCCTCATGCTAGGGCAATTGGGCAGTCCCAGTAAAATATACCAGTTGTTATCTCAGCAAAGAAATCTACTCTAAATGTCCCCAGGGACGACTGATCACAGCAGTAGCAAATGGGTGTTTTTCAACGATAACAACAGATATTGGTTTTTATCATGAATGGGGTCGGCTGAAGGTTAAGTCCAGCTTATGGGCTATTTAATTCTTCTTGTGTTCTTCTCGAGACCTTGTATTGTTTTGGAACATTTGAAGCAAACTATCAGATATCAAAAGATAAATTCTGCATTTGATATTATAGATGCTACACTGTTTTTTTTAAAAATTATCATAAAAAGTCATTAAAATGTTAATAAAAGCCAGTTATTTTTCAGCACCCAATGGAAAATGCATTACATCACCTTAAGAACCTTAATCTGTTTACTAAAGCACTTTCATCTGCACTGTTTGCAGCCCTGATAAGTATTGTATAGAATATATTCTGGTGTAAAATGTAGCGCTATGGATACTTTATGTATAAATATAATTTTGAATCCACACATTGCCCTTTCTGCACTTACTTCTCGGTCTCCTTTGGCACATGCTGTGTAATGTTTGCCATGAAGTCCTGGACCAAGGCAGGAGCTGCCTGGGTAGGCTCTTGAGCAATAGCACTGTCAATCATGGGGAGATCAGGTTCTTTCTGGACTTCCACCTCTTCTCGCTGCAGACTGTACAGCGAGTCCTCTTCTGAGCATGAAAAGAAACACAAGCTCGTGTTTGTCATTATGTCACCAGATGGCTTCGGTTCCATAATACCCATCTGCCTATGTGCTGTTAGATTACCTGCTACAGCCCCTTCAAGCTGCTGCTCCACTCCTTGGTCCTCCGGCTCAGTCTGTGTATAAGAAGATACAGCCCCAAGTGCTGTGCATGCGCCCTCCTCCTCTCCGTCGCTGCCTCCTGCCACTTCCAGCTGAATTCCCTCTGCCGTCAGCGTCTCATAGCCGGATCCTGCAATGATGATTACCTGAGAGGGGCAGCTGGCTGCCACAACCTGTCCCAGAGCTTCTTGTGTCACTCCTTCAAAAAAGTCTCCCGTTCCTGAACCCATGGGGACACACACCACGGTCTCGGTACCATTTGTGCATAGAGTCCCATCCTCTGTCAGGCTCCCCGAGGGTTGAGTGTAGAGTGTGTGAACTGTATGCTCTGATGAGTGACAGATATCAGGAGTCTGCTCTATGGGAGACACATTGGAAGATGATTCACCTGAACTGGCTCCATCATCAGATCCTGTGGGAGTGAAGTACCATATCATTAGAGAATTTAACTGCCAGTGAAGTAACTGAACGTATTAAGCAGAGAAATGTCAATAAAAGCCATCAATCCTCATATAGTAACAAACAGACATGTCAGAATACAATTTACAGCATATTACAGATGCAGGTATGCAATAACAGGAAAGAAGCTTCTGATGGATTCCAGGGGATTTAAATATTTATGGGACAGGCATGAGCCGTTACCAAGGACCAATTAAGGTTTGTGGTTTCAACAGCAGGAATAAAGGTGCAGATTAGATGGGCTAAATGGTTCTCCCTCTGATGTCAAATTCATTGCTTCTATGACAAGCTCTGTTTACAACTAGAGTAATAATCCATCTTGGCTTGTGTCCTTACAGTTATGTACAGGTCCTTTAAGCGCATCCTTACCACTTTGATTGAGTGTCATGACTGGACTCTGCAGATCTTGATAAAACTGATGGCCGTCCTGGCACTGCCACACGGCTGTGACATATACGGCATGACTTGTGTCAAGCTTAGACAAAGCAGGTTCATGCGGGCATTGGTTTCTGTGGTTCTGGTACCATGTCACCAAGCTTAGCAGGCTGTTCACGCAGCTTCTGTTACCTGCAGGGCCAAAGGAATACGTAACGTTAGTAAGAAGCAGCCATACTCAGTATCCAATGGTTACCAAGATAACGCTTAACACTTACAATGTTTAGGATTACCAGCTGTATGCTTACTTGGTGGCCTTATATAAACCATATCGTTGGGGTCTATTCACTAAATGAAGCGTTCACTGGAGAGTCTGCCAGAGAGCTGTGGCTTTAATTAACTTTGTTATGCATTATCAAGAGTGAGCCCCAGTGATTTCTTCAGTTTTGTCACCCATTGAACTATATCTTATGAATCAGCAGCTCTCCGTTGAGAGAGTGAGAGTGAGAGTTACCCGTAGGTAACTAAGCTTTTTAAACGCCACCCTGTACCATGATTAGCCATACATATGCCAATGAACCACGACTGATTAACGTCTTTACAGCAGGAGAAACGAGTGAGTAGATGGCAGAATGGGGCCGATCTGCCGGCAGATTCCATGTTTCTATCTTTAGATTTGCCGGTCTCTATAACCCACCCGGCCTCTCCTTCCCTAGGAATGCCAGTCACTGCATTCACCCATTTCTTGCCCCAGGCTGTCAGGCTCCCGTGCCACCGGGCAGACTTACGTTTCGAGTGTTGTCCGTTCCTTGGTTTATCCTGGCAGGGTTTTCTGTAAGACAGCACAATACGACCTGAGAAATGCCCCCCTCTCCCTGACCACCGTGTAACTGCCCCCCGCCCCCCGGCCGTGTCTCACCCATCACTTTCCAGTGCCAGCAGGTAAGCCGCCAGCTTGGCGTCACTCCAGGGCTCTTCTCCCCCGCCGCTTTCCCTCCGCAGCACCCAGTCACCGTGCGCCTCCCCCAGGTACACCCGCCGGCCGTCATATTTCTTGCGAGACTCGAGCCGCCTCCGGGCCCGGTCTGTGTCCGTCAGCCTCGGCCTCCCTCGAGCTTTCCTTCCGGGCTCCTCATCCTCCTCGGAGCCTGGAACGAAAGCTACCGAGGTAGCCATTGCACAGCGGAAGTAGCGCGACTGTCACTTTCAACAAACTTTAATCAGAGTGACAGGATGGAACTTTTTTTTCAATAAACTTTATTGAAAGCAAACTTGCTCTAGAAAACATACACACATCAAAAGGGTACACCGAGGTGACACACAATATTGTGTGTGAGTCTGGGGTGTGTGTGTGTGTATATGTATATACACATATATATATACACACACACATATATATATTTACACATATACATACCAAGGACTGACAGCAGGACTCATGCGCCTACAGTGCAATATATACATACAAAGATTGACCTCGTAACAGGGTCACCCCACACAATCAGAGGCACTTTATACTATAAATTATTACGTTTTAAACAAAATTTGCCAATTTTGTCAATTTGTACGAATGCCCGAAAATAAGGGACCCCCAAGGAAAAACGAAAAGAAAGCACAGAGCTCTCACACTCTCTCTTAACTTCTATCGACCTTCTCTTCATTCTTCGTCCGCTTCTTCCCGTGTCTTCTTTCTTCTCCGTGAACCTGGCCTTCCGGTGAACTCGTGCAAAGGGGTGGAGCCTCCTGGCACACGCTCTCCTCCGATTGGAGGAACAGGCTTGAGGGCAAGCCCGGAGGCTCTGCCCTTTTGCCGATTTAACCAACAATACGAAAAATGAACAGTTTAAACAAAACTCAGTAATAGTATTAGGTAATATAATAATAATCAGAAAATACACAAACGCTTTTGTAAATGAAATTTAATAACATGTGACCTTTTCTTTTCAACATCGGCTCAACCAAAAAAATTAATAATCAATTAACGATTCATCACTCTGAAGCCACAAATATTATTTACAAATAAATATTTCCTTCTCCTTCTTGTTTGGTGGGCATATCAAGCACTTCCTACATTTGGTGTTATCGAGAAAATTTAATAAAATGAAGAAATTTCATTTCAGTACATTTTGTTGACAGTAGTTACTAAGCCCAAAAGACTTAAACAAAAACAATTGGTACCCTCTAAAATATGAGTTCTATTACACGTTGACGAGTTACCTTCCTCCGTAAGCCTTCATTCTCCTCTTGAAAAAAATCCTTAACAGCTATAGCGTTTTATTAACATTTTTCATATATATATTTTTTTTAATATATTTTCTGTCTCCGAGCATGAAATCTCCGCAATGTACCTGGCCAAATCTCCCAACTTATGCTCTTGTATCTATTAATCACCTGTAACCTATTCAGATATTTGTAGAACAGTTAATTATATATATATAGTTTATATATACACACAAATAAGGTGTCAGTTCCACACCAAGGTGACAACTGTGATTATCATGGCCACCTCCATTGTGTGCATGATGTGTAAAGATCTGCGCCTGACCCACTATGTGGTTAATCTATAGATCAACCCCATTGGTTAGGGACCACCTTAAAATGTGGACAGTCTATGAGGTTGCGGGTACTGTGGTCCTACAAGCCACTGCAGGCTGGTGGGCATACGTCCTACAAGCCCTATTCGTCGACGTGTCCACCTGTAGGAGTCCAGCCACTTCTAGGGCAGGTACGGGTTACTGCTCCATTCTCTGGCGCAACGGCCCGCTCTCCTCCTCCTCTTCTTCCTCTTGCTCCTTTCTATTCTCTTTTGCTGAGGGGTCCACGAGCTCCTGGGGTCCTGAGTTTAGACGAAAGAGAACAGGAACTTGGGCCAGGATTGGGTTGGTCTCCTGTAATCCTCGTATCCACCTGCCCAGTGTCCTCTCATCTCCAGAATTTGTCATGCACATTGCAAAGACAGAACCTTCCTCCACTGCGGACAGGGAACAAATCATTACATTATTAATCAATCATTACAACCGTACTCTAAGGGGAACTGTAAATACCTTCTTTTATAAAGATGAATTACCACTATATATATATATATATATATATATATTATACTAGGGGAACATCCTCCTTTCTTCATTATGAGTATCCCATAAAAAATACATTTTCAAACATGTTGTGAATTTCTTTTTATAAAACAGTTCTATTTTTGCATAATGTTTTTAGGCAGCTGCATTCTAGCCATTTGTATGCATCTGCTTTCCGAGTCCAATCTACTCCCTGTCCCAAACATACTCCCTGAGTAAACAATAGAATAGCTCAGTCTTAATCATCCATACGGACAATCAGATTAATGAAGGTCTATGGAGGAAAGGACTTCCATAGCATTGCAATAAAGCATCGGCTCAGTGTGGTGTTTGAGCCGGGGAAAGTCACCCAAAATATCACAACTGACAGCAACAGCGGCCTCCAGGTCTGGGAGTTTATTGGAATAAAATGAAGTAAAACCTCATTTAATGCTAACCTAATTTACATTAATTGGTTTTCCATGGAACTTTCCCTTTAACATTTATTAAACCAAAGTTCTCACTGACCCTCCCCCACTGATAATGATTACTCTCCAGAACCTTTATCTAATCTCAGTGTACACGTTGGAGCTTTTCAAGAGTTTCCCAATTTGTTATCGTTCCCTCGTATTACCCAGAAAACGCCTGGCTAGCAGATTTCTGTCTGTACTTTGCCTCAGTTCGTCGATACAGCGCATTATATCAAGCGAGCCCCATCGTATTCCAGACTGCCGTACAACGAAAACAATCCCAAAGAGCATGAAAAGGTCTCTAAAACCCAGCCAAGTCTGCACAATGCTCTTTTTTTAACAATGAAAGCTTGGAACCCTTGCCAGGTTGCCCACGTCAGAGGCATGCAGTCTGTCTGTTATTAAAGCCCCTCACCTTCATCCACATCAAAGGTGTCATCATCACCAAGATCTCTGTCCAAGTCCAGGTCCAGACTTAAGGGGTAGTAAAGGCTCCTCTCGGGATCCACCTCCTCCTGGAACAAGAACAGGAGCATTGCTTTAATAAAGAGGGTATCGCCACCTACTCTGCCCCCCAGAATGGGGATCCCCACCGCAGCGCTCACCTCCTTGGTTTTGTTTGAAGGTTCAGCACGCAGCACGTAATAATACACGCAGGTCTTCCTCAGCCACAGGGGATGGGGACCCTCAACCATGACAGGCACAGCGGGGTCGTGTTCTGCCAGGAGGGAGACCTGGTCAGGAGACTGGATTCCTGCATCAATAACACAAGCACCGGGATTCAGACAGAAGGCACAGATAGTCTCGGGAATCCCAGGACAAAGATTCCACAAGAGAGAAAACCCATCTAGTCTGCTCATGTAAACCGCTTAAACATTATTGGCGTTAACGACCATTACTTCTGGAAAGCGAATCCACGTACCCACCACACTTTATATAAAATGGTATTTCTGACTGTTTAGGTACCGGTTGTCTCAAGAGAAGACTGTCTAACCCAGGCATGTCCAAACTTTTTTCAAAGAGTACCAAAGAGTGAACATGTGCGAGGGCCGACCATTTTGCCTGACATTCTTTGAACCATTAAAATTAAATGCAAATTAACTATTTTATGCAAAGTTTATTGAAAACGGCATATTTTTCATTTTGTGACTTGGATGACAAATCTAAACAGGGCGTTAAATCACTATATTTGGGCAACTTATCTGTGGGGCCTTATCAGTCCACAACATGGGCCGCAATTGGCCTTCGGGCCGGACTTTGTACATGCCTGGTCTAACCAGTCTACTTCTGATAGAAGGATGGATATTCTTCTAAAAGATTGTAAGCTTGCAAGAGCAAGACCTTCTTTTCCTTCTATAGTCTTAATGCACGCTATTCTTATTGTCTGTATGTTGTCATTTTAATGTTACTTCTTGCATTTGCAAAAGAAGGGTGTTTTACGGTGGGATTGTCTTCATGAATAAGAAAGCTACTCTGCATTACAGAGTGCATGAAATACTTCTGAACATTTCTGGTCCTCAAAGATACCTTGACAAGCAATCGGTCTGAGCTCATCTCACAATGCTGCTTGATATTGGTGGTAGCTGTGGGATTATTACCCCAATAAAAGGACATACCAACAAGGTGCGTGTTATCCAGCGCTGCGCCATCCTCACACTCCTCTGCTGAGGGCATCTGAACAACAAAAAACAATATAAGATAATTAGCACTCACACTAGGACAAGGCGAGACAGACAACGAAATGACGCGAGCGGCACTCACCTGATATACGGTGACACGGGCACCTCTGTCCGCCGCTATGCGCTTCAGGCACACCTTAGACAGTTCTATCGGGTCAGCTAACGTTGCAGGGACTACTGGGAATGGGTTGGTGTGTTTAAACCGGGGGAACCAGTACATTAACCTTTGGTATTTTCGGATAGGATGGCTGCGGTCGCCGAATATCTGCAGCAGTAGGAAACGTGTCTGGCTGTTGGGGGTGATACCTGGAGCCCGGAAAAACAGTTTGTCAGTGCCTACCGCGTGCAATGGATTGAATTCACACTGAATACACGCGGAAGTAGACCCTACTCTTACCATGAGACCTTAATAATAAAAAGTAACACCATATTTGTATTTGTTTTTTGCTACATTAGCATAGTCTCTTTACTAATCCCCAAAACCCATAGGTCAGAGCCACGGCCTTTGTTTATTTTTGATAAATCACCATTGAATGGGTCCCCCAAACTTCTTTGTGGATATTAAGGGATCCTCATACTCAAAGCTGGGCCGACTTCATTATTGTCTCCATTCCTAGATCACCTTTATGTGTTATTTTGTACATTAATCATGACAAGGCTGTTGTCATGGTAAGTCAGTAATATACTAAAAATCAGAAAGTTCCCCCCTTTCGTGTGCCACCATGCATGGAGGGAACTTCAGAGACGTTCCAAACATTACCGTAGTTTTCCATCTGCTCCAGGACTCTGATAGCGCACTCCTGCTGCCGCGGGTAGTGGTTAAACATGCGCTGGATGTAATTCTGCGGAATGAACACCTCCTTGGGGAACACATCGAGCAGCTTGTTGTAAACCTCCAGATCTTTCTGCACCCCAAACTCCGGCATCCATCTAAGAGCCGCCTCGATCATCTCTATGTGACCTCTGCGCCTCACGTCCCGGTTACAGAACAGATCGAGCACTTGGACGAAAGACTCCTTGTTCCTCTGTTCTCGGTCAAACACATCTTCGTATGGAGTTATAGACGTTTGCGAGGAGATCTGCGGAGGGCCGGTGGGGGGGCGTCTATGGAGAGACCTGCACGCCTAGGACAAACAAGGCAATCATGTAAAAAAAAAAATGGCAGTTTTGTAACGATGTCAGAACTTAGAATGTCTTTAGCTTATATCAAGACCTTTTCCATCTTGTTAATAAGAGTGTAACTGCAGAGACACAAGGCGTACGTGAATCAAGGTCATAGAGGTTAACAACATACCGGCCCCATGTGGACAGAGTACATCCCCAACATCGCTGCACCCTTCAGCTATGAGACCTTCACTACAAAGCATCCTTGTCCAGGCTGTCCCTCTCCTTCCGATAGACTGTACCCCGTTTAGCGGTATCTCTTAATGTGGGGTAATATTATTATTATTATGTAATATTATTATTCTATAATAATAGTGCTAAGCGATTAACTGCTGCTCCATTGATAGCGGTTAGGATGAATACATTAACCAACATACCTCTTTCAAACCAAAAAATGAAAAAAAAGAATATTTTTCCTCTTCTTATAACAATGTTAGTGTAACTTGAAAAGAAGTGGAATGATCGCGTTGAGAGACAGCTGATTTAACCCCGAGAGAGCACTTTATACGGAGGATCTGGGACTTTACTCTATATGCGCTTTTGCACACTACTATATAGTTGTGCCTACTAAAATTGTAAGTGTATCCAGACCCCCCTCTCTGTGGACTTGTTTTAGATACTGCACCATTTGTGGTCTTTTCTATTTTTGTAGAGTTTTAGAAGATATTAAAATTCTGCTACCATCGAATCTTGATGAGCCTGACTTATTCAGCAAGTTTGTGAGTGGATCTTACACCTTTTTTGTTTTTATTTAATCTACATCCTACACTATTAGCGTTGTTTTTTGTTTTTTCTCCTCATGTATATGCGCTCCTTGGCTGTTTTGTTGTATCGTTGAACACCTTGAGGAAGAGTGTTTTTTGGAAGCTGCTATCTTGGGGAGTATAGATTTATTTATTTTTATTTTTGTCACTTACACTGTGCACGTGGAATTTGGATCTCTGTTTTTTGCGGTTTATACTTAGCGGTTAATAATCATAAGAAATAAGACATCCAAGACAAGCACACCATATGGAATTCTGTAAAATGTAACAGATTCCTTTAGATTTGTCTCAGATGCTGTATGCTGTTTATAATGTAGAAGGTGTTTTTTCTATATGATATGCAGTATGTGTGTCTAGCGAAAGCAAAAATTCTCACCTGAGCTTTGAAAGGTTCTGTGCCCGGCAGCCATCGTTCCCTTGGACACAGCTGGCGAGCTCGGATCAGACAGCGCAGGCTCTTCATCCTCACAGATCGGGATCTTGGGATCTACGCACCTGCGCAAGCACACGAACACATCTGACTACACGCTCAAAGCAACACGCGGAGGCACTAGCCTGGCAGCATTTCCCAAAGCAGAACATTACAGGGACAGAGTAAAGGTGAGCTATACGCTACCACGAGCCTAAATGTATAAAGGAGATTATAACACAAATGACATGTTATATCCCACCCATAACAGCTCGGCTGTCTAGTCGCCCGTTTTTCCTGTTGTTTAAGTTCCCTCATGACTACCACTTCTGCTGGAAGGCAGTTCCACTTATCTACCAGCCCCCCCTAGTAAAGTAAAAACTCATCATGTGATTACAGTCTGACGGCGCCATCAGCAAGGATTACCCGCTGTACAGCACTGCAGAATATGAGAGCGCTATATAAACCAATGCTTGTGTAATACTTTGCTACATGATGCAGACAGACATTAAACATGCAAATTAATTTAAAATGCCGTAAACGGTCCCAGCTAGAGATTTACATCGTTGGTTTTTTTTTTGTGGACGTAGCTTTATTGTCCATTTATCACAATACTTATCTGTTATAGATCAGTAAATTACTGGCGTGAAAAACAGAAGATTGGAGACAATGAAATCTAAAGCAATAGAGGAGAGGGGTGACTGCATATAAGGTGACCCGGAGTAATGGCTGAGAATGGGTCTTACAGGGTAACTGGGATGCATATTACATATATCCGCGTATATATACGACGCGGAACGCGCAAAACTTCAATTTCTGTAAATTAAAGGAGGTATTTAGACAGAACACAGAGCACATGTACCTAAGAGGGTCAGTGTCATTATAACTCTCCGGGCGCCGCCATCTTGGGGATGGATCCGGCCCCTCCGAGTGATGTCATTTCCGGGCGGCAAATGCCAACCGGCACAGCTTTATCGGCTGAGGAACTACAACTCCCATAGGCCGTCGCCATGCGCCATGAATGATAGAGCATCATGGGTGTTGTAGTTCAGCGAAAGGAAAAACGTCGAAAAAAAATTTATTTGTCTTTATTTAAAAGCCTAAATGATGTTTATATCACCTAAACCTCTATATTCTCTCTGTATATATGTATTTATTTATATAGTGCCAGCAGTTTACGCAGCACTTCTCATGTACATCATTATTCTAGGGAATACTCAGTGTAGGGTTCCTGTCGCTCATATCTTGCAATAAGGGTTGTGGGCATGATGGGAATTGTAGTCCAGCGCATCTAAAGCGTATAGGCGTCTGGGTGTGTTTACCCCCCTTTACTCTCGTCTCCCCAGCCCCCCCCCCCACACACACACCTGTCACAAGGTGCGCATGCGTTTGCGGCGTTATCTTTCTAAGCTGGCACTTCACCCGGTGTTATTCCAAAGTCCGTCAGGCAGTTTGGGCTCTGCCCCGACAGACCTGCTCTGCGGCTTTGCCCGGAAGCATGCGCCTCCGCCCTGCGGGACTCCATACCTGGTCCTAGAATCACACAGGTCACGATTAGAATGTTAGCTCTTCGGTGCCAGTTTACCCTCTCACGATGGTTCTTCCTTTCATTGTTGTACCCGTAGCTTCGAGGACCAGAATGCGGACCCTCGCTGGGGTTTATTCACTAAAGAGAGAGTTGTCAGGAGAGGAGAGTTGTCTTCCTGCAGCCTGAATTATCTATACATTAGAAAGAACTTCCATGTCCAAATATTACTCCTCCACCCGCCGTCCCTCTCTATTAGATCAAACTGTAGAATACAATTCTTTTCTACATATGTTGGGGGGTTGCATTAGATCGTAAGCTCTACAGGCCAGAATCCATTTATTTCCTCTCTTTATCATATTGTTATCACTGCTAATCAGTGCTCTCCCCGTACCCTGTATTAGCTCCATATCCGCACATGTGATAAGTTCTACGTGGCAGAATTCTTTCCGGATTTTTTGGGGGAGAATGTAAGCTCTTTTAGAATTTCCATCCCTCCGGCTGATGTATTTTCCTTGAAGATGTTCTCGGTGATGAAGGCAGGTTTGGAAAAACCATTTAAACGTTAAGCTGGTTTTGGAAAACCCACAAGCCTTTCCACCCGCTCCCGGCTCAGCCGCGTAATCTCAGAACAAACCCTTCATTCTGGAAAAGGAATTATGATGTAAAACCCTTACATAAAAATAATGTATTTAACCATTTAAATGATTTTTTTGAACCCTTAGTACAACAGAAAATTCTCTCTTCTAGAAAATATAAGGCAGGATGGGGTGCTTTATGAAGATGCAGCTTGCTCGTGATACAGACTTCAATTTTCATCTTCAAGAACCAACACTGCCAGGTTCCTCAAGCTAGAAGAGCTAAGCTGGCCCCGTATAATGTATTATTCAATAGATGACAAGACCGAAGAAATATCACTGATTTAACTATTTTACAGTAGAAAGGGCCAGTCGCGCTTTTACCGCAGCAGAAGCTCACTGGGAATGGACCTTCATAATGTGATGTCAATGACCTCTACGCCGTGGTCTCCTCGGGTTGAACCCCAGACACAGATTCTATTTCTTTAGGGAGTAAGTAAGGTTTGGGGATGTTCTAATCATTTACTTGTTCTAGAACTCAAGTTTGTTTCTTTTAATTACCTTAATGTTCACTTTCCAATAAAGAAAATAATATGGTTGTCCCATCTTCACTCAATAGATGGTCAGTACTTTCCAGTTTAAGTCACTACTTGCGAGTCTGCCTCAGTCCCTCTTTGGAAACCAAACCTCTTTGGTGGCCCTTTATTTCTAGAAGCTCAGAATCTTGATAGAATGGTGGAAACCTTCTGTGTTAATTTCACCGTACTGGGGTGAAGGAATCATAGTGCTTGAATCCTTAAATAACCGGTATTGTTCTAGATCCTGTTGGTATCCTCCCCCAGACATAATTCCAAGTCTTTAAAGAAATCATTAACTCACCCTCACCTAGCATGGCTCTCGGCGGAAAGAGCCGAGCTGACTTTCCAGGTAGGAGTGTTCTGACCGACCCGTCCTTCTACTTCTTAGAGGGTTAGGATCCAATCTGACCAAACAGGTCCCGTTAGGAAACGTTGAGCAGCAGATGCCAAGAGTGCTAATTAATTACTGCTTCTAAATCTCTGATCAGTTACGAGTCATTGCAAACATTGTTTCTCCGTGAGATGGCATTCCGAACATTGACTCATTCCGAACATTGACTCTTAATTCATAGACATTCCAAACCCTGACTCTTAATTCATAAACATTCCAAACATTCACTCTTAATTCATTAACATTCCAAACCCTGACTCTTAATTCATAACCATTCCAAGTCTCTTAATTGCCGAACGTTCTAGGCTCTTATTTAGAATTCTAATTCCTACCAAGTATTTACTGAGGCTTCCAAATCCGGAACCTCCTAGTGCGTACGACCCAACCATCGTTTTCAGTTTCTTCTCAAACAAGCTCATTTTTTAGGATATAGTTGGACGTAACAAATTCTGGAGCAACTCTAGGACATAATGGAGATGCTCTAAAAATACGCGACATCGTAGCCCTAATCGAGACCACATCTACCAAGAAGGGCTTTTCTTGCAACTAAAAGGTCATTGTAGCGCGTTTAAAGATACCGAGATGCTGGCACCGGCATTTACAATTAATTAATCAGGACTCATCATTTTCCCGTGTCTCTGTGTCCGCTGCACCTTAAAGAGAAATCCACACCGTAGTTTTTTTTTTTTTTTTGTGGGAACAAACAAAGCTTTTTTATTTAATAGTAAACATTGTATGGATGGTTTAAAGATGGAGCTGCCTCTGGACTCACGAAGAGTCATTCTTCAGCCCACAGGAAAGAAAAAACCTTTGTTTATTGAAGGAAATCTCTGGGGAACCATGGCTTGAAGAACTGCCCTTCCCTCTGGGCACTAAGAGGCTAACTCTGACTAGAACTAAAATGAAAATAATTTTTCATAGCAACAAGAAATATGTAGATATGTTGACATGCAGTTCACAGTCTGTTGCTGGAATCCTGGCACTCTTCGGATCTCTATGCCGGGGAGCCGACACTCCGCAGATTACTTTGCCAGGTAGCCAGCTGTTGAGATGGTCCTTCAAAACTCACCATAGTTTGTTTTATTAATAATATCAATGAAGAGAAATATTCCAAAAATGTTAAGAGTTGGGTATAAGCATTGATAGAATGTTTTAAAAAAACTCCTGATAACAACCAGCCGAGTCACACAAACACACCAAGACCACCATCGCCATTGTTGAGAGATTTGGGTTAAAATGGTTTGTAAAGATCCATCGGCTTCTCGTGTTAACAAGGGTGGAAAATTGTTCTAGGCGCCAGTGGTGTATTCTAGGCTAGTGGATGATCACGCTCCACGGCACGCCGATGCCCAATGGGCCAGTTATAAGAGGGACCTCTGATATCCCCAACTGGCCCATCTACACTATGGAGGACTCTGCCTGCTTGGCACATCCCATATAGCGTGATGTTTCCAGGCACGTCTTTAACACGGCTAGGTGCCTGTCAGGGCCAGAGTGGTGATAACAAAGGTGGCCCTGGCTTTTTAAGGCCAGCGGCCGCCTGAGGCTGTGAGTGTGGCTGATGGCAGGATATGACGGTCCGCGCTCACGTAGCCTGCGGCTGGGTATATGAAGCTGGTGGCTTCCACACTGGAGCGGCAGATCAGGGGAATACAGGGTGCTGTCTGCCAGCAGCCCACTGGGCATTTGCCCAGATGGCCAATCTGGGCCAAGTGACTATAGTCTGAGTCGTCAATAGCGACCATAAAAATTGTTATAGATTGGGTAACCACACTAGCCATTTTTCTCATTACACATCTACATTTCATATATTGCTGATCTGCACATGTAATTTATTTAGTATGTTTTATTTTTATTTTATTTGGTATATTTTATTTTAATTTTATTTTGTATGTTTTTATGTAATTTAATTTGATACGTTTTATTTTTTTATTTTTTTTGCCTTATATAAGGCAAGGACATCAATGCAATAGAGATGATTCTACCGTATTTCTTAATGTTCTTCACATCTTCAGGATGTTTACATCGTATATATAGTGTGTGTTTTTGTTTATAATTGGAAAATATATGTGTAAAAATAAAGAATGGGTAAAAAGAACCTTCATTTAAAAGATCCGTAACGTAATATAAACCTTTTACATATTCTCCATTTATTTTAGACATGCGGTATTTATGGACAAAGGCTTATTCTAGTGCAATGTTATAAAAGTGGTCTTATTACTATAGCAACCGGATATTCTGTCCATTTATAGTTTGTAATGTTACGATTGTAATTATTAATAGCAATACTGATAATAACAGTGATAATAATACTGATGATGATGATAATATTAATAAATCATACATTATGGATATTATTCTGTTATAGTGTTTATACAGAACAGAAAGTATATGGAAGAGAATCCAGAAACAAGATACTCTGGGCAGCGGTCCGGTCAGAGTTCTTGCTGATTCAGTGTTTGCTGACACGTATGTTGAGCGATTGCATGACCCCCGCGGGAGATCGAGGTGACCGCCAGTCACAGGGATGTAGTGGGTCAGGGGGCATTTCAGGGCATTAGATTGGCAGGAAAAGAGAGAGAAGAGGAAGTGAGAGAAAAGAACATCCACGCGCTGATACATTTTGTGTATATTTAACCAAAACCGGGGTTGGCACCAGACGTGCGGGGACTGTCTCCCCCTAGGTGTTTTTAGGGGGACACCAGAGGGGGCTGGGACAGTAGGGGGGGTCATGGTGGCACTTGCCCCCTGGGCCGATCTAATTTTTTTTTTAACCCCTTAAGGACAATGGGCGGTCCCAAAACCCATAGAAAACAATGCATTTTGAGCCCGTACATGTACGGGCTTTGTCATTAAGGGGTTAAATTGGGTGATATCCTTAGACAATTTTCTGCATTTCACATGCAGTTTCCCATATGGCCACCTAGGCAGCATTAACAACGTGACTGGATCCTTTCTATGCTCCATGCCTTGGCTTTTTACGCAGACCCTTTCTGTAGATGCGGACGGGACTGGTCCGTGCACATCGAGTGTGTCGTCTGCCGAAAGTGTTCTCCTTTCCGCACACAAACGGGACCCCCAGTGATGTTTGGAGCTGACTGCAAGTATATCACATGATGAGGCATTTCCTGCAGGGCAAATAGAAGGGGTGGGGAAAGGGGCAAATGCATATGGGGGGGGGGATTCTGCAAGGGGCATGACTAAAAATAACCTCATCAATATACCCATTGTACAGCGCCGTGGAATGCGATGGCGCTATATAAAACAATAATAATATGCATTAAAGTACATATGATGGCTGAACAGGACTTTTGGGAGGAAGAAGTGTTAAGCTGGAGCTCAGGCTGAGTGTGATGTGAGTGGCGGCTCTTTAGTCCATCTGCAGATAACATAATGAAGGAACCGGCAGGCTTTAGATCTATACCGATAAATGGCAGGAGATATAGAGAGATATAACGGGTTGTTTACGCCGCACCGTGACCCGCACGCGGAGATTTCACAATTCCCAGAAATCCCATCCACCACTTTTATAATTTCAGACAACCAGGACGTGGGAGGGGATAACGTGACAGGAGGGCGTGGCTGTAGCCAGAGTGGGCGTTGTTAAATCGCAGGAAAAGGATTTTTGCATTGAGTGGGCGAGGCTGAGGCGGGGCTGAACCCAAGCTGGAGGCGGGGCTACATGTGTTGACGTGTTTGTTGAGTGCAGGGACTCGGGAGCAGGAATTACCCCCTGTGCTGTGGGGCAGTTAGGAGGGGATGGAGCGTCGCCCGGTCTGCCAGCTCCGGACTCGCAGCGCTGCATGGGGTAAGATCAGAGCTTTGTACCCCTTTCTTACCCTGCAGCCCCCCCCCCACAGGGTTACAGAGAGCAGCGACTGAGAGATCGGACCCCATCTGTTGCATTGTATGTAAGGGATGAGTATCAGTGTGTGATGTGTGCCCGGAGCACCTATATTATAGCATAGCATGTCATCGTGTCTAATGAACATGTGTTAACATGTATGTGCAAACACACAGGGACTGCCAGGTGCTGGGAATACACGTCCATTAGTTGTTTGTTGGCAGAGTCACATGATTTACTCACACGCTTTATCTAATTATAACTTATATTTTTCAACACCGGCAATATGTATTATATATACAGTTATATTAATTATAGTATGTAAATATAATATATTGGAGTTATGTTAGCATTACCAGTACTGCAGACAGCTGGTTTATTGTAACAGGAGCCGGGTTACCATTAAAATGTTACAGGGGTAATTAGGCACTCAGGGGCCGGGTTACTGTAATAAGATGTTACAGG
>VKOC01000003.1:39887926-39910646 GCA_009364415.1 Spea multiplicata | reverse complement strand
ATACACAGCCACTCTAACACCATACGCTTACACATACATACATATACACAGCCACTCTAACACCATACGCTTACAAACACGTACATACACTAGCTCTCTTATTATCCATGCAGTTCAAACGCTTCCCTTACCCCAACCTCCCTCTCAAATTTTGAGCTCTATTTTTTCTGTGTTTTCAGTAATGTATTTCAATGAACTCGAACATGGTTAATTTCCAACTTAAAATAAATATTTGTTTTACATTATTCAGACAATGCCGGTGCTCTTCCAATTGGTCCCAACCCATTACACAATGTCATGGGCCACCGCGATATTAGATTTTCATAGGTATCTCTTATGTTCTTCAAAATATACTTTAAAATCATGTTTTTTCTTTATTCTATGACATATGGGGCTGGTATTCAATTATTTCCACTGAAAACAGGCATTTTGGGTGAGGTGAAAAGTGTAACGTGGAAATCTGAGGCATCTGAGGCTTTGATTGGCTTGCTTTTGTACATTTTTCCTAGAAAAGGCATGTTGTGATGTATTTTGAGGCCCAGTGCTTGACACGGTATTGTACATGCGCGGGGTTAAATACTTCCCATGGCCGAGAGACAAAATTCCTAATAAAACACTCCTGCTTTTGTCTCCTGGAATACGAAGGAGGGAAGAGAATTCGCTATGACTTTTCAGAACAAAATCGCACTCGTTTTTATTTATTTTTTCGTTCACACCTACATACACCCATACGCACAATGCACTGCTGTGTCGTGGGCTCTATTTCTGAAAGGGAAGCAAAAAAATACAATAATACGAGGAAAATATGAATGTAAAAGTTATAAACAACAAAATAAATAGCCAACAACAGGGTGTGAAGATGGAGGTGGGGGCCGCACTGCGATTAACCCCTTAAGGACAATGGGCGGTCCCTAAACCCATTGAAAACAATGCATTTTGAGCCCGTACATGTATGGGCTTTGTCATTAAGGGGTTA
This sequence comes from Spea multiplicata, assembly GCA_009364415.1. Taxonomy (NCBI): domain Eukaryota; kingdom Metazoa; phylum Chordata; class Amphibia; order Anura; family Pelobatidae; genus Spea; species Spea multiplicata. The sequence continues at coordinate 39,909,670 of VKOC01000003.1, read as the reverse complement.
AGAGCTTGTAAATGTAAATGCCAATCGTGCCAACCAACACAAATTATCTTTATTAGCAGCATTCTGAACATTTTTTTGTATAAGGTAACTTTATGAAGAACAGATGAAACGTAAATGGTATTTAATGTCTGTCTTAGTATAATAAACGTCCAGTTTGTGCAAATTAAATTGCCATTTGGTGTCCTGCGGGGGGCCCAATGTTTTAATGATTTGCCCATGCGTAGGTGTCTGTTACGTACTCTCTTTGACAATGCTTTGACTGGGACTGTCCCACAGATACTAGGACAGTTGGGAGGCATGGGGGGGGTCATGCTCTGTTTCCTGGAGTCCCGAGGCCCGTCCAGCGGTGTTTTCAGTAGAGTGAGGATTGTGTTTTGGTGGAGTTTGTGACCGGTGGGAACGGCCGCACGTTCTGCTGCGGTAGATAATAATCAGAGTACATGTTTGGGTCGCTGTACGTCTGACAGTCAAAGTCCTGCTTCATGTCTACAAACAGCACGCGGCTGGAAGACCTGCGCAGAGAGATAAAGAGATGTAACGCGCACGTACAGCATTTCAAATGTAAACAAACGCCACGTCTCGTGTATCTGCCGCCAGATATTTCCCAGCCCCTCCCATCTCCCTATATAATTATCGCTCCATACATATTTCTATATAACCTCTCCCTATACGTCTCTCAGCGCCATTGGTTTGTGAGGGCCTTGGGGTATTTAAAGGGACACTCCAGCCATCTTAAGCACTTTGCAGATGATAGCCGAGGGGTCCCTGTACATTTGCGTGGTGCCCCCCTTGCAAATCTATAGGGGAATTGCCCCTTTCCCCACCCTCCAGCTATTTCCGTCATGGAACGCGGGTAGGTGGTCCCATGACCCGGAGACGGAGCGCTTAACCCAGAGAGATCCCATGTATGTTCATGACCCCAGGGGCTATTATTTATTCCTAGATCAACCATCAGTGCCATAGCCAACCCCCCCCCCCAACCAGGACAACATTGTTGGGGGGGGGGATAGAGGAGTGACTGGGGGCGAGGTTAGAGGCAGGACTGTACTGCAAAAAAAATGGGTCAGTTGGCAGGTATGCAGCGGTTATTACATTTGTAATAATGGGAGGGTCAGTAAACTGAGCTGTTATTATACTCTTGCTGATTAATATTACACGGCTACTTGTAGACTTCAGTGACTGTTCTGCAGCAGGGACTGTGGCCCCTAGAACCCCCGTCCCGTAACGCGACAGCAACAGAGATCAAGAATGTATTTTTCTGGTTACTAAGTAATCAGCAAAGATGAAAAGGCGCGTGACACGGGTAGCTACACATATGTGCAGAGATGGCTTCATACTCATGTGCCTGCCTCGTGTGATACGTTACATCCCTGTGCCTCCCAACTGTCCCACTTAGCATGGGACAGTCCCGATTTTGACACTCTGTCCCACAGCATTATTCTGTCCCAATTTCATTATCCAGAAATGTACACCGCGCATGCACAGAATTATGGGTGCACGCTGTAGTGCTGCCCGTTTGAGTGACATTTTAGGTCCCCCCCGGTGGGGCTGAAAGTTGGGTGGTACGCATTCTGAATATTTGTTACTAAAATCCATGCAGAATAGAGAGTGTCGCCCATTTGGGACAGTGAGGGCGGATATGACATAGGAGCTTACACTCACATGCTGATAAATATTCAAATATTCAAGAACAATTAATACAAAGCAACGATATTAAAAGTAATAGTTACACGTGTATACTTATACATATACGGGCTTGTCTACATGTGTAAAGATCTACATATTGTACATTATAAACTATATATATATGTATTAAAAAAAATACCAAAACATCCGAAATATGGTAACTGTATGTGTATATTACATTATTAATATAGCGCCAGCAGATTCCGTAGCGCTGTTACAATAGAAGACAGGGAAAATAACACGAAAATGACATAATGTACACTGGTACAGACGGAGAAGATGACCCTGACCTTATAATATATATGTATATATAATACGGCTTAATCCATTTACATAGACACACACACATATATATATATATACATAAATCTAAATACAGAATACATATATATTATCAGACATATAAGACTAGTCTTAGTGATGTGTGATATAAGTGTATAGTCTCATTCTGTTTAACACACAGCCATATATTCTTCCAGCGGATTAGAGGAAAAAATGTTATTTTCTGATTTCCCCTGGAAATGCTGGTGGGGGGGTTAAAGGGCCAGGGGGAGGGGCAGGAGGATGTGATGGTATTTGTGGCATGCATATAGAAAAGGCTCGGTATGGCTGTAAGCGCCTTCGGCTGGATGTGTTTGTTCCAGATCACACTGTACACACCTATGCTGGGCAGGGCACTCCCTGTTGATGTCACATCATGTGTTATAAGCCCCACCCCTTTACTGGGCGGGAAGGGAAGCTCATTTACATTCACACCACTTTTAACCCCGCCTACTTGTGTGCCCTAAAAAAAAAAAAAGTGAATTAATTCAAACTTACCCAGGGATCTCCCAATCAGTCTGCTATCTGAAGGAGTAGTGAGTGCACCCGGTCTGCCACCCCTGATCAGCGGCAAAAGGGGCAACAATTACCAGAAATCAGGAGAAGGCACTGGGATTTAAACATGAGGCTCCAAGCATCTCTGCTGCTGCTATTCCTACTGAAGATTGGCACTGCCAGCTTAGGTAAGATCTACATATATATATACCCCTATATATATATATACACACCCCTATATATATATATATATACACATACACACATACATTGCACTAGGTGCCTGTCACGCTAGAGATGCACATGATGTGTTCTTGCTGATACGGTGTATCTGTTAGCCGTTACATAGCATCACTTGACATGCCTTTGACTGTACAGGTGTAGAACAGGTGTGTGCTTTGCCTGTATCCGGGAGGGATCTGGTGACACCGGGATCACTCTGTCTGTGTGGGGGTGGATTTATTGCACCTGCCTCTTGTCAGGTTCAGGAATTTGCCTTCGGGAAACGGGAATCTAAGCAGAGAATGTATACGATGTCCCTGTATTAAAATCACTGGAATGTTTATTCTTCTGTAGCTTCCCCGTGAGCTGTCAGCTTAGTAATTGTGTACATTGAGCCTGATTAACCCTATACATGCCTTATATAACGGCTTGGAGATCCGGGGTTTAAATGATCGTTGTAGCATCAGTCAGAAGTTTTAAGCTTCAGGTTTTTTGTACCATGTCAGGCCCCGTAGACTGTATGCAGGTAAAGGCTGCAGTGGTGGCTTTCTGTCCGCACTACGTTTTTGGGGTTAATCAAGGCACCCTGCCAGGTTATCAAGGAAAGGCGTCTCATTGACGTTTACAACCGGCTTTTCCTTTCCTTCCACTATCATCAGAGGATTGCCCGTCCAAGCCCCGCCTATCTCCGGTGAGGGCATGCGGCGAGCGAGCCGCGGATTGGCTTCTTTAGAATCTGCCGATCGCGAGCCCCCGCCCCACCGGCCAATCAAAATGTTGTTGGGGCGGGGCCTAGATAGGCGTTTGTTGCGAGCGGTTGTTCGCAGGCAACCGCGTGGCGAGAATCTCCTCCCTTTGTGGGCGGGGACTCTAAACCCAAGCGGGCGTGGTTTCCGTAACGTCTACCCGCCTTTTTTTTTTCCATCTAGCGTTCAAGTTCAAGTGCAGGACAGGCTGCGCACGCCTTACGTTACTATGAGGCTAGGGCGTGGGCGCTGCAAAGCGGTTCCCGCATGTACACGGTGTGTAGTAGGAAATACTGGCCTTTACGTTACTTTCCAGTCCTTGGTAGGCCGGAAATACATGATAACCTGTTTGAGGGGGGCATACAAAGCATTCAGTCAGGAATATTCCCGTGGTTACTATGGTGACTGCCTCACTTAATTGTGCCTTGGGGTGCTGTGCATGTATCATATATCATTAGTAAAATGCATATATTTATAAAAAATTCAAAATTGCGGTTGTTATGGTTACCTGTACAGGAAGGAGGCCAAATTACTGTAAACAGGAGAAATCTAGTTATACTGGTGCACAGGAATTCCATATTTTTTTTTACACTTCCCCCTACTTTGTTCCAATTAGTGTCAGTTTTAGGATTACCTGGAACTTAATTTTGAACTTTATAAAAATGCCTTAATGCCCCACAAGCAAGGGCGTTAACGATAAATGGCAACATTTAATTAAATTATATGGAAAAAAATATACATTTACGTGAAAAAGGCCGACACAAGCAAGTTTTTGGTCGAATTTCCGTGTGGTTACCGGCTGCGGAAACCCCCTCTTCCGCTCACTTTTTCGTAAATAACTTAAATGTATATTTATGGGTCGGAGTACAGCTTATGGCAAAGCGGGGCGTTAAATAATATAATAAATTATATAAATAATATAGAAACACGCCGGCTTTCAGGGCCTTTTAAGTTTTTAACCTCAATAAAAGGGGACATCATTTAAAAAAATATATAGGGGATATTTTGCAACTTATTTCCCTTTTTTTTGGGTAAAAAAAAATCCTGCGCTAAGTTTGTGGCGTCGGACAATTCCAAACGTGTCCGCGAGTGCGTCTCTGGCTCCCCGGGCCGGGCGGCTCCCATCCCAGTTGGTATTCACCGCTTACAACTCCTACAACGCTCAGCAATTCGCCTTGCCGGCTTTACCCCCACGGAAAACCCAAGTTCCATGTAAATCTTATGGGGTCCGGCACCTACCCCTCTTTGTTATATAGCCATTAACCCTCTGCAGCCCGACGTGCGTCCGGAACTCAAACTACGAAGCGTTCCAGAGCCCGGTTTAATAATATACATCGCCGTATACCTGCCTTCTGTTTATTTTGATTCCTTGTTCAAAAAATCTAAACACACGGCGGCGATAACCATTATCTTCAAAAAACTACAGTGTCCTCTGATAAAAGGGCTTGTAAAGTAATCTGTCGCTTTCTACATGAAAGTGTCCAAGCTCTCTGCTTATCTCTCCAGTTGTAAAAGCTTATCTTTTTTTCTGTAGGGGTAACTTATTTAGTAGTTTAAGAATGAATGATACTTTGTGCCCTAAAATGGCACCGCGTTCTCCTCCCCTCGTAGATCATTCTATAGGGAACAAAAAAATCTTTGTTGCGAAACCTGCTGGATTACATTTCAAGTGCGGTAAATGAAACGTCTTTCTATACGCTGATTGACGTGTATATATATATATATATGTGTGTGTGTATGTATGTGTATATATATATACAGTATATATATATATAACATTCTGTAACTTTGCAGAATGTTTGAGGGTTCTCCATTCCTCTTGCGCAGAAAGGTTTTATTGCACCTCGTGTTCTAAGATAAGGCCGATGGCGCCGTGTGATAATGTGCCCTTGGCTGCTGATTCAGTGTTGAAGGTACAGCTCTGTTTTCCACGAGGGGTTAAATTCACAAAACTCCCACCAAATTATGCCCGGGGGGTGGGCACCTAGTATGCCTGAAAATACCTCTAACTGCAGCTTCAGATTGCTGCCCCAGCCGCTCCTGCATCTCTGTGCGATCGTATCCGTTAATCACCCCGTATTTAAACCGTACAGCGCCGCGGAATATGTTGGCGCTTAATATAGAGTAATGACAAAAAGAGGGGCAGTAAATGCTATACGTTAAACTATTGCATGGAATAATCTGCCGGCAGATCGGACCCCATCGGCCCGTCTAAGTCACCCATTTCTCCTGCCGTAAAGACTCGGATTCAGTTGGTCTCGTCTTGGATTCGGGAGCCATATGTCTGTCCCATGTGTGTTTAAAGCCCCCTCACTGTATTACCCTCTACCACCTCTGATGGGAGGCTGTTCCACGTGTCTACCCCCTCTCACAGAAAGTCCTACCGCATATCATCTCCACATTTTCTCTGCTTCGTTCTCTGGTTCTTTTTGTTCTTTCAATTCTCTAACCGACCTCCTGTAATTCATTTAAGGCGACGTCTGGATTGTATCAGAAATCTTTCGGGCTGGTTTCCAGCTAAACAGTAAGGAGTGGCTGAGGGTCCTGGGAGTGGGCAGCTTATTTCCTTAAGGCTTATTCTTACTAGGTGACTAAACTAGAATTAAGTAAAATCTATTCAGCAGACCTTGAATGATAACGTTATTGAGGTGGTGGTAGATATATGGAACAGCATCCCAGCAGAGGGGGAAGCGGATAATACAGTGAGGGGGCTTAAACATGTATGGGACAGGCGTACGGCTCCTGAATCAAAGACGAGTCCAGCCGCTCTTTAAATAACGTACGGCGGGGTCTGATATTCATTCAGGATAAAGTTCAGGCGTGGGCGACTCGCTTAATGTTTAAACCAAACGTTAATCTTAGACGCTGCGATAATTGAGCCACAAAAATGTGGGTCCAAAAAAGTTGCTTATTTCAGGCATCTTCCCCGACGACCGTTTATACCGAGGAGCTCTCGTAACGGGGAATTATTGGGGATTAATCTCCCAGCAGAAGGGACGGCGCACAGAACAAAGTCAGCGGCAGAGCCATTCAGCCCAATTATTGGACCCGGGCCTAGCCCCCTCTCATTAGCATCGCATCATCTAGTGGTATCAATGTGGGGATTCTCAGAGGGTCCTTGAAATGTAATATTTGACTTTTTGTCTTACTAATTTTACATTTTCTCTTAATATTTTAAATGTAGAATTACTGCGGGGGGGGGGGGGGAGCCACGCAGGGCGTTTTCTTCCTATACAGAGAGCGATGGAGCCCGGCCAACATTTTCTAAGCCGTTTCTTGTGCTCTTCCCACTGCGAAATGCCTCCGGCCCCCCCGAGACGGATTTAAACTCCGGCTGACTATGCTGTTCCGGCATTTGAAACCTGATCCGGCCGTCGGCGCAGCAGCGCAAGCAGCCTTTCCTGCTTTCCAATCCTTTTACAGCCACGGCGAGCCATAAAACACGCGGAATACACTCATCGCCCCGTATAATATATATATATGAAAGGCATGGAGAGATACTGAAGTGCTGATATACTTATAGTGTGTGTATATGTGTATGTATGTATATGTGTCTGTGTGATATATATATATATATATATATATATATATATATATATATACATACACCGGTCTAATATACTTATAGGCTTTGATGCACATCTAACACTTCAGTAAAGTTTCAGCATCTCATCCTGATGAAGGAAGCGCTTTATACAAATATTTCTGTACTGCTGAGATATTTTATAGGATTGTAACCAGACACAACATCCATCTCCCCGGGGTATTTCCATACATGAGAAAAATGACTCTACGTCCGTTTAACACGTATGTTTCATTATCCCGTGACAATCTTACACATGCCCGGGGTGTACAAGACATGGTCGAGCGCAATCCGCGTGTCACATTTTTACTATACTTGTTCTGGCGGGAGTAACACTCCCATTAGGCTTAGCCTGAAGACTGGGCTGAGTAACACTTCTTGGTTCTGTAGCTGTGATAATGGGATATCCGATCTATCAACGTGGCTATGATGTCATTCTGGGTGCATGTTGCCTAAATGCAGCGAGCTCCATTACACCCCAGTTCTGCGATCAGAGGAACATCCATATAGTTCTCTAAAAGTGATTTAATTGTTAGAGGACTGGTACATGCGTGTAGCTTTACACGCTACATAGACCTATTTTAATCTTTTATTTGTGGCGGTTCAGCGATACACATGATACTCACCTGACATCGACGGGATCTATTTCAACGTACAGATCTTTGAAGCGAGGCACATGATTTCAGAGTTCTGTATGATCATGTGTCGTCGTTCTATAGGCATGCACCGAGCGCTCACGCCTCCCTGCCCTTTAGCTGTGCAGGGCCTGTGATTGGCTGTCCATATTTATTGCCATGGTGCATTTTTGTTGTCCATTTACAAGCTGGGAAAAGCGTGCATGCGCTCGCCGGCTGTGGTGGCTGATAATATCGCTGCCAAAACGTTTGCTGTTACACGTAAATCCTCAAACCCCGTGTTTATTTTTATATATCGGGTTCTATTTCTCCTGTTTTATCGCTCCCGGTATATTATATCATTTATCACAGCAGCTGCTCCTGGGAAAGTTCAGCGCTAATCTTATGAGATTAACCCTTATGATCAGCCCTGTAACCCTACGTGTGCCTGACAGTTCTATGTGTAAGATAGTGTTTCTCGGGTGTAGTTGTTCTCATCTTCATATACATGTATGTGTGTGTGTGTGTGTGTATATATATACATGTATGTGTGTGTGTGCAACAGCCTGGCATGTTGCTTATTGTGTTTTTTCTTCTCCTTTCAGTTAATAGAAAGTGCGACCGTAACGAGTTCCAGTGCGACGACGGCGAGTGCATTCCGCACAAGTGGGTCTGTGACGGCAGCCCGGAGTGCGACGACGAGTCCGACGAATTCCCAGACACGTGCAGTGAGTATATTTACTGTAACCCCTAGGAACACTACTCTTTACTATACAGCCCCTAGCCTTCATTCACAGAAACGCCTAGGTGGCATCTCATTTTACATACATGTGCAGATCTGATGTAAATCAGTGTTTTTTGGGTGCCCCCCCCCTTTCTCTTACTCATTCTATAACCTAGGGATTTTTTTTCTAATGAATTATTAGCTTGATTTTTAATTTAATTTTATGATCTCGTCCCAGAATCCGCAACATGCAGCTCCAACCAGTTCAGCTGTGGCGGGAGGATAAATCGGTGTATTCCTTTATCGTGGAAGTGCGATTCTCAAATTGACTGCGAAAACGCCTCGGACGAAGAGAACTGTCGTAAGTTACCTTGAGCGACGTGTTAACAACCAGGTCTCCTGCGCCAAGTCTCTGCTGTAGATCTGCTGTAGATCACTGGTGTCTGATCTTAGTTACCGGTTTGTTAGATACATTAACATTTGTAATTGTGTTTAATGATTTTGGGGTTGTTTCTTGTAGCCTCCAAGTCTTGTGGCGACGACGAGTTTCAGTGCCGCAGCGGGAAGTGCATCTCCCTTTCCTATGTGTGTGACGAGGACCACGACTGCGACGACGGCAGCGACGAGGATTCCTGTCCGGCCCCCACCTGCGCCCCGGCGTATTTCCAGTGCCACGCCGACGGGAAATGCATTCCCAAGTTGTGGTCCTGTGACGGGGACAGCGACTGCGACGACGGATCGGACGAGCTTCAATGCGAAGGGAACGAGCCCATCAAGACCGACAAGCCATGCGGCCAGCTGGACTTCCACTGCGGCAGCGGAGAATGTATACACATGAGCTGGAGATGTGACGGCGGATTTGATTGCAAGGATAAATCTGACGAGAAGGACTGTGGTACGTTTCAGACTTCTTGTCTCTCAGGAGATAAGACCCATTCTGCTCATCTAGTCTGCCCGTTTCCGAATAAACCTCCCTCACAGGGCCGGCCCAGGACTTAATGCCGCCTGGGGCGAAGTTTAAAATGTCTCCCTGCTCTGCCACGGTGCCGGCTTGTAATGCTGAGGCGCCGGAAATTGACGTTTTCACTTCCCGCGCTCAAAGCATACCAAGCCAGGCACACCAAGGAACCGAACCGCCGACGAACAGGAGACTCCCCGCCCAGAGGAGAGAAGAGAGGGCCGAGCGGGTAAACGAAAACCACTCGGCGCCCCTCTCTCTCCTCCACATTAAAAAAAAAGTGCTTGGGGCGCCCCTTCAAAAGTGCTGCAATTGCCCCACTCGGCTCCATTGTAGGGCCGGCCCTGCTCCCTCCTGTACTTTATTAAATCCTTTCATGTATTTAAATGTTTCTCTTGCAAGGGGAGTGGGGTGAAATAAGGATTGTCACCTTTGCCTCATAGTATGAGGCCAATCTGTGCCTGGTTTATCTCATTGCTAATTTGCATGCCTGCCTCCCCCCCAGTTAAAGCCACTTGCCGGCCAGACGAGTTTCAGTGCGACGACGGGTCCTGTATTCATGGCAGCCGGCAGTGCGACCGCGAATACGACTGCAAAGATCTGAGCGATGAGCAGGGCTGTGTGAATGGTGAGTGTTGGGCTGGAGAAACATGCCCTAAAATACCCGCTCCATATACTTTAACACCAGCTGTGGGGATAAATATATATATATAATTATTTTAAGTCTGATTGCCTTTTTCTTTCTACTCCCAGTGACAAAATGTGAAGGCCCCTATAAGTTCCAGTGCCGCAGCGGAGAGTGCATCTCCATGGACAAAGTCTGCGACACCCATAGAGACTGCAGAGACTGGTCGGATTGAGCCCGTCAAAGGATGCAGTAAGTCTTTATCATATGGTACACCCCCCCCCCCAACTTCCTGTGCTGTGATTGGTCCAGAACTTCCGTGCCGACGAATCCTTGGCGCTAATGGGTCAGCTTGCTGATCCAACTCGGACTAATGGAAAAAATATTCTTTTTTTTTTAAAGAATTTTGCATATCTCATAACAAAATCACATGATAAAATGACCTATATTAAGATGGAAAGTAACGTCTTCGCTATGCTTACCCGGTTGCCTTGTGCTCCTCCACAGGAGAAAACGAATGCATGAAAAGAAATGGCGGCTGTTCCCATATCTGTAAAGACCTTAAGATCGGCTATGAGTGTTTGTGCCCTGAGGGCTACAGGCTGGTAGATGGGAGACGGTGTGAAGGTAATTTTATAAAATATTTTGTGAAAAATTGAAGCCCCCAGTGTTGTTTTTTTTTTTTGTTTTTTTTTTTTGGCCCCGCTCGTTCCTTTTGGTTTATGGCAGCCACTCGGGATGTAATGATGGCCACACTTTTTTTTGTGTGGCAGCTTCAGTCTGTAGATGAAGGATTTTCAACTCTGTCCACCTTCTTTACCAGATATCAATGAATGCGAAAACCCAGACACCTGCAGCCAAATCTGCATCAATCTGATCGGCGGATACAAGTGCGAATGTATCGAGGGCTACCAAATGGACCCAATGACCAAGTCCTGCAAAGCCATCGGTATGTGAAGCGTTAAAAACCGTATTCTCAAGAATATTGCTGTAAATCCGTATCCTTTGTGTCTCCTTCTCCTCTGCGGGTTGTTAACCTCTTCTGTTTCCTTGTTTAGGAACCGTAGCTTACCTTTTCTTCACTAACCGCCATGAGGTGAGGAAGATGACCCTGGATCGGAGCGAATACACCAGCTTTATTCCACATCTGAAAAACGTGGTGGCGTTGGATATGGAGATAGACAGCAAAAAGATCTACTGGTCGGACCTCTCTCAGAAGAAGATTTACAGGTAACTCGATGGAGTCCCAAACCAGTAACATGTCTAGCAGGTCCACGTTACATTAGAATACTTCCTTAATTTTTTTTTTTTTTTTTTTTTTTGCACCAAGTAAAAATCTATTTAAAAAATATTGGTTATTGGACCTTTGTTAATTCTTTATAATCATTATTATGGTTTGTAAAATCTTATATGTTTTGTTTTCTTTCTTTTAAACACTGCCCCCTTTCTTCCTTACTCGCAGCGCTCTAATGGACAAGGCGCATAACTTTTCCCACCACGCGACCGTGATCGGTAATGAAATTCAGTCTCCGGAAGGCATCGCCGTGGACTGGGTCCATGGCAACATCTACTGGACCGACTCTGCATTCAGCACCATATCTGTGGCCAACACGGAAGGATCAAAGAGGAAAACTCTCTTTAAGGAGGGTCTGGCCAAGCCGCGCGACATTGTGGTGGATCCTTCCCAAGGGTAAGAGAACAAGAGCTTGCGCTGAAATGCACGGCGTACGAACTGGTATTTGGGGAGGAATATCTTGTGTGCAGGTTACAGGGTCTTGTTTAAGTGGTGCAATAATGGTGCTCTCCATGTTTCAGGTTTATGTACTGGACAGACTGGGGTCTGCCTGCCAAGATTGAGAAAGGAGGTTTGAATGGCGTGAACAGACATACCCTGGTTTCAGATGGAATTGAATGGCCCAACGGGATCACCCTGGGTGAGTAATTCAAGGATTCTCACTCCAAATGGGCCAGGAGCTCCCTCCGAATCCTCCTTTTAAACAACTCAAAATATCGTCTGCCAAGGGCGTTGTTGGCTAAACTAAGTTGGTATCTTATCCCAACACCATCACAATAGCGTGTAGTTCCAATGGCCCTGTTATATATTGGTGGTTTGTGACTTGAAGGCCATGTTTCAGGTGGCAGAAGCTAACATGAGATCTCTGCTCCCGGCATTTTCAGACTTCATGAGTCAGAGGCTGTACTGGGTGGACTCGAAGCTTCACTCTCTGTCCTGTATCGATGCTACCGGAGATAACCGGAAGACCGTAATAGTCGACGAAGAACACTTGGCTCATCCTTTCTCCCTCGCCGTCTTTGAAGTGAGTCTACATTTATTAGCCATGTTCATACTTTCACTCACACTCGTCGTTTGGGGGCCAGTGGGCTAAGCTGTGCTCACGGGGTTCCCGTGGCCAACCGTATCTGTGTCCGAGTCACTGCGGTGGTCATCCCTACACTGCTTAACAGGCTAATCCCGCCAGTGCTGTAAAATCCGTAGCGTAATTCACGGTATACCTGGAGTATGTATCACGCACGTTTATAGAAACCCCTGGTTCTACAGCAGAAGAATTTTTTAAAGTAGCATTGAACTTGCGCAAAGTTCGGCTCCCAGACAACGCTGTCTGTGTCAATATTTGCGCGATTTATCTTTGTCTGATCTTGTTCTGATGTAACGCGTTCCCGGCACAAACATTAACAGGAGTTGGGGGACTCTTGGGATTTTGCCCTTTCCGTGATCCGTTATCTACCCGTAATAACGCTCTGATGTTTTATTCATTCACTTTAGGACCTTGTATTTTGGACCGACAACGAAAAAGAAGCCATATTCAGGGCCAACAGACTTACCGGAGAAAACATTGTGAAAGTCGCCGAAGATCTGTCCTCTCCGGACGATATTGTCTTGTACCACAACATGAGACAACCAAAAGGTACGGCGCCTTACCTAAGAACAGTTTTACATTAGACTCCGTGTTATTCATGTTTTTCAGGCTCCTTCAAACCATTATTTGGGGTTTTTATTTGAATAAGGAAGACAATAAAACCAGATCCTATATAGAGTAGGGATGCCGAGGTCTGTGGGGAGTGTTAGTAAGATGTCTCTTTATTGAGTTGGTCCCTTTTCTTTGATCAGTGACACATTGTATACATTCAGTGCCCCTTTTAATAAAGCTCTGTATTTTTTATAATGTATTTATTTGACCTGCCTCATATTTATTTATTTTTTTTCTTCTTTACCCGTAGCTCAGAACTGGTGTGAATCTCACCATCTTGGCAATGGCGGTTGTGAATATTTGTGCTTGCCGGCCCCGCATGTCAACAGCCATTCCCCAAAGTTCACGTGCGCCTGTCCCGATGGCTTGCTCTTGGGGCCAGACATGAGAAGCTGTGTGGCAGGTATGTTGGTTGGCTTCTTGTGCTTCAGCTCGCGGGCACAGTCTTTTGACTGGATCCATAATGAGATTCTTCTGTGAGCCCTCTTTATGTAGCCAGACACATGCTCCACAAAAGAGTTATTGTACATCAGAAGCTGGGGGGGGGTTCCATGGGTGGCTTATAATATAGTCTATGTATATGAGTATAGCATATGCTCATCAGAAAAACTCTACTTTTGGCATTTCATTGTTTTGTTTGCCCGAAAAGTCCTAATCCGTGTTTCTATCCGTGTGATCGCTCATTGTTCTTCTTCAATTATCCAGAAACGAATACTCCGGAGGCTGCTCCTTTTACAACTCCTGTTGCTACCACTGCGACCATGAAGAGTACGACCCTCGCAAAGATTACTACAGCTGCAAGGAGGCCTTCTACCATCCCTCCACAGCCACCAAAACAAGTCTCTACTACTACTGTTACTACCACTACTACTACTACTACTACTACTACTACCCCTGTCACCAGCTCTACAGCCCCCACCCCACAGAGCAATACAGAAAAATCCGCGACCTTCACCACTCAATCAGACCAAGGTATATATATATATATGTTATTACTGATAAAATAAATCGTACATTAAATCGAGGTGCATGGGGTTTATTCATTAAAGCTTTTTTGATGGGTAACTATAGGAAATGTGTAAAAAGGGACGTGTGAGCGACCAAAAAGCCACATATTTAAAGATGTTGTCATAAAATCACTTTTTTTCTCTCGTTCCTATAGATCGGAATGTACTCGTCGCAGACGCTGCAACTTCCCACTCGAGTCCCACCGCCCTTTATATTGTGATTCCGATCGGTGAGTTCTTTTCTTTGCACTTCCTCTTCCTGTCTGGGGGGGGGTCTTTTAAAGGGACAGAGACGCTTTATAACAGAGGCTGCCCGCAAGGTTTGTTTTGTGGCTAAATTTGAAACCTTTTCTGATTGGATTAACACGTCGGATCACAGATTTTTAGGGAATAAAACCATAATTAAAACAATTAAAGCTTAACGCTCTCTCTTCTCAGTGCTGCTCTGTTTGATTGCCTTCGGGGGTTTCCTCCTGTGGAAAAACTGGAGACTGAAGAACACCATCAGCATTAACTTCGACAATCCCGTGTACCAGAAAACCACGGAAGAGGACGAGGTTCACATATGCCGGAGTCCGGACGGATACACCTACCCATCGGTAATGTTTCCGCGCCCGCCGTAATACCTCCATATTGTTTGATGCGGTGTCTCCAGCGCACTGACTAAGCCGCTGTGTCTTCTATCCACAGAGACAGATGGTGAGCTTGGAAGACGACGCCGCGTGAACAACCGTTAGCCGCTCAGTGCCTATCGCCCAAATCTGCTGCTCAATTCTATATCAGGGGCAACGACCACAAAAGCCAAAGTCTATTCCTACGTCCGTCCGCGCCGGCGGTGCACATGGGCCTGCCTGCGCAGCTTGAATTTTGAGACTTTTTTTTTGTCTACCGTCCAAAGTACTTGTGTAGTTTTTTTCTTTACAAATCATGTTCGGTTTATCGTTACGTTTTCTTTTGTTTTTCTGGGAAATAATCCTGTGGAAATTGTGCCACCCCCCCCTTCTTTATTTGCACTTCCGTTCGCCATGAGAGGAGAAAACCGAGGAGGCTTGTGAAGGACTCTAATAAACTGGACGATGACAAAATATCTGAATCATAACAGCACTGAGGGACCATAAAGGACAGAACAACCTGATTGGTTTTATTTTATATATATATGTTTTTTTTTCTTTTTGTTGTAAAAAGCACAAAATCTTTAAAACACTAAAGAACTGCTGGGAGACGAGGCGCTTTAAACATGCAGAACTTATCGAGAGCTCCGGGCCGCCTGATACGCGAAGCGGCTCGGGGGTTATTCTCAGGATCGGAGTTACAGCCATTCTTAGAACTTTCTTCCTAACAAAACGTGTAGCAAGCCACAAACGGCCACCATTTGCCAACAAGTGCCTGTTCTGCCGCCGTTATGTCACTTTGTTCGCCTGTTTCTCTATCGCTCGCCCTCCGTCTGCACTTTTTCTGTTGCGAATTCATGTTGTGTGTCTGCTTTTTTTTTTATTATTATTTTTACAAATGGCATCTTTTCTATTTTACGGCCCCCCCTGTATATAAACAGGATATGACGGCGGAAATTTAGCTTTTGGTAATTTTACATTCTGAAAGGCTTCTTTCTGGCCCTGAACAAAAAAATGAACTGGGCGATGGTTTTAATACTTGTTTTTTGACACCACTCCCATCAGCCTCAGGCGATAATCATTAGCCGAGAACAATGTGTTTTTTTTATTATCATACTGACTGATCCAACAACTTTTACCTGCTATCTTATCATTTAAAGAGCCTGAAATGATTAACTCTTTGACTTCCTGGGGTCCGCCCAATGAATTTTATACCTTTTTGCAGTTGCCTTAAGAGATTTTCTTTTTTTCTGGTCTGTACCTAAAATATTTTTAGACGACTTGAGATTTTTCAGATTTTTCCGGAAAGCCTTATCCTACCGAAATCTGTCTGCGTGGACAGCGCCTGTTCTTTAATGCAGTATTGGAGTTAAAAGCCCCTGCCTGAACCTGTGAAAAAGGATTGCTATTCTGTTATGTGAAGGGTGTAAATATTTATAGCTGTACAGTTATTCTTGCACTTTTTCCTGTATATATTTTCCTTTTTGTTTTTGCTTTTGTGTTTTTCTTGATGTTCCTTTTATGTTACGATGATGAAGGGAAAAGATAATATATAATTTATTTATTTCACAAAGCGTAACAGAGTTTTGTTTTTTGTTTTTAAATTACATTGACAAAGCTTCATCAGCTTATCAGGACTGGATTTGCATCAAATATACAGAGTGACCACCTGACTGTAGATTATCGGGACCGGCTCAGGCTCTGGTGGGCTTGTATCTAATATACAGAGTGACCACTTGACTGCAGATTATCGGGACCGGCTCAGACCCTGCTGGCCTTGTATCTAATACAGATTGACCACCTGACTGTAGATTATCAGGACCGGCTCAGGCTCTGCTGGGTTTGTATCTAATATACAGAGTGACCACCTGACTGTAGATTATCAGGACCAGCTCGGGTTCTGCTGGGGTATGAGTTCTCTGCTCTGTATCTGAAAAGGATCCTGCAGAGCGTTCCACCCTTTGATCCTGCAGAGCCTCGGGACTGACTAATAATAATCCTCTGATGCACACAGAGCTGGGAGCTCAATAAAAAAGTCTTTAGAAATCATTTCCTGGACCAACGCATTTCCAGATCTGGTCACCCGAGCCGGACGTCTGCCTGACGGCAAGAACCTCTTCACCGGTTTATATATAACCCCCTATACGTTCAATACATCCGCAGCCACGTGTGGCCAAGTGACGTTCGTAATTAAACCACAGTACGTCCAAGAGGGTGTTTAGATACGTGAAACAGCCTTCCAGCAGAAGTGGTAGAGGATAATACAGTGATTGAATTTATCTAAAATAAGACCAACGACTGATGAACAGTCTTTAAAGCAGAATGGACGGCCGAATGGGTCCGATCTGTCGACATATTCTATGTTTCTATGGCCTGGGCTTGCTATACAGGCTGCTCAGTATATATATATATTTACTGATTTTTCCAGGTTTTTCCACTTGCCGTTGGCTATCACCTGCCACATTCTGTCTTATCGTGCAGGTACGGAAAACAATGTTTGGATGGCGTAATAAACTATATGACAAAATGGTTCGAATGAATGAAGGGAATTTTCTTTTTCGTGAATAAACGTGAAGCCTTTAAAGCCGGTCCCTCGGCAGAGCGCCGCCCGTCTCCTACGTTGAAGGTGATTCTGAAGGCTAGCGGCCGGTTCCTCGCTGGTCCTTCGCTGTGACCGTGAAACGCGTGGGGTTATCAGATAAGACCCCCCCCGGCCTGTGACGTCCAGGAATGACGCATGAAGGACGAAGTCGGCGGAGAAAGAAGCCGCGGAGTTGGTCTGCGTGCGGCTTTTATCTCCCGACGCCGTGTTACATGCGTGTTTTAGGCTATCACGCTTAGAAAGTGATATCTTTGTTCCGTCTTCATGATATAATCTTCATTCTAGCGTGAAGTCACATGACCAGGAGAACGGAGACCATGACTCCTTCCCGTTGATAAGCGTCTTCATTCTGATTGGTCTGTCTACAAATAGTGCGGATTCCTCGTGAATTTCTCATATTCTACGGATGCCTGTGAAATGCCCCATCTCTTACCCCATTTCAGTAAGAAAGAGATCTGCAGTTAAAGTTAAACAACACGCTTAACGGGATTATTAAGATCCTGCAATTCATGTCTGTCTTGACATTTGCCTCTGTTGTTGCCATAGCAGCAGAAAAAACCCAACCCTTTCATACATCCATGTTGTTTCTAGGAGCCTAAATTTCCCGGGACAGCTTTAAGATCCGGGTGATCCCAGTCACTGTCCCGGTTAGTGGGAAGCTGCAGCTTTCCGTGCCAGTGCCTGAATCACAACGCTGCCCGCATAACATAATGCTACGGCATGATGATGACGACAGGAGCACATAAAGGATCCAGTCCTGATGCTCCTATTACTGCGAAATCATGAAGCAAGTAAGACTTCTGGAAGTTGCCCGAAACAGACACGCCAAAGGAAACAATTGCCCCTCACCTGCTTTGCCTGTATTTAAGTATAGATTTAAATTTCGTCTTAAACTACCACCCAATGGGTGAAAGCCTTTAGGATTTGCCCCTTTACCACTCGGCAGTGAGAATTGCCAGGTGTGTAATCCGCATCATTTAAAGGTGTGTGCTGCCCTCATCCACTGGCAGGCTCATCCATGTAGCCACCCACGGGCTGACGAAGGCTCCCCTGCAGGTACAGAGCCGTGTGTTATCACATGCTGCTGCCAGCTGGACGGCGTCCACAACCTCCACACCCGCTGCGACAACAGGGAGTAACTGGGGTGAGATATTCAGGGCGGCAGGAGGGCTCAGGATCACACCACCGAGGAGAGAGGGGCCGTCAGAGACCCTCCCATGTCATGTGATACCTGGCACAGGTGTACCGGACTCCTACTCCCATTAACCCCTCCAAGCACGCAGTTACTCATAAAATGTTCCGCAATCAGAATGCAGTGGATCCTGTTTGTCTATGACGAGTAACCCTTTAGGTGCCAGAGAGGAGAGGAAAACATTCATACAGCGAGCTGGCGCTTAAAGGGTCCGTATACACCGAGCCGCCAGTATGCCCGTATACCCCGGGCGGGGGCACCTGCCCTTCTCAGGGGCAGCACCAGGGTTTCTATCGTTTTAGCGAACTCCATGCATTTCCTTGCTAAAACACAGGATGAAAAAATCCTGGTGGCGCCACCTAGCTGCCGAGTGCAGTATTACAGTAATGGAAATGGATTTAAGGCAACGCGGGGAAGCCACTTTTTTTCAAACTTCTGAATGCTTTTCGTCAATCAGTAGGCTACATTTTCAGGCAAATGCCCGGTGGGCCACTGGCCGACAGCACCCCGTACTTACCTGATCTGCCACTCCGTTGGCTGGATATACCACACGCTACATGAGTATAAAAAGGTAACGTGTAGCCGCATGTACCCAGCCAGCAGCGAGATAAACCCACAGATTCTTGTTTTAGTGAATAAAGCCCACTCGAAGGCACCCCTTTACATGGGCCGACCAGCATCAACTCAAATGTATCCTGGAAAAAATCCTGAAAAATGGACTCTTAGCCAGGTGGAATGTCTCAGCGTACAGCGCTGTGTAATATGATGGCGCTATAAATATACCATAAATAATAAGGTCTCCTTGGACAGCCCTAACATTCTGTACGTAAGTAGAAAAACTTCTTTCCACTACAGTGCCACCTCCTGGTAGTTTGGGGAATTGCAGCTCACCTGTTCCTGATGTCCAAGATACCTGGGATTAGTGTTCACTGTTTGAACCGTCATTCTAATCAGGATCAATAAAGAAGTAAAGATAGGGCCTTAAGGGTTAATACTTTACCATCGTAATACTTAAAGACTTTGCTAGTGAGACACAGGATGTGGGGTGAAAAAATGAAAAAGTTACAAAGACATTAAAGAGACAGCCTGGTGTCCTCTACAAGCCCTTCAATAAAGAGTGCGTATTAAGTGCGCTTTCTGCGCATGCAGGCAACTGGCCTTGTTAGCTCCCTGGCTCGCTGGTGGTGCGGGAAACGAAGTAGGTACCGTATTTGCTCGATTATAAGACGACCCCCCCAAAATCTGAATATTAATTTAGGGAAAAAAAGTTTTAGTACTAAATATTAATTCATGTAAAGTATGTTTTCATATTTAATAAAAGATATGATTGAGAAAAATATATTTTTTTGTTTTTATTTCCTTTTGCCAACCTGCCCCCTCCCCAGTTATGCACATCTGCCCCCAGGCTTGCCACTCTACCTCCCTGATATGCCTTATACCCCTATATGCCACTCTGGTGAGACACCCATCAACCAAAGCGCTACGGTATCTGCCGGCGCTATATAAATAAAAGTAACATAATGCCTCAGACAACACCACCGAACAAGAACGTATAGCAAAGTACTTTTTTTATTTCCTTTTTAGCGGATGTGCCAACAGTAATATTTTTAAAAGGCAGGACTCCCTGTTCCCCTGGGGGGGGGGGAGGTCTGCCAAGCCCTGCAGGCTGTATAATCAAACAATAACCCCCCCCGGACGTATTTCTTATTCGGTTTCAAAATAAAAGACACACCACAGATTTATATATATATATATACGTTTCTATCTATGTCTGTATTTATATATTTATATAAAGTAATACGATTCATAAAATACAGGTAGTCAGAGAAATCATCTTAAAATATAAAGTATGAATAACAAAAATATATATATCGCAGTGCCTTATTACAACCGATAATCAGGATTATTATTGCGGAATTTATGAAAAGAAGCTTAATTCGCTGGTGTACGGAGGAGAGAGGGGGGGCTGTCGGTTCCTAAAGCCCCTAGGTGTGGGGGGGGGTCAAATCTTGTCTCCAGGTTCATGGAAACCCTTTAGTCCCAAATTAATTTTAAAGCCAAATATTTTTTTAAATTTTTTTTTAACCAAATACGATGAACTGAAATCGTCAGCCACTGAACGACCCCCACGAAGGAAGACATTTTCCAACAGGTACACGAACCCCCCCCCGAGAAGCCCTCCGCCAATAAAAGATGGCCGATACACATTGTTGTTACCAACGTATCGTTTCCTCCATCTTTACGTTCCCTCTCCGCAGATCACGCTGTCGCTTCTCCTTTTCAGCTTTTTTCCTCAGCTGTTCTCCTTCTTGATAAACGGTCTCTTTATCTCTCTTTCCATGGTGTGAATGCGGATGAATGACATGTTAGCGTTACTCGTCGTGATAGGATATGGCGTAGCTTATAGTTTATTCAGGGTGGGCTTTCTTCATGTTTTCCCACTTGCTTAAGGTCCTTTATTTTCCAGAATCTCCATCTTTTCTTTTTCCTGCTTTCACCTATTTTTCCCTCAAACTTAATACGGTTCTTTTCTCCTTGCTTTCCCTGTGAATTTCTCCTCCTTTTTCCTGAGCTCTCATTCTTCCACATTTCTTGTGTTTCTTCCTCTTCTCCTTTTCCTCCATTTTTCTCTATCTCTCTCCCACATTGTTCTTTGTACTCTAAAACCTTTATTATTATTATTATTACCAACAGCCTTTAATTTCCTTGGGTCTCCATCCAATCATCAGCCAAGATGGCGTCTCTTCTTCTAGGTTCTTCATTCTTCCCCATTCATTTCCTCCTCATTTTTTAAAATCACTTTTATTTTGTTTCCTACTCCACTTTCTTTCTCATTTTATGTTATTGCTATATTTTGTCCTTTTTTCACCCGATCTCACATTCATTTCCTCTCTCTTGTTTTTGTCTTGCTGTTTACCTTTTTCCCCTTCACCCAAATCCCTGCAAAATTCCCTCTCTCCATGGTGCTGAAGCTGGGTGTTATATACTAGTCCTAGTGGTTTTGCAGTGAAGTGCTCCAGAGGCAGGCTTATGGACGGCACACAAAGGCTCTGATCTCACACAATATGGACGGGAGCCGGGGGTGTCTCGGGGAAGCTGCACAAAGAAACTTACTGTATTGGAGCAGCTGGGTTCATATTGTGGTCTGTAAGATTCCGAGAGTCACCCTGGGGAGGAAAAATATAATGAAACCAACAAAATGTAATTAAACCCAACATGTCTCCTGTCACCCTGCTGGGGGCGGGACAGACTCTGTGCCCCATAGCCCCCTCCTGTCTGTGTCACCCTGCTGGGGGAGGGACAGACTCTGTGCCCCATAGCCCCCTCCTGTCTGTCACCCTGCAGGGGGAGGGACAGACTCTGTGCCC
>VKOC01000003.1:39855701-39877751 GCA_009364415.1 Spea multiplicata | reverse complement strand
TTATAACTGTATAGATACTCGGTATTATTATACAGCGCGGGGCGTTCATTATCAGTGTATAGATACTCGGTATTATTATACAGCGTACCATGCATATTATCGGTGTATAAATATTCTGTAATGAAGTCCTGAGTGACCACTAGGCAATTATTTGAAAAAAGGTGAGTTATAAAAGTTCCGTAAAGGAATGCAGGAATGGGAAGTTCTAACCTAAAGAACTAATGAGTAAAAGTAGATGTAAAAAGGCTCCGAGGGCCATCGGGTTGTGCAGAAATTGTGTGAATGGTTAACGCCACTCAGTGTTTAGCTGGAATGAAGTGGGCTCTTGCAGCAGGAGTTGTACATTATGAAGCCCCCACCCCAGAGAGCTCCCCCTGCTGTTGGCTTTGTGTATGTAATACTGGCACACAGATACGTTGTCACCGCTCTGCCCTGAAACATACCATCTTCTGGATGGCCTTGTCCACGGGGTCCCTTACGCTAGCCACAGAGGCTCTCTTCCCCTCCGCCTTCGACGCCATGGCCCTGGCTGGTCCGCTCTCCTTGGGATCGCTGCTGTATGTGGAGAGCAGCGGCGCTGTATACGGAGGGACGGGCTCCAGGTAAATATTTATTTCAACGGCTCAGCCTATTGAGCTTTGTGTATAGCTGGGGAACGAAAACGTAACGTGTCACTTGCAATGTGACAGCTAATCCCCTGGGTCAACACGAGCGACGAAGATCTGTGGCACCAGCGTAGGCTTGCGTAATACGCAGGGGGAAATCCCGATTCACGAAGGGAAATATTAAGTTTCAACAATAACAAGTGTGTAATAACTTCGTCCATTATCTGGGTTGGCTCAGGCAGAGACCACGGGGGTTGCAGTTATTATTTACGCCGACAAAAGCTTTAAAAGGTAGCCTGCTGGATTTAATACTTTTATAAAAGAAAATATATTAAAGAAATTCAGCATTACCAACATTATTCCTAGCGCTGTTTAGCAACCAAACCAAAAATCTATAGTAAAATAGAAAAAAAAATATTTTTTTGGGCAATTTTGCTTAGAATTTCTTCTATGCTGCCACAGCTGAGCAATCGCCCATCTCCTGATTACAGTCATACCCCGCATACATATATTCTTGAATGTTCCAGATGGAACATGACATCCATGCTTTAGATATTATCCTACATTATATATATTATCCTACATTATATATACCGTATTTTTGTCTTATATTCAAAGTCGTCTTCTAATCAAACCTCTGAGGTCTGATTACAAGACTAAGATCCCCCACAGCGGTTCAGGGTACCCGGATCCTCCTCTCTGACAGCCTCTGCTGCTGCCGCCACTCCCTATGGGGGCTCCTATGACTGAGCACCAGCACAGAAACCCCGGCGGAAGTGCCGGCAGCAGTGGAGGTTGTCTGTGCGCATCCCGCAGCTGGTGAACGTTTGTGGGATGAGCACAGACATAGAAGCTCCGGCGGAAGTAGTGGCCACCAGCAATGGGGGTCTGCAACGCACAGACCCCCACTGACTGCCCCACTAGACACCAGGGAGTCTGGACATGGGCCACAAGTAAAGGGATCCACTGGTAAGTTGGGAGGTATGAGTGGCATGGGGGGGTTAAGAGTGGCATAGGGGCTGGGTTCAATGGTTTTCTGGAAGCAGAGAGGCATATAGGGGGCTAAAAGGCATATCAGTGAGGCAGAGGCAGATGGGGGGTATAAGGCATACCTGGGGGGGTGGCAAATAGTGGGTGAAAAGGCATGTCAGGGAGGCAGAGTGGCATATATAGGTGTATAAGGCATATCTTGGGGGTAGAGTGGCATATAAGGCATATCTGGCTGGCAAATGTGCATAACTGGGGAAAGGTTGGCAAATAAAAGGAAATAAACAAAAAATCATTTTTTCTCAATCATAGTTTTTATTAAATATGAAAAATAGTTTACATTAATTAACATTTACTAGTAAAACTTTTTTTCCTACCGGGTCATCTTATATTCAGACTTTCTTTTTTTCCTAAATTAATATTCAAATTTTGGGGGGGTCGTCTTATAATCAGGGTCATCTTATAATGGAGCAAATACGGTATTTTTAAAATACTATTTAAGGGTGCTTTTTTTAGCATTTTACTTATATCTGTAGGGCTAAGAGGCACTTCTAAAAAAAAATGTATTTATTTTATTATTTTGCCTTTCTTTTTTTTTTTTTGCACTGTTCCCAGTGCAGTATGGAATGAGATCCATTTGGAGATCTGCAAGCAGGGTCCATAGTTCTGCATGGCTGATCGCAATATATGTGGTAAGCCAGCAGGGGGAGCAGTTACACAAAATCAGTCAACAGGGGAGAGTTCTGGTTATCAATAGGCTGCAACAAAGTCAGGATATACCGGGATTTTTTGGCACAGGTTTCAAGGACGTACCGGTACGTCCTACAGGGACTGAACAATTTAATTATGGAAACGAAGGCAGACACTCATAGTTGCTTCCTAATAATTTCAAATTAAAAACGTCTTTAAAGTTTGTGGGTTCTTTCAGCGATAGGAAAGAATAAAATGAGATACACTGTTGTTTATTAGCTATGGCTTCCCAAAACATGATTTGCTCTGGCAAGCTTCCCTATTAGTCAATATATGCTGATCACACCTATCCAGTATACTTTGGCACGGGCCAAATAGGTCCATACATAGTCTGTATTTGTTTTTTATTTATTTTTTGTAGTGCCCATTGTTCCAAGCAAAAGCAGCATCAGATGCTATTATGTGTTTGATATCTTTGCAATGAAATAAAGACCTTGAATGAATTTAACCTCCTAATGTGAAGAGGAGCTACGTAGCTAAAGTACTACTATGCAGCTATACAGTACTAACTTGGTGTTGTGATATATATATATCCATATTGCCGGGGGCAATATAGCTGCTTTGCTGTACCCTAGTTATATGTCAGGTCTGGGGCATCTGTTATACATCACTAACGCAATATGGGCAGGGGAGAGGGAGTTGCCTGTATGCACAATGTATACAACCTGGAGATTTAGGTTTTATTAATTGCCATAAAAATACATATAAAATATTTTAATGATCTGTCGCCCATGGCAAGGAAAGTGTTTTTGGCGAAGCATAAGCCGGGAGCTAAGCAGAACAAAGCAATCCTGTCCAGACTTGACCAGGATAAACAGCCTGAGATTATCAGAGATACCATTATCTTTAAACCTCCGCCATGATCCAGGTCGGACAACAGCAGGACTTGTGTTTTGTGTATAAAAAAAATAAATAAAAAAAAAAAGAGCGATAAAACGAGCCAGTAAAAAATCTCTTAAGGGGATCTTGTTTCTTTTACGGCTTTTACTAAAAGTAATTTATTAAAACTACTTATAGTGTGATTTTTATTTTGCAATAAATAAATGTTTTGATTTGGTTTTTTTCTAAAGGGAAAATCAAATCGTCGACACTGTGCAAAAAAAAAATAAAAAAAAAAAAAAAAAAATCACCCCTTCCTTACAATGACTGCCTGAGCCAATTATCAACTTACCTTTAGGTCCGGCTTCCACAGCACGGAGTGGCTCTTCTATAGAAAAGTGGAGCCCACTCTCTGCATTGTGGGGGTCTTATCAGATACACCACACAGAATTTCTAGAATTCGCCATCACATTGTCAGACTCTCTCCTACACATTAAAAATTAATCTGCTAACCCCAGCTTTGAGATGTCCATACCACTGACCACCACTTCACCTTCTCTATAACCAAATCACCCTCCACCAAGCAGTCCCTCTCCTTCCATCTCACCCCCAACCTCTTAATAGATGACAAACTCACAGGAGCAGGACCCTTTCCTTCTCTTAAACAAGTATATCTTAACGTGCAGAATCATTTAATGTTATTAATCGTCACTATCAACTATTGAAATAAGAAAGAAAACGTATCACCCCCTGGGCTCCTACTTTGAACCACGTATGCGTTTATGTTAAAGTCTAAACAATGTCAAATAAATAGGGGGTATATATATATATATATATAAATAAAAGTCTGGGACAATGTACAGTTACTTGACAACCTGTTTGCATGCTCAAAGGCCTGGTGCTTAAGCCAAAGGGAACTGGAACTCCTGAAACAAGACCGAACCTAAGCCTTGACACGAAGGGTGCTGAAAGCAGCAAAATAATCAATAAACCACATCACATACTTCCACAAAGTCACAGATATATTTTCTAGAATTCATGTATAATTTACATATGTGGCTAAACAAGTGCAAGGTCTTCCTATTCTAGTCTTCTGGATTCTCGTCAGGCATTAGAACTGGTTGGTACTTGATTTGGAACAGTCTTTCGTTGTCCTGTGAGTGGAGATCATTATGCGAGATCGTTCTCATATGTTCGGGAAGGTGAACAAATTCATCTTCGTTCACATCATAGTCTTTCATCTTGGACTGCAAGAACCACCAGCGTCCAAAAAAGCCAACATCTAGAACCCGGCCGGGGAAATCGAACCAACGAGGCTGAAGGTGAGGGCAGTGTGCCGGGTAGAGGTCAACATCTGGGTCATAAGGCGCTTCATAGACAATAGAAAACACAAGGAAGTTCAGATGACGCAGGCGGCCTTGGTTTGTCAGGGTTATGAGCTTCTGCACATGCTGGTCGGACTTTCCGCTCCGTGTCCAGGGAGAAAGGAGGAGCAGAGAGGAAGAGGCTTCCAGAAGGGAGCACTGGAAGGAGTCCTCCGAAGGAGCCTTTGAAGAGCAAACTCCAACGCCTGCTAAAAGGGAGACGTAAAAGGCAGCTTTCCCAGGACGTTCTTTGGCCCCCGTTACAATGTCTTTGCAGGCTTCTCCATAATCATGAATAAGGCCTTTAAACCACACAGCTGGTAAAGAGGGGATAAAAGCAAAAATTACAAATCAGTCAATCAAATACGAGTTGAGCTTCAACCTTTGAAACGTCAGAGTATACAGTTATTTGACTTAAACCGGAGAACATAAAGAGGGTGCTGCAAAGGATTGTAGAAGCCTGCCTGTTAACACAACGGGAAGGGTTCCACAATCCTTTGCAACTACACAATATCCCAACAGCCTATCTACTACACCACAGAGAAGACGACACCGGAGGAATTATCACCCGGTGACATCTTAGTAAGTATTTAAAACTGTGGATGGAGGGGCAGACCCCGTACCCCATACCCTCCCCCTGTCTATATCAGCTTAGGGCAATACAAGGTATCTGCCCCTTAGTCACGTATATGTGAGGGTGTGTTAATTTAAATATAACATGTTCTTTATATATATATTAAATTACATAGTCAATGGTGCTCAACTCGAGTTTTCAGAGCCACAACTATTATATTCCAGCTTAAGCCGAGCCATCGCAATTAAAGCATCGTTAAATTCTTTCCCCACCTACAGCAGCGATTTTTTTTTCTTTTTATGGTAAGAATAGAGATGAGCAATTCACTCAAGGATTAGTTATAGATCGCTGGTGAGGAATCCAAAGCCAATTTGGAGTCAGAATGTTCCCCCTTTTCTGAAGCACAATTGGACATCACCGTGCAGTTTTTACCTTCTTCTGGGTTTAATGGATTCAGGTAGAGATACACAGAATTCCTGACCCGATTGTGGCCTACAGGGTCTGGGGATGCGCTTAACTGCTTTAACGGGCAGTGGCCAAAACTAATAACCCATTGAAGAACATTGCAAAGAGGACTGGGGCAGAAGCATTAATGTGTAGCCCAGCCGGCAGCCACGATCCAGCTTCATTTCAGCACCAGGTAGAACTCCCTAAAAGCTCTTAGCTGTGTTTTATCCATACATCGCTTATTATAATGTATAGGTAAAACCACGCGCCCTTCACAGTGCCATTGGTTCACTTCAAGCCCCACGTGTTCTCTTTTGCACCGGCACCGCTCACCCATTTTCCCGGTCCGGATCCGCCCCCACAGCCCGGGCTTTCTTGTCTCTACTACTGGCGGAGACCCGGCGGCTGTCCCGGAACACGACCTCCGGCACAACACCCTAACACAGCGAGCAGCCATGACTTTCCGCAACGATACAGACACTTCCGGCTTTCACTACATTGTTAGCGCGCCCGAATCATCCTCCGGTGGGAAACAGGGATTACCATCATAAAGTTCCTTTTAAATACCAAAAGTCAACCTAAAGAAATGGACAACGAAATGTCCAATGAAGAATTTCCACAAATATAACCTAAACGTCTACATAAAAAAATAACTCAATGGTCACCACAGCATATGTAATACGCAACCTGACGCACGGATATTCCAGCATTACCAGAGACTGTTTCTAGACGGAACATTCTTGACGCGTCACTGATAATGGAAGGAACCATTGTGAAATTTGGCGCGGGGGGGCTATCCATCTTGTTTTCCGTGTGTTGTTAATACAGAGGCGTAAAAACCGACAGTCTCTAACTGTTCTCACAGTTAATGATAAATCGGTTTATTTTTCCTGAAAAAGAACTCCGGTAAGCAACGTTTCCCGAAGAGTGAGCTCACACCTACTGCCGAGCAGTTGGTAGCGACCGGGTTGCGGTGACGCGGAAGCTCCACCGTGGTACCGGGGTCCGAGAGTGTGTGTGTGTGTGTGACGAAGCTCAGCGTCCCGGGGAAGGAGAGGGATCCCGGACTGGTACCTTGGAGCCAGCCATGGCTTCCACGGACGAGCTCAAGTTCCAAGGTGCGAGAGTGACACGCGTGACTGTCCACAGTAACTGGCAGCGTTAAGTACACTCATGACTGACCCACTATCCACCGACCCGGGGTAGACGGAACACTCATAACTGCCCACTCACCGTGCCCAGTCCGACACCGCACATTGACGGGTACTCTCTCCCCCTCCTCCACCATACTAAATGGGACAGGTACTCTCTCCCCCTCCACCATACTAAATGGGACATGTAACCCCCCTAGGCACTCGTCCCTCTCTGTACCTCCTGTTTGTTGATGTTATTGTTGTTTATTTTAATGTTGTTTATTTTGAATTCTTCCATCATTCTCATAGCGCTGCCGAACCTGTACAGCCGCTCTCCCCATAACACCTTCGACTTTAAAAAAAAACAAAACTTTATTTAACATGGAAGAGTGGCGGACCGGGTCGCAGTTGCGGCGGGCTTAAGGGGCAGGTGTACATGGGCCAGGCGTACATGGGCCAGGCATACAGTTCCTGAATCTAAGATGAGACCAACGACTGATGGGTCTGATCTGCCAGCAGGTTCCATGCTCCAGTCTCTTGTCGTTACAGAGTTTGATGAAGCGGCGGATCTTCTGGCTGCCGATCCGGACGCCAAAACGCAAAGTGTGAACGATGCCATCCGGCCGCAGCACGCCACCCTGCACATGGAGGCAGCCAGCGAGGACGAGGAGGGCGACACCGACCAGACAGAGGTGAGGAGCGCTCCAGAACCCGAGAGGTTATCTCCGCTCTTTTCACTCGCTCATATTGTACGCAAGAAGTCTAACTACAGCCTCTTGCTGGCTCAGGATGGTGAGAGTTGTACCCCAGCAGTAGTTGCCGTACCTGCTGTGTTTAATTCACGCTTTGTTCATTGCTTCTCTCCTTCTCATGTCTTGTTTTTAGCTCCTCTCTTCCCAGAAGAAAGCGTCGAGTTTCTGGACCTTTCAGTATTACCAGGACTTTTTTGACGTAGACACGTATCAGGTAAACGGTTATCCGGGGAGGGGGTGCGGGGGCTACGCGCTTCGAGGGTGAGACTACCTTTCAGTGAATGGGAAGCGCCCTTCACATCGTTTTGTTTTCTAATCTTAGGTCCTCGACCGGATCAAAGCCTCGCTGGTGCCGCTCCCTGGAAAAAACTTTGTACGTCACCATTTAAGGAACAATCCCGACCTGTACGGTGAGTGCGGCGGCGGGGACTGCGGAGCCCGACCCTCTGCGCTGTGTTCACATTGTGTGACATCTCATGAAAGGTGCTGTTCTGTTTAGAGGAAAAATAAACATTCATTTCATGATTTATGGTGGCTTCATCAGTAACATCACAAGCATTCCCAGAAAGAATTGTCAAGGGCCAGCCCCATCATGCATAGATCAATAGGAGAGGTGAAGATTTTAATGTAGAACACGTGGGTGAATAAACTCTTCTGCCATCTCCTGTTATTAAACTACCTTTTGCCCCTCTTCAGGACCATTTTGGATCTGTGCTACTCTGGTGATCACTCTGTCAGTCATGGGGAATCTGTCAACATTCATCCAGATATACAACCGTTCAGATTACACCTACAGCCCGCAGTTCCACAAAGGTGAGCTTTTCCGAGCCAAGTTCCACAATATTCTGCTAGGAACTCCCTCCCGTGCCCCATAGCCCCCTCCTGTCTGTGTCACCCTGCGGTGGGAGGGTCAGACTCCGTGCCTCATAAGCCCCTCTTCTTTACATAATAACCCCAGACCAATCTCTTTCAGTGTCCGTGGCTGGTATAGTGATATACAGTTATGCCTGGCTGGTGCCCCTGGGCCTGTGGGGCTTTCTTCAGTGGCGGAAAGGTGTGAGCCAAACCGTGGGATCTTATAGCTTCATGGAGACCGTGTGTGTGTACGGATACTCTCTTGCCGTATACATCCCAATAACAGTGAGTATCCAGCTTGCTATAGATGAGTTACTTGTATAGCTACGCATTTTGACCGCCGTGTTAGGGTAACTAAGACACTGGTGGTGAAACCTACGATCTCAATGCCCAGGGACTGGACCTAGTCAGACACCGTCATATGCACATCACGCGCACAGTAAGGGTCATTGGTTTCCAACACCTTGTGCTTCTACTGCCCATAAGCTCTTTGTTAAGTAAAATAACGGGTATTGCTGCTGTTCGCAGATCCTTTGCGTGGTTCCCAATGAATTATTCCGGTGGATTTTGATTCTCGTGGCCACGAGTCTCTCCGGCTTCGTCCTCCTCCTCGCCTTCTGGCCCCACATCAGCAAAGACAACAAAATAGCTTCGCTCGGCATGGTGATCGGGATGGTTTCTCTGCACGTGCTGCTGGCTGTAGGCTGCAAGGTACCGCAAACTTTTTATTATTATTATATAATTCCTTAGTTCACTTTGTATGTGTTATTTTTTCCCCCCATGATTTGCTATTTATTGAACCCGTTTAAGTTGAGGCCAGTGTCCATATATGAAGCCGAGCTGCAGGACCAACAAACATTTAGCCTGAAATCCATTCTCTGTAGATGCGGGGGTAGGGGGTCTTTGCTGGGCATTGTTTAATATTGTTTTATATAGCGCCTTCAAATTCTGTAGAGCTGTACAATATACCTCCAATACCCAACACAGACCTCCTTATAACACACAAAAATCACCTTAACATTTACCCACCAGTTAACAGATGTAGGGAACCAAAAACTGCTTAGCATACGCCAGTAGTCAACATGTCCTCCTCCAGCCTCCTCACCGCCCTTATTCTGTTTGGATAGGATGCAGACAGGTTGGTGTGAGGTTCCAAGGCTTTCCATACTCCTTGGAGGTGTCCGAGCGAAGTTTCTCTTGAATGCGTGCCGACATCTCTTTCTTGAAGCGTTATAGGCTTGGCTGCCTCCAAAATATTTACCAATATCAGGAGACGCTCGGGGCCATTTGAACAGAAGACTGCTTTGGGACAACAAGCCTCGTTTGATTAGCTCTTAGCTATTTGTTTCTATTTACTGAGAATTCTATTTTCCTGGGACATTAGGAAACGTTAGCCCATGCAATCTCTCATCGCATTCGATACACGTAAGGCCGTAGATCACGGAATATAATTGAAAGGCTGCGTTTTCTGCCGTGTGCAATACATCCGGATTAAAACATTTCACGAGGAGGTATATCTCTGCTGAACACGCTTTACTGATTGTCATAGCGGAAAAACCCCTCTGCGTGTTCATGTCGACCCCCCCCCCCCGCAGACACAGAATCCACCGCTTTCCACAAACCCCAACTCCTTGTCTCGATGACCAGCCTGTTTCCATGTCGAATACTTGCCCCCCAGTAGCGGCTCAGCGAGGGTTCCGGTGGTGGTCCTATAAGAGCCCATGCGCAGAAAGTGCCCCCCAATGATTTAACAAACCTCCGCTTTTATCCAACAGATGTATTTCTTCAAGAAGTTCGAAGAGAAGGCGGCAGCGGATGTTGTGACGACGACACTTCAGAAAACCGCACACATCACCGCCCACCCCGCGTAGCGGCTGCTGTCACGGCCCAAGCGCTTGACTCGCGCACGTTCAGCACACGGCGGCAGCTCCGAGACCGCGCAGGCCTGTTCTAGGGCTCTTTAAAGGGACGTCTCAGAGCAGCAGAAAACTTTAAACGGGGAATAATTTCAGATGTTTAAAAATACTGGATGTTTTTTTTGTGCTTATATCAGAGATTTACTTATTGATTAGAAGCAGACTACTATATTTAGCTAAATAAAAGATTTGTTTCTGCTCCAAAGGATCTGGAAAATTTTAATTTCACCCCTTCAGTCCTGGGGCAATTCTGTCATTTTTGCGCTGTCGGTTCAGCGATTCTCTTTTCCTGTGAATAGCGTACCCATGGAAACTATATATATTTTTTTTCAATGAGATAGAGCTTTCTTTGGATACCATAGTCAGATAAGCTGAAAATTTAGAATGAGAAATTTAGTAAAAATTAGATTTTTTTAATATATATTTTCCCTCCAAGTTTATCAATTCAGGTGTCCTTATCTCAAATACTCAATTTATATAGATTTTCCATACTTTCCCAGCACCAGGGAACATACTATAAGGTGTACATTATTCTAGAATTTTATGCTTATGGCTTTACCCGTTTGGGGGTTGTGAACGGGGGCAGGGGGGTTATACTGGGTAGATGTTGTGTTAGGGCAATGGGATGTAAGGTTTCTATAAAAAATAATTTAAATTTAAAAAAAAAAAATGGTTAGAGATCCTCTTAAACACGTAATTAATGCCAGTGAACGAAGGGCAGGACGTACTGGTACATCCATAAGGGATACTTAGGATGTGTTTTTTGGACGTACCGGTACGTCCATAGGGGACTGAAGGGATATATAAAAAAAAAAACCCAAAAAAACTTTATAACACCTCGTGTTAACC
Organism: Spea multiplicata; assembly: GCA_009364415.1. Lineage (NCBI taxonomy): Eukaryota > Metazoa > Chordata > Amphibia > Anura > Pelobatidae > Spea > Spea multiplicata. The sequence goes on along the minus strand of VKOC01000003.1, from coordinate 39,866,700 downwards.
AAAAAGCAACTGCCTTTTTGGCCCCGCCCCCCAAATAACAGACAGGAGAATAAAATAAAAAAAGAATAACCCTCCCAACTTTATTGAAACACTACAGCCAGAAGTGAGTACAGCAACTGCGTTTGCAATGGTTTCCTGCAAAGTTACCTCTGAAAATCCATCTTATTAACTACAGTCTACTGCCACACTCGGGACAGACAAACACAAACAAGACAGGCGGATATTGGGGTTCTGTGACAAGCATTTTAATACCCTAACGGAGGCAAACAAAAAATAAAGGGGGGGGGTGGAATCGTCAGGGTCAGAGGCTGTACAAAGTGTTCCAGAGCCATGTCTTCAATAACCCTTCTGGCACTGGGAGGGTTAAAGGTGAGCTCTAGTTACAAGTATACAAGCCATAAAAAAATAAAGAATATGGGACGGACGCTCGGGGTTAGTCTGACGCATACGAGGATCGCTCTCGCCAAGTTTGCCGCAAAAGGTCAGAGGTAGAAAGGGAAAGGGACACGGGGGGGACATAACGGAATCGGAGACAAACACACAGAATCTCGGGCAACAGACCGGAATGAGGGGGGGGGGTATCGAGCGGGAAGGAGGACCCCTGACCCGCGTTCTGCGCCCCCACCTGCAGCCTCTGCCGCAGCCGACTGATCAGCAACATGATTTGCCTTTTCACTAATGAGCCTTTAAGCAATCATCTACCTTCGCCTGTCCCTTAGCTAAAAAAAAATCCATCTTTACCGGGACAGCCGGGAGCTCTCGCCTTCAAAGAAAAACAAAAACGGGGCCCAAAATGCCATTTAATAAAACGCCCGGATCCGCCATGCATTCCCTTAAAACCCACGAGACGCAGGCCCACCGGCAACATTAAGAACCCGGCTTCGTGTTTCTATTCGCTTGGGGGAGAGCGTGTGTAACAGATCTTACCAATTACACACGTGTAGTGTGTCACTAACCTGCCACTAGCACTCCGAGTGTGAGTGTGAGCGATGAAGAGGGTTGCCACCCCAACACTGAAGAGTCTATACATTCAGAAAGTAACCGACGTGACGCTCGATACATTGTTCTAGTAGCGTTCTAAGTGTATGAATGCATCAAGAGGTTACATGAACATCTAAAAACACCGTATGCCAATTATCCAGTTTATTTTGCATACAGTAACCTTCCAGATCCCCCCAAAATCTATGCCGTCATCCCACCCCAAGTAGTAGTAAGTTTCTTTGACAATTCATACTAGAATTTCATTAGCGCGGATCAGCCGCCAGCACGGAAAAGGCATTAAAAACGCAGATTTCCCAGGTCAGGGAAGGCGAGAGCAGCCCGGGCCGTATCGGCCATAAGCGGCGACCGTCCGAGAGAAACAGAAGCCAGCGTAAGATGAACGTTATACGACGCTCCGGCAAGTATCAAAAAACAAAAAGCCTGGCGTCCGCCCCAGCTAGGGAAGGCTAGAGGGTACCTTTATTCCTTAAAACGCAGCACTTACTGCTTGTAGAACATAATGAAATCGATCAGACCCCCACCTCGACCCCTATGCGGTATCCTATATAACCATAATACTAACGCACAGCAAATGCCCCTAGGGCCACAGAGTCCAATACGCTAACGGCGACGGTCTGAGAAAGCAATACATGATTCTGCAATTAATCAGAGACAGGCAGCACTGATTGAAGGATCCCCCCCTCCCCCACTTTCTTCCATTTTTGACACAGTGAGGTTTTTTTTAGTATTTTGTTTCTTTAAAAAAAGAATTGCACAAGTCCATTCTTTTCAGAAAGCAAAGCATTTAGCTTTGTGTGATAGAAATGGTGGTGGGGGGTTTAAGGAAGGATAAAAAGGGGGTGGGGGGCGATCAGAGCAGCAAAGGGAGGAAAAATGTCCGTGTAAAAGGTAAGGGGGGGGGACCGAATGGGAGTCTGCACCGTGGCAGGGTGATCTTTGGTGCAGGCGTCTGATAAAGACCCCGCAGCAATCGCAATGGAGGATAAAAAGTAATCACCGCTTCGTTTGGTATCCAGGTGCCGTCAGTTTGGAAAAAGGATGTGGGAGGTCGGAGCCGAGGGATGGGAATGGGGGGAGAAACGGCCATCTTTAACTCCCATAATGCATTGTGTTGGTGGTGATTGACATGGGAGAGGCCATGGAGATAGCTGGACCACCCATGCTAAACTGGTTGCTGACTGGGTAGTGAGTGGAGTTGGTGGAGCCCGTTTGTCCTCCAGCTGAGCCTAAAAGTGGAGGAAAAAAAAAAGCGAAAAGTCATTGAAAGCAGTTTTCAACATGCCACCCCCTCCCAAAGACCTCCACAGCCGCCGTCTACCACGCCGAGTGCTGTTTATGCACAGTGGTCCATAATGTGTATATGGGAAGATCTGACACCCCCCCCCACCAGGTCCAAGGAGAGTAACGAGCCAGCGGAGCCGGATCATACCTCCCAACGGAATCAGCTCAGTCCCGACAGACAGACGGCCCTCGATGAGAGAGAGCAACCGGAGCAAAAGATATAACAAACGCATATCGGATATGGCGAGCACTCACCTTGTACAATCCCCGTACTCATGATAGATCCCATTCTTGAGTGGGTGTGATTAACGATTCCTGTGTTAGCTGTAAAGAGACGGAGGACAGGCCGTTACAGGGAGGTCACGGACGGCCCGAGGCAGCACACGAGCGTAACATGGCCTTTTAGTGACCATAAGCAGCAGGCTGTGGCAGAACCAGCATTATATAATTATACATACTATATACATATATATTATACACACAATTAAAACTACTACTACAGGTTATTGTACAATAAAACTATATATTTCACAGCCCCCCCAAAGCGGAAAATATTTGCAAATTAAGCTTTTTGCTAGTAGCAAGATTATTGAATTTAGTGAATAAGATTACGCTATTACTGGCGGATCCGAGTGTCTGCTCTTGGGGTTCTGGGTGCTGGGACGCAGCATGCAGCTCACCTAGAGGGATGAGGTTATTGTGGGTGATGCCTGAGCTTCCGGCCATAACACTGCTGAGATCGTACGCCGCGGGCATTCCTGAAACAGAACCGGTGGATCGGGTCGGATCACAGAACATGAGACAGAAACAACTCTACGGAACCAACACCCAGCTCCTGATACATCTACACGCTCTGCAACAGACGTTATATTCTCTGCGTTATCAGGGGTTTACGTCCTGAACCATCCTCGGAGATGGCTTATTTTATATAGACACGGTTTATAAGAGGAATAAGTCCTACTGACCATCTTGTCCATCAGTATACACACAGGCTTGGCACAGCTGGTGATAAGCATGGGATCTGTGTGTATATCTGCTTGATACCTATTTGCTCCATGTACATACACTGCGAGTATACTGGCCCATTATTAATACTAGCCTGCAAACCCAACAGCTTAACCTGATGCCTAGCGCCCATCACTTACCTCCCATGCCCATTCCTGTGTTCATACCGTACGCCCCCGCTGTGCTCCACATGTTCTCCGAGGGAGAGGTGTAATGCGAGCCGGGAGGTGGGGACGGCGTGCTGCCCGTGTACCTGAAAAACATAGGAACATTAAGGGTTAAGATGCGGCAGAATAAGCATAATGCGGATGATGGGGGGGCACCTAAAGAAGGGGTTCTTCAGACTTTAGGCTTACCTAAAGAAGGGGTTCTTCAGATCCAGCAGGTTACTTGATTTGGAACCCGTCTGTTCCACCTGAGCAACAATACTGATATCGTAACTCTGCCTGGAAAACAGAGAGGGTTTGGCACAGGGTCAGACGAAACGTTACAGAATAGATTAGTGAATGGCGAAGACATGTTTAGAATTTGGGAAGAATCACAGCAGAGAAACACGGAAGGAAAAACAGAAATGGGTGAGAGGAGGTGTTGCGGTGACACTCGGCAGAGGAGGATCCGGGAGAAGTAAAGCAGGGAGGCGCATGGACAGGGCTCGGGTTTAGGGACAGCAGGGTATGGATCGAGGCGCAGCGTCGTATCACACCTTTTATTAGCGATAAGCAGCACAGTCCCAGACAGGGTATCTCCAGCTTTGGTAAAGAGGGGAGACTGCAGGAGGCAACGGACCTGGTACCAGTGAGTGAGAGGCTCTGTCGGGGCCGTGGACAGCCAGACTGTCATCCTGAGAGCGGAAGAGAGAAGAAGACGGTTTAACGGGGAGCGGGAGCATTTCTGGCCTTGTACAGCCTACTACACAACATAATAAACACAGACACTGCAGCCACCACATGCACTTTGCATTTTCTGGTCCCTCCTTATAAATGACAGCAATCACACCCCTATCATGCCCAGGCAGCCCATACATGCTGGAACCTGGACATGATAGGAGTGCGATTACAGCCTCCCTATGCCATGCTTACACATCCATACCATGCTATCACACACACACACACACATTAATTGACTCATATACTCACATTTATTCCCTTAATCACACATGCTTGCTCATACACCTTCCCCCACCCCCTTACCTGAAGATCTCTCACTCGCAGACTTCGGCAGGGGCCTGGCTGCTTCCCTCTGTGCGAACAACTTCTCTTGACCCCGCCAGGGGAAGAAGGAACGGAGCAGAGTCATGTGACGTGCATTCATGTGACTCCGTTGAGTTCCTGCTTCCCCCAGTCGGTACAAGAGACGCTGCTCGCACAGAGCAATACGCAGGTACGCAACAGGGCCCCTGCGGACGATTTTATTTATTTATGCATTTTTCCAACTATATATTTTGGCCACCGTTATATCGGTGCATCCCTAATACAATGTACCCCAATGCCAAGCGAAGCACACCAACTCCCCACTCACATCGATCCGATGAAAGCCACATCAAACCAGAAGGCTAAACCGTGCACCAGGCCGGACTGAAGCATGTGGAAGGAGAAAGGGATCTCTATCCTGAGGAGCAGAAGAAGAGGATATGTCAGCATGGCTTCCACTGGCAGCAAACAGCATAGAATGAAAATACATTGCATAGCGATGCGGAGCGTGAGTATGAGTGTACAGTTAGCTACCTGTGCAAATCGGCCTCTTTGGCATCCAAGAAATTTACGGTATACTTCACAGATTTGGCCATCAGGATTCGAATATCAAACGTGTCCTGTTAAGAAAGGGACATCTTAGTACACGGGGGAGGGGAAGTTATGCTATATATACTGTATGTCCTTTGTCAACCCAACATACCACTACAGGCTGTTTGAAATACTCGTCTACAGCTGCCCCACGGAGGGCAGAAAGGTCCACCCCGTGAAATGATGGCTGGTACCTGTGGAAACAAGAGAATTTATTTAAGCGCCAATAAACTGGGTTCGTGGTACGGCTAAAATAGGGCCTGTGAGTGGCCTACGTTGCCGGGAACGGACGGAGAGCTTGCACTCACCAGAAATTGGCCTTTGTAAACTGTTCCATGTATAGCTGCTCATCTGTAAAGGGGGCCAGGTGAACGTCCCCAATCGTGGGGAACATGTTACCTGCGGAACAAAGACAAACACTCGTTCAGGACGGACAATCGCCATCAGAACCACCAAGGAAGGGATCAAAGCGCCCACGAAGGCGGTGTACATGGATAGAGAGAGAGAGAGGAAAATGCTACCATGAACCAATTCTACTAAGCCAGATCAGTAACATCTAAGCATAACCAAAGTTGTCCAGACAGCAACATGTAGGAAGAGGTTTCTAGCGTGCTTACATTTTACTGATGTGGCTTAATAAAACTGGATGACAAGCATCTGTGGTCTTCATGAGTATTCCACCGCAGATTTTATTTTTTTTGGCTTCTTATCTCAACAAGGACGGAACACAACAACATCCTCCGGAGAACCCGTCGTGTCTGGAGAGGCAGACTCAAATCATACCGCTCGGCTTGAGAAACTTCTTGGCGTGCAGGTAGCTCTCCAGCATCCTCTCGTTGAACAACATGTATCCCATCGGCTCAGAAATGATGATGTCCACCTGCTCCGGAAGAGTGACCTCCTCCACCTTCCCTGGGATGACCACGATGCGATCACTCAGATTATTGCTCTTCACCAATAGCTGCGGGGTACGAAGGTCAGAGGTCAGAACAACCCCAAAAAAAAAATGACAGGGATTCACCTACACCTAGAAAATGTTTGGAGATGACCCTCACCTCAGCGTGCTGGGCCATGGAGCTCGCTTCCACAGCGTACACTTTCCGGGCGCCAGCCTGGACTGCGAAGAAGGAAAGGATTCCAGATCCGCAACCAACATCTAAGATGACCTAATGGGGGAAAAAGTCAAACTCCATGAAGCTGAAGACCGGCGAAGGAACTACTTCTGCATGGAGCATCTAGTTAGGGCCTCACCTTATCTTTGAAGTCCGTGTGATTCTGCAGGATGGCCCTCTGGTAGGTGCCTGTCCTCACATAATCCTGCATCATGTTCTGTTGCTGTGACAGGTAACCATAAAACTGGGGGGCGGAAAAAAAAACGGAAATCAGAAACGTGGACGGCGACCCCTCCCCGGCAGCTCCACTTAAAAAAATCCCAGCCCCTTAATACCCTGCGGACCGCCCGGTCACCTGGAAGTACTGCACAGCAGAGGATTCCTCCGTCCGCTCGCTGAAGACGCTCTTCTCCGTGCTTTGACATCGGCAGCCCTTGATTATGTTGTAAAACGAGCAGAAATCTTGGGAACAAAGGAGAAAGAATCATTATCTGCTCATAAGAATGTTCATATGCGTTTACTTGGTGCTCTTCTTCCCGCTATTCGCTCCGCTGCCCTGGACTCCCGGAGCGCTTCTGTGAAAGGGCGGAGCCGCCATGCACAACCTCCCCCGTGATTGGAGGAATGGGGAGAGCCTTACTCCCTGGCTCCGCCCCTTCTGCTGAAGTACTCCAAGAGGCCAGAATAATGCAGACTGACCCACAGAGAAACAGAAGAGACATTAGGGGAGAGGATGAGCGCGGAGGATTGCTCCCCATGCGGAAGCGCTCCATGGTGAGAGGGTAACTCGGAGCATAGTGGGGAGAAGCGGACCAAGAAAGATGAAAGAATACAGAAGAAACAGAGACCAGAAGCAGAGCAGCGAAAAAGGAGACAGGGACATGGATGTGGTTGGCCGAGGAGGAAGGGAGACATTGAGTGTGAGTGAGCCATGGAGTGAATGAGGGTGAGAATGAATTTCATCCAAACCAAAAGGGAACATTCACTGCCCGAAAACTAACCAAAAATGAAAGGAAAAATGTGTCTAATTTTGGTCCGTGTGCACAGTCTAGCACACATTTAATACGATTTAAGTGTATTCGGGCCCGTCCTAACAAGTGCCAGGCAGGGTATTATTGTGGGCACCTACCTGCCGGGGTGGCAAACTGGACCAGGACGCTGTTGCATCCCAGAGTGACAATGAAAGACTGCTTGCCGACGCGGCTGCATTCCGTGTCCTTTGTAACGGTGCATTTAAATACGCAGACATTCTCTGCTGAGAACGAAACGAAGGAAAAAAAACAGGAAAATGGTTAACACACGGCACAATACTCCTAAACTATAAAATATAGCAAGCCCAAAACACAAACGTCATGCAGGACATAGTTTGTTGTCATAGAAACGACGAAAGCTTCTTCCGTGAGATTAAACCATTGGAGGAAATAAAATGTCTGATCTGCTACGGATAGATTTCCCAACATTCTAGAGCCGAGGATCAAATGGACCTCTAACCTCCTTAAGGTTCATTGCCCCATAATTCCTAGTTTCCTGAGCCCTGTGGGATCTGGTATTAATCGATATTCCCGGAGATCCAGGGAAGATCCCGTGCCAGAGCTCAGCAAACCCCGGAAGCCATTGTGCCGATGGCATTGATCTCTATAGGTAAAGCTCCTGGATTTGCCCAAAGTCATGAACCACAGACAAGGAAGGAAGACGGGTAAAGAAACATTAACGGTATCCACAGAAAACTGGGCAGACTCGTATTTTTTCTCCTCTGACTGATAAAGCATGTCCGTTGAGCCCCCCCCCCACATACACACGCGTGCAGTAAGGCTGCGAACACGCACTCATATACACCACAGCTACAAACATTACATCCATGACATCCGACGAGAGGCTAGAAGAACATCCCTCAGAAACAGACAGCGACCAGCGGGGACATTCACACCGCGCGCTACAGAGACTGCGTGAGGACTCCACATATTTATTATTGGCTGATAATTGGCCAACCATTGCCATCTATAGCTTATAATTTGCTTTTATCATAGAATTTGCCGGCAGATCGGCCCCCGTCTAGTCTGCCTGTTTTTCCTCATCGTTGGCCTCATCTTAGATTCAGGAGCCGTATCTCTATCCCATGTATATTGAAATCCCCTCACTGTATTACACTCTACCACTTCTGCTGGTAAACCGCTCCACTCATCTACCACCTGCTCAGTAAAAAAAAAAGCTTCCCTACGTTACTTCTGACTCCTTTAGTTCTATATAAACCTCTCTCCTGTACTCTATTCAGAAAGCAGGAATATGGCTACAGAATGCTATCCAGAACAGTAATCGTTATTTATCCAATAAATAACAGCTGTATACGTTTGCTTTGGCTGGCAGGACTCGTTGGGTTAACACAGCCTTTAAAGGGGAAGCCCAATGGAAAAAGGTTTCTGCTGTAAGCGATAAATATGATGTAAGAGTGGAATGTGACGGGGCGAGCGCGGCCGGCTCGGCGCTCCTACAGCATCGCTTAAAGGGACGCGACATTTATACTGAAAGCCTGCGCGTCCGCACCCCCCCCACCGCTGAAATGATGCTACACGCATATCACATGTACACAGCATGTCTCAGTCTGATGTGTACCACCTACGTGTGTGTGTATATAATACACACACACACTCACTAACATGTATACAGAGTGTACGTAAGCAGAAGGTTCCCCTAGCAGCCGGATCCCCGTCTGATGGTAGAATTGCTACGTTAAATCGCCTCCAATGCTTGTGGATAAGTGGTTAGACTGCAAAGTTTTTGAAAAAAAATTATCTTATCGCCATAGCAACAAAAGGAATTGTTCTACTGACCGGACCTCTTTATAGGTTGCTAAGGTGACCGCTTGATCACAATAACCAAGTTCTATATCCTATTCTAAGACTGAAGTAACAATTGTTTTAGGGAAGAGGCGGCTGGAGTTCTGGCGTCTCCCGAACGATCCTGCCAGTCGGGGATTCCTGAGATTTACGGGAAGGCAACGCTACTCTCGTCCCGCGTCTCCCCCCGCTACTCCTCGTCCCGCGTCCCGCCCGCTATTCTCAGTCCCGCGTACCCCCCCGCTAACTCTGCGTCCGCGCGTCTCACCACCCGCTATCTCCTCGTCCCGCGTCCCCCCCCGCTACTCCGTCCCCTGCGTCCCCCATACTCTCGTCCGCGTCCCCGCCGCTACTACTCATGTCCCGCGTCGCCCCCGCTACTCTCAGTCGGCGTCCGCCTCCCCCGCTACTCTCGTCGGTCTCCCCCGCTACTCTCGTCTTCGCGCCCCCCCTCGCACTCGCGTCCCCCCCCGTACTTCGCGTCCCGGTCCCCCCCGTGTAAACTACTCTCGGCCCCGCGTCCCACCCGCTACTCTCGTCCCGCGTCCCCGCGCTACTCTCGTCCGCGCGTCCCGCCCCCAGCCGCTACTGCTCGTCCCCTGCCCCCCCGCCTACTCTCGTCCCGCCGTCCCCACCCGCTACTCTCAGTCCGCGTCCCCCGCTACTCTCGTCCCGCGTCCCCCCCCGCTACTCTCGTCCCGCGTCCCCGCTACTCTCGTCCCCGCGTCCCCCCCGCTAACTCTCGGTCCGCGCCCCCCCGCTACTTCTCGTCCCGCGTCCCCCCCGCTACTCTCGGTCCCGCGTCCCCCCCGCTACTCTCGGTCCCGCGTCCCCCTCCCGTATTCTCCGCCCGCGTCCCCCTACTCTCGTCCGCGTCCCCCCCGCTATCTTCAAGCCGCGTCCCTCCCCGCTAATCTCGTCCCGAGTCCCCCGACACTCTCTCGTCCCGCTGCCCCCTAACTACCCGTCCGCGTTCCCCCCGCTACTCTCGGCCCGCGCCCCCCGCTACTGCGTCTCAGTCCGCGTCCCCCCCCCCCGCTAACCTGCTCGTGCCCGCGTCCCGCCCGATATCCTCGTCGCGTCCCCCCGCTACTCTCGTTCCCTGCGTCCCCCCCGCTACCTCCGTCCCGCGTCCCCCCCGTATCTCGCCCGCGTCCCTCCCGCTACTCTCTCCCGCGGCCCCCCCCGCTACTCCTTCGTCCCGCGTCCCCCGCTACTCTCGTCCGGTCCCACCGCTAACCTCGTCCCGCGTACCCCCCCGCTACTCTCGTCCCGCGTCCCCTCCCGCTACTCTCGCCCACGTCCCCCCGCTACCTGTCCCGCATCCCCACCGCTACTCTCTCCGTCATCCCCCCGCATACTCTCGTCGCGATCCCCCCCGTAACTCTCGTCCCGCATCCCCCCGCTACTCTCGTCGCCATCATAAGCTCCTTCCCCCCCCGCGTACTCTCGTCCCGCAATGCCGCCTCCCCCCGCACTCTCGTCCACAAAGCCTCCTTCCCCCCCAGCCTATCTCGTCCTCGCAATGCCCCTCTATCTCCGCCCAGTAACTCTCGTCCCAAGCCCTCCTCCGCCCCGCTACTCTCGTCCCACAACTGCCCTCTCCCCCGGTATCTCCATGCCAATGCTGCCTTCCCCGCCGCTACTCTCATCCGCAAATACGCCTCTCAATAAACCTCGCTCTTCTCATTCCCGCAATGCCGGCCTATCCCCCGCTACTCTCATCGCAATGCCGCCTCCCCGCTACCTCTCTATCCCGCAAATGCCGCCTCCCCCGCGCTACTCTCTCCGCAATGCCGCTCCCCCGCGCTACTCTCATCCCGCAATGCCGCCTCCCCCGCGCTACTCTCATCCCGCAATGCCGCCTCCCCCCGCTACTCTCATCCAGCAGACAATGTCTCCTCTCCCATTACTCTCATCCGGCAGACAATGCCCCCTCTCCCATTACTCTCATCCAGCGGACAATGCCCCCTCTCCCATTACT
>VKOC01000003.1:39832567-39844201 GCA_009364415.1 Spea multiplicata | reverse complement strand
ACCCCCCCACACTGTCCTATAAGAAGAAACTGATTACTTTTTTTTTATGTAGTTGAGATAATCTGGCACTAAAGTCTATTTCTATACCATTAAAGGTCACGTTGACAGAAGCCGACGAGAAAAAGAATGCAGGGTTAAAGAAAAATGGAGTAAAAAAAAAAATGTGTAATTTCCGCAAGAAAAAAACTGTTTAACATTCAATTGTATGTAATATACAAGATGCAGGGCCTCTATTTATCCGCCTTTTATTATTTAAGTGTAGAATTTACTATCTCGCTTCTGTTCCTGTCGAATTATGTACAGTGTTTTGTTTTTTTTTTGAGATCTTTTAAGATCGTTTCCCGATGTACTTAACAATGAACAAAAAAAAACCTCTATCCATGATTTATGGTGTTTTTGGTTCTCCTTAATCAGTGCCTTTATGCCGACGATAGGGGGTGGAGGTTGCGGTTTCCTAGTGGAACCGAAGACAAAGTTGTACGGCGCTTTTCAGGAAGCCGCAGGGTTAATAATGTTGCATGGTCCTCCAGGTTGGGAAGGAGAGCCGAGACGTCCTTTTAAAGCTCGCCCGTCGCCATCAGATGCCACCGACGAGTTCGAGAAGATGGCCTCACAACATATGTACCAACCCCGTCGGTCTATAATTCCCGTGACCTGTTCATAGGTTGTCGGGAATTTCCTCGTCTCCTCAATTATTCCCATTAAGAATTGTAAGCCGTCGGAGGGGGCCATACTCGGTTTCAGGATGATAGGGGACGGTATTTGCAGTGGGGTAACCGGGCACCGGGTACATGGAAGACCAGATAATAACTCCCGATATTTCTCTGGGTTAGAGAACGGGGTCCAAGCTCTGTCTCTCAATAATCTGTTGGGTTTGGTTGTGCTTCTTGGCCAACCTTTCCATGAATTATGAGACGCTTGTAAGACATTGAGTGACACCCAGAATTTGTTTGAGGGTCCGCGTGAAAAGTTTAGTGAAGGTCCACTACTCTCGCCCTGGAGTCCTGCAGAGTGATAAGCGGTCGTGGCCGCGTATGCGTTTAATGGCCACGTCACGCCTACATTTATAAAGACGTACATACCGCTGCTCCCCGGTTCACAAAACTGTAGTCAGGTCCTTTTTAAATAGAGCGCAGCACCGGGGGTTTCATACCCCTACAAAGCAGTTCCACCGCGATAAACTAGAGACTCCAGGGGGCTTCTCCGCATGTTTCCAGTTACCCAAGCAACCCACGGGGACCCCAGCAACACATCAGCATTTGGTAAGGGGAAGAGCCACCCCCCTAGCCCCATAGCCCTTATCGGAAGAGATCAGTGACTGTCCTTGTGGCCCCTGACCCGTCCCGCTCTTCTACAACTCGGAGGACCTGCAACATATTAAGTATAAAAAGGTAGCCGTGCTGTAACTCTGCACCCGGTTCCTACTGCGGCGATCGTACGGAGCTTAACGCTAGTGGCGGCGGGTGATGCTCTGCAGCGGGTGATGCTCTGCAGTGATGTTGATTGCGGTCTCTTTATTGTCTTTGGACGAGGAGAGGAGCAGCTCAGACGATTGACGCTTTTACCCGGTCTGGGAATCGCCTCTCCTGTATCGCGCAAAGTGCCTCCCTAACTCTGTACCTTATTAATAAACTAAAACAAATAAAGGGAACTTTATTCTTCTGGTGACTGCTGGTTTCACTTCTGGGTGTCCGTTACTTTCGGGTGAATGCTTCTCTTTAGTACTTTCCACGTGCTGCACGCTCGTTCTCCTCTAAAGATGCTGTTCCACTGGGGCAAGAAACACGACTCTCGCTCATATTACACAAACCTTAGCAGATCTGTAATCTCTTCCTTTTGCTTTATCACTTGAAACACATAAAGTCCAATATAGTTTTCAGTGTCTGCGGCAACAATCGGTGCTTTCTATTGTCAGATGGCAATAAAGAATCTCCAGGAGAATGCAGAGTAAGGCGAAACTTTCCATCACATTTATTCCCAGTGGAACGGCACCTTTAGAACCCCAGTAACTCGCAAAATGTCGTCATTCTACACGGCCACTCACCAAGCCAAGCTGGGGTCTCCAACGTTTCGTTTAATTAGCCTTATGGTTAATGAGCTATTGAGAGTTAATGATGCGTTTTAGGGATTAAGGATTTATCGATGAAGACGAGCTGCCTGTTGGAGGCTCCTCAGCTGAAACTATTGGGCCTCCAGCCTTCTCTTCTAAGCTATATCTGTCTGCTCCTCTTCCATAAAGCAAAGTCAGGAGCTAAACGGTAAGACTGGGAGTCGGAACTCGGGCAAGAAGCGGCACGAGGTGGATCCAAGATGGCTCCCCATACGCGTACCTTGTCATTACACGGCTATACAGAGTATTGGTTATGTCTGACTTAGAACATTGAGTTTGGGCAACGACTTATTAGAAAGATATTGTTTTGGGAAAAAATATATATAAGAGGCAGAAAACTAATGAAGGAAATGAAGGATTTCGGTTATGTAGACGCGGTGCCTCATCGTCTATAATATCCTATGTGTTATGATAATTGACATCAGTTTTAATTGGCTCGATGCAGGGATTTCTTGGAACTGCTGGCGCATTGGCATGGGGTTTTTTTTTTTGTTTTTTTTTTTCTTCTTTCTCAGCCCAATAATGATTCATAACATGAAATTAAGGGCCCACCAAACTGTTCTCAGAGGGGAAAAACATGGCGGTCTTCCTAGTAAGCCTCGCTGAACCTCCATGGAGACTCCGCTGGCTGCTCAGCTTGCAGGCGCCCTTGAAGCTTCACCGTAGCCTCGTTGTGTCCGCTTCGTAGCTGGGAATAGGACCCGCGGTATCTAAAGTGCCGTTAGCTTTGTGTTTTTTTTCTTCCTACCCCATGGGTGCTAAAGGTCGGATCTGTACACGCTTCCTTGTCACGGAATGTCAAAGATAATGAATGTGAGTAAAGCCATCAAGCTGTACTGGAGCTAGCACAGATAGTTTGAGACGTGACTGCGACGTCCATTCTTGGTCAGATATTGTCCTTTGGAACATTGGGAGAGGTTGGAAGAGGGAAGTGAATCGGGGTGGCGTCAGGGCAGAGGTGGTACTGGAATCCAAGAGATTCGTTTTTGGAGAAGGGGATAATCTACAGGCTGTAGGGAGGTCCAAGAGGATGGAGGACAATCAGTCAGTACATTTGGTGAAGAATATCTCAGGAGAATGTTACGGAACGGAAGCGCATTGAAAATGTATATAATTCTGTATTTTAAATGCTTTTTGGGTGTGAATCGACATCAAAAGTCAAGTAGAAGTAGGGCGAGTTAGTTGGTGGAAAGACAAAGCTTTGAGACAAAGTAAGAACCAAAACACAATAAAGTAACCACAGAAAATGGTTCTGGTGCCAGGAGCTTCTGAGTCTGAGATCAAGTGGAGCCAGAAGGTAAGTTAGGCATACCTCCCATGTGTCTCTGTGTAAGGAGGACAGTCCCTGTGCTCATGTCCCTCTTTGTCTTATGCGCACAAACATCACAAAATACATTGTGTTAGTAAAGCCCACACCTATCATGCCTCTCATCACAAACCCCCCCTCTGTGACCATCTTAAATGATGAGGGCTGTGAATTAAGGGTGGTTTAACCCACAAATGAATATTTTTAAATCATTATAACTTCGTCCTGGTCTCTTGATTCATATAATATGACGGACATTCCGGTTATAGAACGCCAGCGGGTTTTGTGGCTTGATTGAATGATAGCATTGAGAGATTCTGGTGCGGAATCTAACAGAATTCATCTAAATAATTAAATTCTTAATAAGTGTTTTATTCTTCGGGATGGTGAAGCAGGCTTACTGCTTTCTTCCATTTATTTATTATAAGCCCGCGGCAGGGTTATTAGCCCAACTTAATGTTGGGTAACTGCGTGGATGGAGTTGCCTAATGCGGGGGAAATTGCGCTGGTATTTTATTGAGGAAGAAGCGAATTTCAGGCACGCTTTTGCGGTACTTCAACATTTACGTTTATGTATATAGTAATTTATTTAACTTATATGATTTCATTTATAACTATTGTAGCTTTTAGGCACACCGGGCCATCAGACAAAGTGTAAGAGCGTAGGGATTGATTTAGGACTGTTGGGATGTATAGCTAAATAAGTATTCAGATGAAGGGACGGGCTCTTCGGAGTATTCCTGCCCTGAAGATAAATATTTGATGTAATAAAGATTATGTTGTATATGAACAGGACATTTTATGGTACAGCAGTCACCAATAGTCATTTTAAAACGTATCAGTATTATGGATGAGCATTTAATTATACATTATACAGGGCACAGCTCCGACCGGAGAAGATGACTGGTGTGGGCCCCTCGTGATGGATGGTGATATGAGGGAGACCAACATTCTAGTCTGGCTATAGATTTGTTTTGGAGACCCCGGTCTTGTTCAAAATGCAAAAACAACACCGTTTACGTTGGTTTCCTGCGTCCCTTTTTCTTTCGGGTGGGTTGGGGCCCAATAGGGCCAAATGCCTTCTGGGACTGCAGCTCCAGAGGAGAACAGATCCTGCAGCGTCCAGCTGGAGCCGAGGGGTCGCACGCTGTCCATTCGTTTTGCCGGCCGCTGGCCTTAAAGTGGTACGGCTGCCTAGTCATCCCCAGCGTGGCCCTGAGCAATCATAAAGAACCTTATGAGTTTTTCTGCCATTTTTGTGTACAACGTTCTCCTTAACCCCTTAATGACAAAGTCCGTACATGTACGGGCTCAAAATGTATTGTTTTCAATGGGTTTTGGGACTGCCCATTAAATCCTTGGTGTATTTATTACGGCTCCCTCCACCACCTCCCGGGACCTACCTGACGCCGGGTATCCTCTGATCATCTGAGCGCCAGGATATGACTCCAGAGACCCAATCAGCCCCTGACTCACCTTTCAGGGTGGTAGATAAACGGAACAGCCTCTCATCAGAAGTGTCTTGGTCTCTACATCAGGAAAAGCGGGCAGACTAGATGGGCCGACTGGTTCTTATCCGATTATCTCTTTTCTCCTACTATGTGACTACCGTATTTCCCGAGATCCTCCTCTTCGGTTTTATTTCGTTGTAATTCACCCCGTTCCCTCCCATGAAGTTTCACTTGATGATAAAAGTTCTAAATTAGAACCTGGGGAACAATGCGATCTATAAATGGAGGCAGCATATATGTTTTTAATGTATAAAGGGTCTGTATCCCACCTTATATGCCCCAGTGCTTTACCACATAGGATTGCTTCTATGCTTTTAGGATCTTAAAATAATAAAAATGATTCACTGAGCGATGTTGAAATATTCTTTTCATTATTGTTCATTCTCTTTTTTTTTTTTTAGGAGGCCGCCCCCCACCACCCCCGCTAAACCATCGCTTTGGTGATGAGAACCCATCTTCCTCCTTTTGGTCCCTTTCCCAGTAACGCCGACCAAACCCAGACCATCTCCGCCCCGGGAGCCGCTATTCCTTCCACGCTCCACGGGAGATCTCGTCCAAATTTAATCGATTTTGGGTCAGAGTTGTTATATTGGTGTCACCCAATAGTCTACTGAGCGTGGGGGGGGCAGTTAAATGGTTGGCGGAAGCACTAGAATCAACCTTGCCTTTCTTGAGTTATTGGACTGGGATTGGTGGAGAATATACCATGATGGTGGCGACAGTAGCCAATCACAAGCTGCAAATTCGAGGATCCTTTTTATTGATTTAAGGAATACACTGGACTAGACGGCCAGAAACCGGCAACTCAGCGGGGATATTATTATTTCAGTCGTTCCGGAGAGCGGGGGGGCTGTAAAGATTCTGGATTATTGAGGATTATGTATATTTTGGGAGGTATCACTGTAGATGTGGACGATGTTTTGCATATTGCTAGTGTTTTAAAGTACGGGTGAAGCATAACCTCCGCCACCTATAACAATATCTTCCCCCTTGGGTTAAATCACAATGGGGGGGTTTGATTTTCCCCGTTTTAGTGAATAAATGTAGAACAAAAAAATGGCCTACGATGGTTCCAGTCATGGTGCAGTAAACAGAGCGCTGCGTGCAGGTGGAACCAGTTAATGCACTGGCATCCGCACCACAAGGGGTTAATTTCGCCAATCCCCAGGTAACACTAAACAATGGCTGGATATTATCCTCGCTCCCTCTTGTAAAAGGTGGTGTAGTAACTAATGAAGAGTCCACTGGTTGTTATGCCGACTGCTCCCTATTCCAAAACTTTGCACCAGAATTGCCCAAGATTTTTTTTCTTCTTCTTCAAAACACATTTGGAGATTTGTTCAAACTGTACTTTTTTTTTTGTAAAATATGGTTATAAATTAGGTAATTTCTGTAATCTGAATAAAATTTTAAACAAGCTTTATATAAATATTAATCATATGGAGGGGGAACCTTTTACGAAAAACAGGACACAGGAATTGCAACAAAGTTTTTACGCGTTTTTCTTTTTAATGTTCTGAACGGACACTTTGTTACACTGGGGCGGTGGGGGGGAATCTAGTGGATGCATGTGTTTCGCCTTACAATTAACAAAAATAAATTTAAAAAAAGTTAAATGAAAATTCTGCATTTTTTTGGGTGTTTAAATAAGTGCTTTTGTCATTTGTTAGTTAAATACAATCAGTTTCTTTTTTATTTAAAGGAATGTTAATAAAAAGTGGACGTTTATAACTTTTATATACTATATGTGGTGTTCATGTATGGCTGCTAAAGAAAAAAATTATAAAATTGTAACGTCTGCTGGGACGGTCACAACCTAATAGTTTGATATTAGGGACATGGATCATAGATTTTGAGCCGATTTTGACCCTGGGGTCTGCTCAGCCCCCCCTTCGCTTTTGGGAATATTCCCCTTAATGACAAAGGCCGTACATGTAGGGGCTCAAAATGCATTGTTTTCAATGGGTTTAGGGACCGCCCATTATCCTTAAGGGGTTAAAGTTGACCACTAAGTAGGTCATAGTTTTATTTGTAATCACCGACACAGCCAAGATATTCAAAATATTAAATTCTGGGTTAAAAATGGTTTATTGACTCAATATTAATAATAAAGTACCATCCTTCTTTGTATGAAACTTAAAAAAAAAAAAAATTACTGCACAGAAAAAAAAATAAGTAAACATCTCAGACCCCGTTTGTCAACTAAGAGGCGCGAACAAAGTTTTATACAATTATAAAATTGGCAAATAGCAGCAATGTGGTTGTCTAAAGCTCCATATCTTCCTAAAGTACAAAGAAAATAGAAAAAGTTTATGAAATACGTCATTTCTATTACAGTTTGTTAAAACACTTTGGCATGGTATATAAAAGTGGGTTCAAGTGGCACTGAAGACCCCCCCCCCCCCGGGCTGGAAAAACGCTGATTAAAAAAAGAAATTTTTTACGGCTCCTTATAAAATATATATAAATTTACTAAAGGCCAGACAGAAAAATAAATCACACCTTCCAAGAAAACCAAAATATAGTGTGAATCATATTGCATAGTACTATTAAAATATATATATATATATTGTATATATACCATTTTAACAAAATGGGGGTAGATATTTTAATTACTAGATACATTTTTGCTTTTTGTAATAGAAATTACTAAATTATGATTTGCACCAATTGTTTCGATGCTCCATAAAAGGCAATAATATTTAATCAAACAAACGGCGTATAAAAAAGGCACACGGGATAAAGAATCTGCATCTCCCGGTAACGGAGGAGAGTTTGTGCTTCAGTTCATCGTTGCATAGAAATAGATTAGAAAAAAATCCCCATAAACTGTTTTTGCATTAAATTTTATCGCCGTGACGACGTCGGGAGCATAAAACGGACTCTGCCCTCATAGGGACTGCGTGGATTCCGTGCGTCCGTCTCAATGTCTGAACGCGGCGCAGACGCTGCTTCTGTATCCGGCACGACCGGGTGGATGTCTATGGCTGTAATGGGGGGGTTGCCGGTAAACGCCGTAGAGCTGGGATCTGCCTCCGCTCGTTACCGGACGGCGTGACGGCCAGCAGGCTCCGTGCAGATTCCCATCCCGGGTGCCTTTTTGCGCGGGTGAGTTTCAGATCCACAGCCGTGGTAGCCCGAGCCGGCTAGTCCGCCGTGGGAGGAAGACTTGGAAGACTCCGGCTCCTTCCTCCGGGATTACGTCCTAACCTTGCGCTTGTCGTCAAACAGGCTCTTCAGCATGTAGACCTGGACGAAGGCCACCGTCACCAGGACTCCCACGTTGACGGCCGACCAGAAGTTCACGCGCTGCAGGTTGCTCTCCTGCAGGTTCCGGTCTCGCGCCTCGAAGGCACGGAGGACGGTCTGCATCTGCATGCTGCGCTCCAGCCGGGACTTCATGTTCTCGATGGACTCCTAGGGAGGAGAGCCAAAGCCGTGAGGGTTACCAAGACGACGGGTATTAAGAGACATAGATCGCTCAATTCCTTTTCATTCATATGAATCGAATTGAGATTACCCTTTGTACAGCGCCATGGAATATGGCAGCGCTATATTTAACAGATAATAATGAGTCACCAGCGGGCGATACACTCTCTCACCCACCTTGATGTCCTCGATCTTGACGTCCAGGAGCTCGTCGGGCTCCACCATGTCTGCCCAGTTATCGGGCTCCTCGTCGCCCTGCTGCCCGTCGAATATTATCTCGAAGAAGACGAGCTTCTCGGAGATGGTGCTGAACGAGTTATCGAAGCAGATCATGTAGTCGCCGGCTTCGGTGGGCTCCAAGCTGGGGCGGGAAAAGAGAAGGGGTGAATGGGGGGCTCAGCGGAAAGGGGGGGGGAGTACTCCAAGTAGTGAATAGCTATGGTCACTCACGTGTGGACCCCGTCAGACCGTCGCCTCTCCACGATGAGCAAGGCCCCCGAAGGAGACGTGACGGTAAAATCCACGTCAAGTCCAGCGCCGCCTATTACCTGTCCGAGACAGAAAGTACATACGATTAAGGAGGATTTACTTTACTGAGAAATGGAACAGCCTCCCGGCAGAAGTGGTAGCAGCGAAGAAATTTAAATGCGCATGGGGTAGGCTTACAGTCTATCCCATGGCTGAGACTACAAGTCCCATCATGCTGTGCCCAGGGATGCTAACTAACCTTTTTGGTGAAGATAAACTTTATGACAAGCTGTCAGGCTAGATCGGTTAACACGAATGAGTTTATACAGCGCTGTCAGTTTACAGAATGCTTTACACAAAGCATGCTCTTAGGCTAACACAATATGACATTCCACCTGAAGAAGAGACCTCTGAGATCTCTAAAGTGTCTGTAACTTTATCTCTTTTCCTACGCTGGCCCAGTATGAGGTATGAATTTCAGCTAAACATGACGGAGGCAGACCAATGCATGACGTACAGCTTATAACGCAGAGATACAGACGCAGCGGACGACTGGACTTTGGCCGAGCATGATGGGATTTGTGATCAGTGTGCCTTACCTGGTACTCCACCTCCATGCTGCCATTGAACAGGGCTCCCTGGTAGAAGCATTCTTGTCTCCCCGCCGGTAGAAGGAAGGTGAGCTCGGAGTCCTGCGGCTGTGTGACCGAATAAACTGCCAAGGGCAGCAGCAGCAGTACCAGGCCACGAAGACAGGCCATGGAAGAGGCTAAGAGACCGAAATAAACCGTGCCCGCTTCCGTAGAGACAACTCGCCTTCTGATTGGCTGACGTAAACGCCAGGTTAATCGGTGATTTACCCTATCGCCACCTGATTGGCGAATCTGTACATCAGACTTGAGAATCCGCCTTCCCATTGGTTCTCGGAGCATCAATTCCGCCCACCATCCTCAGCCTTGTAAGGGAAAGAAGCTGACCTGGACCAATGCTGTCCCTGGAACCGCAGGACCCCTGAAGTAGCTGCCCGCCGTGTGCCTGATGGCAAATGTTTGCAATTAATGCATTGGTCGAAAAGTTACGCGGCGGTTAATGAAACAAAATAAATAACAAAGTTATTTTTAACCTCAAAGAAACAATTTCTGTTATGCGAATAATTAACACAGTATCCGGCTTATCATTAAACCGCGAGACTAAAAATATTAACCCTTTATCAGCCCATCATATATACTAACTGGCCCAAATCAGTATATAAACTGCATTATTCATCCCAAAAATGTGCTGAAGTTATGCAGATCCGTAGTTCACAAAGTAAACGACCTCGTAAAGGCCCCCAGCCACACCTCGTAAAAACAAAAAGGTCCCTCTGCCCATTTCAAATGCTGGGAGGTATGTAATAAAGGTGCTGTCCCACTAAGATGAAAGGGTGTAGTGAGAGGGTGGTGGATAAGTGGAACAGCCTCCCAGCAGAAGGGGTAGCAGGTAATACAGTGAGGGGATTTAAATATGTATGGGATAGACATACGGCTCCTGAATCTAAGACGAGACCAACGAGCCTTGTTAAGTGACCCTGTCTCCATGTATACAATGTATATATCTTGTTTGGAGTGTGAATTACGGGCTGCGTCCCTGCGCATGTGTGGTATCGGTACTTGCCCGTGCGGCAGCGGCAGCGAGAATCGTCCCCCCTGACATGCCACATAACCATGCCCAGGTTGCCCCAGCGTTAGGTGGCCACATCAGCCATGTTTTCCAGTGCATGTATATCAGTTCCTCGTATGGCCGCCCCCTGCAGTATGCGTGACGTATAACCACGAAAGGGAATCAACTACCCCGTTATACATCCCGCACCCTGCAGGGCAGCTCTTTCCCGGGGCTGGTCAGCAATATGTGTTTTGGAAAACATGGCTGATGTGGTCACCCTGCTGGGCATAAAACTTTGCTAGCCGAGCGGCACACTGCAGACTGGGCCCGGCAACGTGTTTTTTTTTTTATAGTGCCATCATATACCGCGGCATTGTACAAGGAGTACACAGGACATAATAAGCAGTGCCTCTCATTTGGACAGATAATCACCCTGGGGCAGTTAGTTAATACCCTGTTGGCTTTGGTCCTGCACCCCAACGTTTCTGGCGTCCAAATCGAGGGTCTGGGGCAAGAGTTGGGGATGGACGGGGCCGGCCCTGGAAGTGGCAGGGTGGGAGACACGGCCGCTCGCAAGTAACCACGAGAAGATGAAATGGGAGCGGATGCAATGGAGGTCCTTGCTGGAGTAATTCATGCCTGGGCTTGTCGGGGGAGATCAGCCGGCCCATGATCCCCACGGCCCGAAAAGCCCGGACAGTGGGGCAGCTACCCGGGAAGAGTCCTGACTGCCCTGGGAAAACTGGCACTGTTGGGAGGTATGACTGAAACTGAGACCACTTGTATATGAGACGTTTCTTTGGGGTCCCCCCGCCGTGCATCGCACCCCTCCGGGTGTTGTGAGATATTATCTGGAAAGTACCGGAATGTTAAATACGATTACTAGAAAAGCTCGGATTTCCTGCTCTGTGATCGTTACATTTTGTTTTTGCTCGGGGTTGTGAAACGCACTCTTGTGACACTGACAGTGTACTCGGCTGTGGTTTCCTGAAGGGCTCCTCCTAGATGTTCAGTTGGAAAGAAGTGATCAGATGCCGCGGGGCATGGCGCCAACACCGTTTCTTCTACTGCTGGGTAAGAGATTCCCTGTCCAGGGTTATGTAGATAATCTCAAGCCTTACAGCCGCCGGGCTTTGTGTCCTCGTCTCAAGCTTTACAGCCACCGGGCT
>VKOC01000003.1:39802348-39830372 GCA_009364415.1 Spea multiplicata | reverse complement strand
TGGATCAACACAGTAGGGACACAATATGTATATAGGTTGAACTTGATGGGCTTTGGTCTTTTTTCAACCTTATGAACTATGTTACTATGAGAAACCGATATCCCGTTAATGTCAAATATCTATTCTCTCCCGTGAATTTAATCATATAACGTATCCTCCTTCATAATCTTCACCAGAAATAATCGACTCAAAGACAGGTAGAGAGATGGGCAGAGAGCCTGAAAGTGTTTATGTGATTAAGCCTTTTTTTGGGGAAGAATAAAGCTAGATATTTTCTAAGTTATTTACTTACCATTCTACAGAGTAACCTTTTGTTAACCCTTTACTTTCGCTATTTTATTAAAAAAAAAAAAGTGTATAGGTAAAGGGCTCTGCCGTAAAGCAGATGTCACCAATATGGTCACATGATCACTTAAAATGGCGAGCTCCAAGTGGGCAGAAAACAACTTTCTTCACATGGGACTTTATTTCTTAAACGTACCCAATTTCCTACAACTGTTTATTTTATGTTAAATGTCAAAATAATAAAATATCCAGCATAATAATGTATAGATTGAGCTTGACGTCATGATTTGGCACACGGTTAGCAGACATGCCCAGAAACACGTCCATGCTGCGGAAACACGCACATCGCTCTAGTCGTGTGAGTTCAGGACGCCGGTCGGACGCCACCCAGCAACGCCATTCACTCCGCGGCCGAAACAAAAAAACTTACTTGGCAAACCCAATGAAATCCTCGTGGTTTGTGTTGATGTAGGACAACTCAATGTCTATGAGCAGAAGGATCTGAGAAAACGAGAAGAGTCCGGTTAGCGGGCGTTAAACCCACGATGATAGAAACACCAAAAACCTTATTCGGCCTTTTTTTCTTACCTTGTATTTAGGATAGCCTTTATACCTAACCCTATGCATGTTTAAATCCCTTAACTGTATTAACCTCTTCTGCTGGAAGGTGGGTCCATATAGCTACATCTAAAACATCTGATCCCCAAGATTTTAAGTTTCGATCAACCAGTTAAATTAAACCAGCGCAGCTTGCCGGCATTACCTGGTCTTTTGTTTTTCCTTCTCTCTCCCGAACGTACGTTGTAATTATTCGCTCGGTCTCTTCTCTGAGTCTTGGGTAAGAAGCAAGCTATACAAAAATAATATAATAGCACGATTATTTTATTTGAAACAGGAATTACACGAGGGAACACTAAACGCATGGACAAACGTTTCTGAGCGATGAATGCTGGGAATACAGGACTGCCAATCTACCACGGGCAAAGAACATGCTGCTTTGGAAATGGCTGGAAGTAAACATGCGTTAACCCAAACTGAGAACGAGGAGAGATAGCAGAATCCATGACTTTGGAAGAAAAAAAATAAATAAAATGATCTAAAAAGCAGTCTGTATAACTTCCATACAAAACAGGTAAGATGGAGAATCTGTGAATACATTGGGGGAAAACCCTGCAGCCGAGGGTCACTTTCCGGAGTTTTAAGCACGGCCCTCTGGGGCAATAAGCCTCCGGAACACCGAATTTCGGTAAACTGTTTTTGTGCACAAAGTAATCCAAAAAATAAAACCTAGCTCCCAATTACAGCCCTCGCCGGTTATACTTAGTCGGCCTTTAGGCTGTCAGCTTGAGTCCACAAAGTGGACCTCCCTCCCCAGAGAAAACACTCAGATCCAGGCAGGTAATGCCACGCTAAGCCACGTAACGCCACGCTAAGCCACGTAATGCCACGCTAAGCCCACGGATCCTCATCCTCGCTCTGGGAGGTCAGAGGAACTTCTCAACCTCTTCCCTCCACACTCTGTCCGGGTTTAAATGTCCAGCACCTGTACCGGATACCCGTACCTTCATACAAATACCCTTTTAACGCGCGCCAGGAATCCGGTAGCTGACGCTATTAACTACCAAAAAAGTCAAAATAAAACATCGATATTTAAAATGCTTATACCGGATGCACTTCTATACCAGACGTGCAACAGATCCCGGGTGGAAACAAGTGCAAAGGAACAAAAATATCCGTAATGTTGATGAGCGTGAAGATGTGGAGAGCAGGAGCACAACTGCGGAAGTTCTGAGAATATATATACAGATATGGATCACTGTAAATCCGAGATCCTAATAAACACGTGGGGCGTACATAGCACGTTATCGATCTGGATATATTTCCCGAACTTGGGTATGCCTGCATGCTCTATAAAATAAAGAAAACATTTACTTTTACCCTTTACTTGGAAGAGGTGATCTCTGACCCAGTGATGTCATAAGTGAGGGCCAAGCGACAAAAACAAAAGGGAAGCAGAGATTTGAAACAAAGTAAGACACAAGGGGCAAAAGGGTAAAATCACAGAGGTATTTGTTAATTGCGTTAGCGTCCACAATCTTTTGCCAAACAACGATTGACAAGGCATTGAAAGAGGCAAGCGGGTCGGTACCTTGCTGGTGCACTGCCGTATCGTGTTTATCAGCTCCTGAATGACGAGGTCCACGCACTTTATGCAGGGTTCCTTCAGCTTCACAACCTGCTTCTTTACGATGGCCTCAAAAGCCATATCTGGGGTGAACAGGCCCGTCCTGTGTCGGTAGGGAGGTTAGAAGAAGAAGAAAAAAAAATGTCTGTCAGACACAGACTTCATCCCAACGCTACCCAAAAAAAGATACCCCAGAACGCGCACGTCTGCTGACCTCACACCGTGGATGTTCTTGATGGCGTAGCTAATTTCTCGCCGTAAATCCTTCTCGTCAAACTCCATCTTAACAGCAACAAAGAACACGGAATGAATTGGGAGTATTCTGGTCCCTTGAGTTCACACTGTTTGATTTGACATATAGTGGGGGTTCTAGCCACTGGACAAAGTCTAAAGCAGGAATTTAAACACTGAAGTTTTGACCCAGAAGGAAGCCGAAGAGGTGATGCAGGAAGTTTACAGAAGAAACATGATGTCCATGCAAGAAAGTCCTATTGTGACAATGCAGACAGAAGGTAGCTCTACAGCTTATAACTCTCTACTGCGGGACAGTAGTACCCCGTTATGCCTATACTTCTGGATAAACAACGACCCAGACGCAGGTGATATGGTACAATAGAGGGACCAAAGCCTATAGTTAGAGTTAGTCACCTTTACAAGCTCAAAAGGGAACCGCTCATGGAATATTCGATTTATCCTGGCTCCTCCTGATAACTCAAGTGTATCCACCTGATCCCCAGAGCCCTCAATCCTCTTCTCAAAGTCCACCCCAAACTGCTGGACCATCCTGAAAACGTAGATAATGGAAAGGTTAAGATGGGATCTTTATCACCTAAAGTAAAGTATATATAAATGAATATGCAACAAACATAGAAAAAAATATATATATTCCCTCACATTATGGGAGTAAATGAATGGTAGGCCAGGCGATGATGAGGGTTGTGGGAAGTATCCGTAAGAGAAGTTCGCTTGTCTGTCGCAGAGAATGTATAAGGGCTCAGAAAACATTTGATCAGAGGTCATAATGTGCTGGCAATGGAAGGAGGGCTTTACAGGGTCCTGATAACTCCATAGTAGGGCCAACAGGGCTGAGATCCCTTGCCGTGACTTCATAATCCATTATACAGAGGCAGCAGCACACAGAGAAGCACCACTTATGGTTAGGTAGTTACAAAGTAACCCAGACGTGTAAGATGAGGGTTCTCAGGCCATGAATGACTTTGTGGCAGGAGTTCTCAGTGTTGCCCTTAAGTGCGCCCAACATAGCAAGGAGTCAGATTGGAATGAGATTGGTAATAGACTGGTGAACCGAGTGCTAAAACAAGGTCTTTCTTATTCCACTTCTGATTCTGCGACCCAGCTAGGCACTCAAAGTAGAAGACAATACTCTACGGCCCAGCAGAACCAGTTCATGCACTCTGTTCACTAATGGTAAGTGGGTACCCGCCAACAACCTATGGCTTCCATCCACATCTACATATCCCGGAGCTCCTCTCCAACGAGCCCCAAAAACTGCGCTATGCACAAGGTCTTCAGAGTAAAGCAGGAGGAAGAAGGTCGCCTCCGGGCACTTACTGTAACAGGGCTTTGGTTTTCCTCGTTGGGTCATCAGGCCGGAAATTCTTGTATTCCTCCACCTCCTTCTCCAGGGACAGGAGCTGACTTTGAAGTTTGCTGCGCAGAGCCGGCAGCGTGTCCCGGATGTGGTTCGTTAGTTGCTACATTGACAGGTGAGACAAAAGGATGGCGATTAACCCTTTCATATGCTGTTGAACTCCCCCCCAAAAAATGGGTAAGCATGTAAATCTACACGCAGATCTCACTCATGGAGCCGATGATGTGTTTTCTGGCCGCCGCTTACCTGGTTCAGGGTTTTCTGCAGGTGAGGGGTTCCCATTCGGTCTGCTATGTGTCTGTACGAGGGATGAGAAAGGAAAAACTTTCTCTCTGCCGCGAGAGCCGCTCGGATGTCCTTCTTCCCATCAATGTCCTTCTGGCTCCTGTTCACGACCCCAATATAGCCTGGGGACAAGAAAACAAAAATGGCTGAACAAATGCTTGGAAGGGTCATAGACCTTGTACGTTTCACAATTTTTTTTTTAATTATAATAAAATTATAAAAAGCAAATCTGATGCATTCGCTTTTTATAGTCTATAGTAACCAATGGAATGATGCAATGCGCATGCATATTCCATAGGATGCTATGGTGATAAGACCACTTTTAAAAATTTGCCTAGAACTTATTATATATCAACTATATGGAAACAAATAGGGTAAAAATCCTTAAATCAGTGCAAAAAATAAAAAAATACCTCTTCTTAAAGGCAACAGCTTATTCTCCAAGATGTCTCTCGCATCTGTGCCTTCATCCATTAAATCCAGCTTGGTTATAACACCAATAGTTCTTAGACCTGCAAAAAATACAAACAACATGAAATAACACAAATAGCATATTTAACGAGAACGAAACATGCCCCAAACCATTACAGTCGCTGATCTGTTACTGGTCGCTGGCCCCGGTCGATGTAACTTTTAATATTATAGTAGCCAAACATTTCAATTCATTGACATAATATTCTGTTGCAATTTTGTTACTTAGGAGGATGCAACTTTTGAATTTGTTTCTACTCAAATATTCAATAAGTTTCAAGTGACTTAAAACTTAAAAAGGCCAAAAATTATATATAAATACAAATAATGTAGAGATAATCAAATATTTGTATCCTTTATTTTATTACACTATACACTACACTACTGTTCAAAAGTTTGGGGTCGCTTAGCAATGTTCTTGTTTTTGAAAGAAAAGCAAATGTTGTCCATTAAAATAACATGGAATGGATCAGAGATCCAGCGCAGACGGTGTTAATGTTTTAAATGACTATTGTAGGTGGAAAGGGCTGATTTAGAATGGAATATTTTAATCGCTTTTTTAAAATAGTTTTTGCATAATGTTTACAGACAGCTGCATATTAGCCATTTGTAGGAGTTCTCGCTCCCCAATCTACTAGACAAACACCCTGACTCCTTATCATACCGCCTGTGGGAAACAATAGAATGGCTCAGTCTTAATAGACAGCTGGACACTCTGATTAATGAAAGTGTACGGAGGATCAGACTTCATTAGCATCAGCTCAGTGTGGTGTTTGAGGTGGGAAAGCCACCCAAAATATCACATGACTGACAACAATGGCGTTCACAGCGAGGGGGTATGTGCCCCTTTCGCCAGGGCTCGCTTACCTTGCGGATCCACCTCTTTTGCCATTTTGAGGGCGTCCGAGTTGGCCAGGTCCGTGTTGGCCGGCGTCACAGCTAGGATCAGACAACTGTCTCGGCTAATAAACTGCAGGATCATATCCTTGATCTGGTACTCGATGTCCTGCGGCTGGTCGCCCACGGGGACTTTGGTGATACCCGGAAGGTCAATCAGCGTCAGGTTCAGCACTAATTGAGGGTAAAATGGATAACGTGAAACATTTTTAATGCAGCTCAAAACAAACAATATACTTTCATCCTTAAAATGCAAGCACGGCAAGCTGTATGATATCTCCATATAGTATACTACGGCAGCAATACAGGAGTAATGCTGATTTATTAAGATGGAGGTAAACAAGTCGATGATACCGAGTATCTTTGGCCGAAACGAGAGGTACGATTCCTACGGGACAGAGAGCACTAGGTGTGTACTAGTGATCATTAATGTATTGGGGTAGATCACTCAGATATGGGATAGGTGTATGTTCCCTTAATCCTTTTTAATGTCTGTAAGACACCCCCTATGCCAACTCACCTCGCTGTACGGCATTCCCACCAATAATGGTTACCGCAGTTTAGAAACACAGGATAAAAGGCACAAAGCGGCCACAAGACGCCTGCGGTAGCACTCACCATTTGGGGAGTACACCCTCAGATTAATCGGGATGGGCGAGATGCCTTTGTTTGTTCCAGTCACTCTGTCCGTCTCCGCTTCGATCTCCTGGCGAACTTCATCGAAATCTGTGAATTTCTTGGACTTACAATGCAAGAACTCGGCATATTCTGCAGGGGAGAAATAATAACACTGTCTGAACGGCCAAAATGTTGCTCTATAGGTCTTTGGCAACACAAGAGTCTTGAAAACAGATCTGTATAATGATGGAACATTTAAACCACGATACAGCCCAGCATTATAAACGAGAGAGGGAAAGTAAACAAGAAAAGGGAATTATGTGTTGATTTTTTGTCTTAAATTCTTGATATTTTTTTCAAGTAATGTACTCATTTCTACTGATCCAGCAGCAATGGTTTTATACTCAGTTGCACGGAGAAAAAATAGTTCTAATACTTACAAAGGAGAAAAGAGTGGACAGAATTTACCCGTTGAGTCCCATTAGGACTTACCTGTACGTCCTTGAGTGTTGTGGCGAGAAGCCCATTAGGACGTACAGGTGATTTTGTTGCAGCGGAAGGGACATCATACACCATGATTCAAGCCCCGCTTGCTGATCACACAAACAGATCAGGAGAGGGAGAAAGTTCCTCCCACTTCCAAAAAAAAAAAAAAAGGATTGGGAACCCAGTGAGGTCACCATGACATCACTGGCATAAAAAACGTATGAGAGATCCCCAAAAGGGATCATAATCTAAACTGTACTGGGAACACTGCAAAAACAAAATAAAATTCACACTTCCACAATAACTAAAACTAAAAATATTTAAATAAATCACTACCCCCCCAACCCCTAAGTCAATAGTATTAAAAATATAAAGTATGGGGTAATATGTAAAGCATGTGACCCTCTGGAACATAAAAAAAAATATATGTGGGGTATGACTAAATCAGGATCATTGTTCAGCTGTAATGTTTAAGTAATATTGTGTTTTAACAAAAAATCTATTTTCACCGATAATTACGTTTTATGTATTTCTATTATTTTAAAAGAATGCCCTGCTTCTCATGAACAGAACAATGTATAATTTAACAAAGACACAGTAAAAATGTCAAAAATATTTTGTTCCTTTAGTTATGAAAAGGATTCGACCCCCCAGGTTAAAGATTAAGTAAAACAATAAAATGTAATCCAGAAAGGGTGGTTTGTGCTAAAAAGAAATAAGAAAAAAAAATATATTTTTTTATATTTATTTGTTTTTATTATACCTGGTGGGTAATATATAATATATACATTCTAATGCATTACTGGGAAAGGTTGGGCCAAATCCAGCGACGGGGATTTGCCGTCACTCTGGACGATCAAAGCGCGGATCGAATGACTAAAGAAACACTGATCTCGGCTTCTTAGCATGAAAGAGGACCCCGTGTTACAATACGCTATAGGGGGTCCGTGCTTAGCTCCTAACTCTGTCACGCTACAATGGGAGGGGAAGACCCCATGATGGTCATGTATGAAAAGCTGGGGCACACACCGAAGTGGTATCGCCATAGCAACCAATGGAATTAAATAATCGTCAGGTGAATTTCACCGGTTGCTGTGGCGATGACTCTGCTTTCCAAGTGCTCACTTTCATTCATAAATCTTATATTCCTGATCTCTTCCCCGTGTCAACCTACGTAGGATGGAAGCACTCCGGGGAGTTGAGTTACCTTTCTACAACCGCCCCCTGCCCCCCCCCTTCGGTACAGTCGGTGCCGACTTCCCGCAGCGTCACGGGGGATCAGCCACTCAATTTAATGGTTACTAAAATTACAAGCAAATAAGAACACCGTCAAACAGGTTTTACCTGCGGCGAGCTCTTCTAATTACCTTCCACAAATAGTCGCGAGCTGAAAACGCTAAGGAGCTCGAAGTTAAAAAGATAAAAAACGATCGCCTTTTGGAGTCAAGAAGGAATTTTCCCCCTGATGGCAGAATTTAAAGTCGCTTAATTAGGGTTTTTTGCCTTCTTTTGAAGGTTAGGTAGATTTTCAACCTTATGTACAATGTAACTATGTAACTATGCTGTTGAAGTATAATAGAACCCAGGCAACACATGAATGCCTTCAGACCATGTACAGTGGCTCGCTGCTTTCGTGATGACTCTGTAAACTGGGGAAGAAGGGGCCAAAGGTCCACGTCTCAGCCCACGCCTGCCAGGCGGAGGTACGCGTTACACGGGGCGTTATAAAGGTGGCCGCGTTTTATTTATAGGTTCCTTGGGAAGGAGGAGGCTCTCGCTTAGTATTGCGCAGAGACGCAGAAAGGAAGACACAAAAACTTTTGGTGGGATGGCGAACAAAGTTTGTCTTAAAATTCTAGCCGGCAAAGGGCAGTAGATGCCGCGGGCTCCGTGATAAAGCGTGTGAACGTTATATCTGGACGTCAATGAAAGAAATTTGAATTCAGAAAAAAAAGAGGTCGATCTGACCCGTTTTTCAGCACAAAAGGTCCTCATTTGGTCCACAAAGGTCCTCAAAGGTCCCACACGTCATTTCTTATGGTTCCTCAGCGCGGACATTGTCTGCGAATCCTGCGCCTATGAAGAATGGGTTTTAACGCCCTTTCAGGGCTAGAGTCCCAGGGAATGGGGCAACGTGAAGATCTGAAAGGATCGAAGGTGTGCAACCTACAGAGCTCATGAACTACGGTACTGATCTGTTTGAAGTATGAACTGCTTCAGTCCTAAATAATTCAGAATGTTGTGAATAATAAAACATTAATCTGCTATTCACCCCCGGCCAAGGGTCGGGAACCCGAGGACTACTTGGAGAATGTAAGAACGTCGGAAGCCTGTGAGCAAGGCTCTCTTAAAGCCCCTTTAGACTACAGTGCTGTGGAAGCTGTTGGCGCCATATAAATAAAAGCTAATAATAAGAAGAAATGGCTTCGAGTGATAAGCAGAGCGAATGGGAATCGCCCATTTCTAATATGGCAGACTGCGGGTACCATAAAGTAATTTACCTGTTTTGGAGAATATGAGCTGAAGGATGAGAGGACGTCTTGTGACGATTCCAGATCCACGAGGCAGGAAGTCTCTGAATAGGGAAAAAAAAAGCAAAGGAAAAGGGGGCCACGATTAGCATAATTCCAAGAAACTTGGGAGTTATCCTGATAACGGGAAATCTGCATAAAAACACACAAAACAAAGACAAAATACTCTAAACACAAGAAGAAACACATGTTACGTTTGCTGAGCCACTCCAGGACCAGCTTATGCTTTTGCCGATGACATCACAAAAAGATGTTGAGCACATACTCATTTCAAATGACATCATTGGTGGCGCACGCAACACATCCAAAAACAAAAGAGTTTACAATCAAATTCTGGGAGTGAGCAAACATACATACCCGTCGGCTGGCTGAGGGCTGTTTTAACGCAATAATGGGCCGTTTGGTAACCTTTATTTTACTTTAAAGTTTTATGAGCCCGTTTGTTAGGACACTTGAACAAAACATTTCATTTTATTAGTAGTTTTCCCAGAGAAGCCAGAACGGCACTGAGCTACAGCTTAAGAATAAGGACGTCGCACCCAAGCCTCTAAAATCAAGGCTAAAAAGGTGCCTTTTTACCTACTCTGCTGATTATAACCGACTACTACATCAGAAACACCCAGAGCTTCACAAAAATTATTATAGATATATAACTTTTACGGGAAATGTAACCCTTAACCTGAATTGTGCAATCATATACCACTACAAATTTTATTTTGTTTTCTAATATATATTTTTCAGGACGGTCTTACACATATCCCGGGAATTTCTGATTTCTCTCCTTTTAAAAGGGGGGGGGATTTATATATATATATTATATAAAATCAAAAAGAGGAACAAGTACCATAAATATCCTCTGTCTCCATAATGCACAAAAACAGTGATTTGAGTAAAAAAAAAAAAAAAAAAAAAAGTGTACTAATCTGCAGGAGGAAGGAAGCCGCGGAGTACAGTGCTGATGTAGGGCTTTTAGGGATTCTTCTACACAGCGTTACCCTGCCCTGTGACGGGGCGGCCATTGTGCAAAACAACCCCGTCACCGCAGGCCGTCCGGAGACACCGGCGGGAACCGACAAATAAATGTTTTATCAATGCTGGAGCAAAGCAAGCCGGCTGCGTCCTGTATCTGCAGGAATAAGGGTATACACATTATATATATATATATATATATATATATATATCTTATAATCAGAAATACGGGCAAAAAAAAAAAAACGTCGCCGATGCGGACTGTTATTGTTAAGTCTAGACAGACGTAAGAGTGATGCGAGAGAGAGAGATAATATATTTAATGCATATATATGCACACGCTGTTCCTGATTGGTTATTGAATCATAGATTATTGAATACTTTTTAAATAAATAATTAAAAAAAACTATTCCAACTATATCACCCCAAGGGCAAAGAAAACAGGCCATAAAATAACACCTTAAAATCCCTGCCGACGCTTCCATCCCACATTCTTCTCAGTTAATACGATCATTAACTGAGAATTAGGGATCCCACCATGAAATCCCCCCAATGTGTTAGCCCAGCAGCCCTTCACGAAACGCAGTATCGTTAATATAGGTTAATAGTTGCCTAACGTCTTCATGTATCAATTAAACTCATCATGCCTGATGGGACTGACATTTTACCCGGTGTAAATAATAGAACCCATAGGTCGTAATCATTAAGGGAACAAATAATCAATAAAAGAAAAATAGAAACACTATTAAAGGGAAAGTGGAAGGGAAGCAGGGGAGGTGCAGGGTATCCCACGGCCAACAAACTGTGCAAAAGGCAAAAAAAACAAGTATAACAAGCAATAAAAGATGAGTTTTCTTTAAACGCTGGACGTTTTTATTTGCTTTCCACAATGTTAGCACAGCGGGCGCCTAGGCCCCGTATCCCCATGAATTGGCCTGTAAGTGGTGGGGGATTCTGGGAGTTGTAGTCCGTGGCAAGGCTTTCCACCTTGCAGGGTGCGTTCCACGGTCTCGCCTGATCTGCCCGCAGGGAGAGGGAAGTCGCGCTCAAGAGTTTAGCAAACAGAGAATGTTTATAGTCGGTTCCGAGCAGAGCACAAAGTAACTGCCGCTAAATCTACTGCGGTCAAAGGCCGCCGAGTGCTTGACATCTCCAAACTTTACTGTTTGACAACATTTTCCTTCCTGACTCCACAAAACAAACAGCGGGGGGGGGGGGCATGGTTGACGAAGCAATTCGTCTGAAACTAAATGGAGATTTGTCAAAGCAAAGCAAATAATATTACATAGCGACAAAAAAAAAATAAAAAATATTTATATATATAAAAAATATATATATATATATATATTTTTTTTTTTTTTCTTATGCATAATTAAAGCAGCTCGCTGGAAACTTCTTTATAAACGAGAAAATCGTGTATTTCCGGCTGTGGGGACGGCGTGGATTGGGGAGAACCTGATTGACAAAACGCGCAGCCGATAGGATTACAGAGTAACGCGCCCCGTCCCTCACAAAAGGGCGCCCCGTCCCTCACAAAAGGGCGCCATCAGCCTGCGGGCCATTCGCTCGGTTTGCCATATGGCCAGTCTGGGCACTGTACACCATTCCTTACAAAAGCACAAGCCCCAGCGTGCTTCCCCTTATCTTGCCCTGTACCATGTATGAGGGGAGAATCCACAATCCGCCTATGCATTATACAACGCTGGCCCTTCTTACTGGGAAAGCTCACCGGGGGCCGAGATGTTAAACCCATCGCCAAACTTCCACTCCATAAAGAGATGGGGAGAAAAAAAAGTATCATACATATGATAAATACATAATATATAGTAGAGTAGAGGTTGTAGCCGTATTAGTCCAGTGGTGTTGATATCAAATACGAGATGGAATAAGTATCTTGTGATCATTCCAAAATTCTGTTAGTCCAATAAAAAAAGTATTATCACAAGATACTTATTCCACCTCTTATTTGAGATTATATATATATATATATATACACACACACTTTATTTTCTCAACACAAGCGCTGTTCTTCCAGTAACCGGCCCTTGAGATAATGATTAGTTATAGCGAGCGGTGCGTTTTTTGTATAATCATTGGGCGGACGGGCGGAAAGCAGATCTGTCACCGTGAGATTGCCGACGACCGAGCGCTATCCGGCACGCAGGCGCCTAACGTTCCGCGCGGCTTTATTCCGACGGACGCTTCTACCTGTGATAAAGCGGAGTGGAGCGAGGAGCTAACCGCGTAAAATAATACAACCTCTCCGTCTCAACACCTGCGCTAGTTAGTGGATAGCTTATTGTTTATCAAACTTTTGGGTGCCATAGCAACAGCCAAAGAACACCGTATCTCCGCCTGTTGTCTCAACCTTTGGATCAACAGATGACGGGACGACAGGCGGAGATTCTGTGTTCCTTTTGAACAGGTTTGTATAAAACCACCTGAGATACCCCCTACTTCCAGCCTCGTCGGTCCCACAGCTGCTGTGGCCGGTCAGGGCCGATCAGGGCATCTCCCCCACAGGGGTATTTTGTAACACAATCCTCGTTATGTCCCGTTTACTCGTTGTACAGCGCTGCAGAGTACGGCGGAGCCACACAGTATAAATTATGCAAAAAACACGCACTCCAGCTGTGCCATTTACCATAAGCCTGGTAGGACCTCTAGCCCACAGCTTTGCTGGGTACTCGAGGGTTAACTTGCTGATATAGCTGGGTGTATGTTTAGTTTAATGCCCCAGCGTGCTTATCACACAGCCGTAATCAGGATACACCCTCCGGCCCTCGGTATTATACTCCTGCCTAGCGAGAGCACGAGGACATTTTTTTTTTTTTAATTAAAATAGGTGATTTCTCCAATACGGGGTTTATGATTTTTATTTTTTTTCCCCTTTTGTTAAAAAAAAATTAAAGAGAAAAGTCCATATTTACATTCAGTCCGCAAAATGTAAAGGAACATCTCTTAAAGAGCGCGTTATCAGGAAGGAACCACGTTAACACGTCCCTCAAATCGGGCCGCCGCTGTCTAGTGAAAACCAGGACAGTTGGGTGGTATGAATTAACCACGAGGTGCCTTAAGGCCGGGTCTATAATGGAAAGATGGTGTAAGGGCGAGTAAATGTAAGCGGCCCCTCTGCTGGTCGGACTGTCCTGGTTCCCGTTCTGTTCTCACACCGAGGATTCTATTAGGAAGTAAACGTCCCGGCCGGGAGTGATGGAAAGATATTAATTTAATAGAAGCGGAAGAACTGGTCAGTGAAGAAGAGGTTAATGAGGCTTTATACATCTGTCCCGACGTACAGCGCGCTGATCCCTTCCACCTTCTCCGTGGTGTCAGAAGACGGCCTGGACTTTGATTCACTAAACAGCAGGAGCCGTGACTCAGACGTGTGCTGCGCGTGACGGCCCGAGCCCTGCCACCGAGGAATCTAATCATTACCAAACCCATACGTCACATCGGGCTCTTTGTTAATTAGCACCGGCCCGGCATTTAAACGGAAGGTCCTCCCGGCACAGATATGCTGAAAACAGCGCTCTCCGGCGGGCCGGTAACCGGTCCCGGTTTATAATCACGTCATCTCTCTTACTATCTACCGTAATAAATAACGGCCCGCTACAATGCATAGTTAATGTATGGAGGTTTCTATCTATTCATTACCCGGGGTCGGCCCTTCTTCATGCACACATATATCCCCGATATAAACATATGTGGTCTTTAGAAGACCCCCAAAGGGATCCATCCGTATCTTAATTAATTTACAGAATGAAGGGATCTTTACGACGGCCGCGGTTGACTATAAAACGGACGCAGGTTCAACTAATAATTCTATCGTAAAGAACAAATAACCGCGGCGTTTCCATAAACAGGATGCTCGGCAGACGATATCTGTCCCCGTAACCTATACGGTAATTACATTTCTGCCTCGTTGGCTTTAATTAGTATATAGCAGACCTCGCACGCAAGAGCTTACACAAACGATTCCGTTACAAGGTTTCAATTATTAATCGCCATGGCAACGGAACATTGCTACTCAGTGGACCATTCCGATGGTTGGTCGCCATGGTAATAAGACCACTTCTACATAAGTCTCACTAATTATATATATATATATCAGGAAGTGATGCATCGAGGCCTTCGCCGTAACAGCGAGACCACGCAGCCCTTCTTAATATTCATTGTCTACTAGAATGAGTAACGCCGAAGTCCGACTATACAGAATGCTTTGAAAAAGAGGGAAATGTCATCGCACAATGAATGAAAGTAACAAAGGCACGCATTGTTTGGCCAGAACAGAATACTGCGAGCCGCGGACAGAGATTTCTACTCCAACCCCAAACACGTCTTTAAAAACGACAGACCAACGAGTGTTTACTACCAGCGACATTTCCTCGGTGACACACGCACACGCACATACACACGCTTGTCACCGGGTGCAGCGCCCTATTAAATGGGTGATGTCATGTAGAGGAATCTACGGGCATTTCCGACAGGCTGACGGTTCACAAAAACAATCCCCGACGGTCTCTCCTACCGATCGTCGCAGCGGAGCGAGTTACACGAACGATGAAGAAACGTGCGGCAAAAATCCACAACCCTCTAACATAAAAAACAAACGGCGACAGTAAGCGATACGGCCTCGCTTTACTGTAACCCCAGGAAGTTTTACTTTACGGATTGGAACAGCCGCTCAGCAGAAGCGGTAGAGGCTAATACAGTGAGGGGGTCTAAAACATGTATGGTACAGGCACATGGCTCCTGAATCAAAGGCGAGCCCAACGACTAAGGTCGGAAAAACAGGCGGCTTGATGGGCTTTAACAACTGAACGGCTGATCATTTGATTCCGTAACAGTTCTTGGAGTAGCCTCCGCTCACAATATCCTCAGGACGCGCCAAGCGGCCTCCCCGCGTGCTGGGTTTTGAATTTGATAAAATGTATATGCCTACCGGTATCTGAGCTTCACAGGGTGGAAAGTAATATTTTTCATACTTAAGCACTTAAAACGACGCAATTCTGATTATTAGTAGAGCGCCAGCAGATTCAGCGCCACCAAAGCACAAAGTGACACCGCCATTCCATTCAGAAACCAGATTCCACTAATAATATAACGTTAAAGAACAGAATACCTATTACAGCGGAAACACTCATACGATTGTACATGTAAGAGCAAATAGAAAGGGGAAAAAAATAGAAAAAGTATAAAAAGAGCCGCGGCTGCGAAAAAAACATTCTGCTGCTCTCCCCAAACCTCGTTATTTTATATTAAACCGGATGGACACAAAATCCATTCCTCTTAGTTATAGAAACAAACATACAATCTGCCGGCAGATCGGCCCCCGTCGCCCCCCGTCTAGTCGCCCGTTTCTCCTGCCGTAAAGACCCCGACCTTAATCAGTCGTTGGCCCCGTCTTTGATTCAGGGGGCCGTATGCCTGTCCCATGCATGTTTAAATCCCCTCATCGGCATAAACATATTTATACATTACGTTTGTCGGCCATATCCAATCGTAACGCAATTTATCGATTCTACAGCGCAATTCACTAAAACTATTACTTAATATCAAACATATTAAACAAGGCAATTAATGCCCATTATATAGACAAACTATTAGTTCATTGATTTATCCAATAGATCGTATTCTTCTTTACCGGCTAACGTTACATTCAACAAACATTCAGCCGTTTAATTATGTTATGTATCTAAAAGTCCCATTTTTCGTTAATGTTTATATTACCAACTACTAGGACGTTATTGTTATTATTTATTGTTTTGTATAGCGCTATCATATTCCGCAGCGCATACACAAAGGATGACGTCCCAATCTCAAGCTCCTCGGGGTCTTATGCCGGAAGGGAACGCAAGCGGAGAGCAATCAGGCGCGACGGGAGCAAAAGGGCTAAATTTGGTACAAAGGGCTAAATTTGGAGCAATCAGCAGAAACTTTCCACTTAGACCGACGGAAAGAGCCGGCGCCAGCTTTACGGCCACAGAGCCTCAGGATATAGACTTCTATTAGAGGATTGCAAAAAAAAAAAAGTGTGCGCCGCACGCTAATTAGTAATCAAAGAAACAATTAAAGGGGGGGGCACTGCAATAATGTATAACGTTCAACAGATACTAATCAACACTGTTACATATACGTATTACAGGTGCATCAAGGGTCTACTCCAATATAATATTATATATATATATACACATACACACACACACATATATATATATATAGATCCAGGCTTCAAGCTGGTAACACAACTCCCGAGTCCTGACCTACCCATGTCACTAAGAGTTCTACGCCCGTCGCGTTGTGTTGTGACGTCACTCATTGAACAGCCACAGCGAAACTACGGAAAGTGCGTAAAACACTTTGTGCATCGCAACAGCTAAAGTAGGACAAAAAAGGCCAAAGGGGAAAAGTTTCAGTCAGAGCGAAGCACAGCTGCGGGTGTCCGTCGGTAAACACTTACCGGCCTACGAAGTTTTCGAGAACGGAGCTTTTGCCAGCGCTCTGCCCTCCCACCACTGCAATCTGCGGTAGGTCGAGGTTGCAGGACTGGCCTATCGAGCTGAAAGCGTCCTGGAGTTTGTTGACGAGGGGAATGAGCTCCTCCATCCCCCGGTTCCCCATGTTTGCTGTCGGTCTCTGCTTCTCTCCGTTACCGCTCGGCTTCCTCTCCCATCCACTCAGACCAACGGCCGCCACCCGCGCTCACGCATTGGCCGGTGGTCACGTCAATCTGTCAATATCACGTTCTGATTGGCTAAGGGGATCCATACGTCAACGATGAGGAAGGGCGGAGAAGCCGGAAGGCGGTCCTAAAAGGGAAGGGCAGTTCCTTCAGCTATGATTGCTCGGCACTGTGATGTCACTCGGCAGTCTGTGCTGCGTATTGGCTGAATTCCTATGTCTGACAAAGTGACGTTTACTCCCGCCCCTCTGCTCTGAGTGTCTCCTAGACACCCGGAAGTTGCCCAGAGATGATGTACAATTATGATGTAAA
This sequence comes from Spea multiplicata, assembly GCA_009364415.1. Taxonomy (NCBI): domain Eukaryota; kingdom Metazoa; phylum Chordata; class Amphibia; order Anura; family Pelobatidae; genus Spea; species Spea multiplicata. The sequence continues at coordinate 39,813,036 of VKOC01000003.1, read as the reverse complement.
TGCAATTGTTTACTTTCATGGTGATTTATCACAGTTTTATTTCCTGTCTGCAATGGGATTACATATTCGGTTCCTAAACCATTCATTTAAAACATTATCCAATGGGCTTTGCCAAGGGTGGGGGGGTACATTTCTAGATTAAATTAACCATAGAAAAATCTATTTTTACTGGCCCATTCTTCTTTACAGCGTTACTTCCGTTCATTGCGGTTTGTGGCATTTGTTTATGCGCAGCTCTCTTAAGGTCCCGCCAAACCGTTTAGATGTGGTTGAGGTCTGGACTTCGCAACACCTTGATTCTTCTCTTTTTCAGCCATTTTGTTGTGTATTTGCCGGTGTGTCGGGATCGTTGTCCTGTTGCATGTCCCAATTTCAGCCAAGCTTTAGCTGTTGGACAGATGGCCTCACATTAGACTCTAGGATACAGAGGAGTTTTGGTTGTTGCAAAACAAGCCCAAATCATCGCCCCTCCGCCGCCGTGCCTGACAGGTGGTACGAGGTTGTGCTGATAGGCTGTGTTTGGTTTCCTTTGGTCTCATCTGTCCAAAGGACATCACTCCGGAGGTCTTGTGGTTGGTTCAGATGCAACTTTCCAAACCTAAGATGTTCTTTTTAGAGAGAAGAGCCTTTCTCCTGGCAACTCTTCCAAACAAACCATACTTGTTCAGTTTGAATGTTTTCCACTATTGAATAATCTTTCTCACTGTAGAATGATGGACTTTGAATTGTTTGGAGATGGCCTTATAACCCTTCCCAGATGGATGGGCAGCAACAATTGGTTCTCTAAGATCATTGCTGATGTCTTTCCTCCTTGGCATTGGGTTAACACACACCTGAATGCTCCAGATCAACAAACCGATAAAACTTTGACTTATATAGATGTGGTCACACTTGCTGATGACAAATTTGGCAGCACCTGTTTGATACTTAATTCCAATGGAAGCAGTAAGGGTGTACTTAGTTTTTCACACATGGCTTCTCCATTTTACCTTTATTTTTTATTATGACCCAGTGTAATATGTCATGTGTTGTTGTTCATCTGAGGTTCTATTAACCTTGTTTTTAGACCTGATAAGAGACAGATCATCGTTATAATGCCCTGAGCCATAGAATTCAAAGAGGGTGTACTTTCTTTTTCACACAACTGTATATATTCTGCTTATCTTAATCTGTTGATGTCATAGGCTTATAAAGAGTACTGGAACGCAGAACCTAGGATTTGGAAATGCAAATCAAAATAATAAACCAGTTTCACAAAAGCATCACATGATACAAAGTAAATTAAATTAATTGGTATCATATAGTGTATAAGGTATAGATCAAAATACTGGTTATTGAAAATGTTTGCCTCTGTAAATATGCAACCACGTTCACATTGATGAAACTACAGTTACCAAAGAGTGGCTAAGAGTCGCGTGCTACTAATGTGACAGATGTAGACAACATTGTATTAATTGTATTTATTTAACAAGTCACCCTTGTCCACCTGCATCAATCAGTTAGATAGTTAAGTATACAGGACCGTGATGTTTCAAATTTACTTTTCCCACATTTTGTGTTTTGCAAATAGCATTGTTTGAAAAGTATGAAATTCTTGCTCCGCTGTGATTTTGCACAAATAGACGACTTTTCCATGTTTTACTTTCCTGTTGCACTTCCAAAACAAAACACTTAAGCAAAAACCTCCTGTAAAGTGAAATGGTATGCGTGAGAAATGAAGTTGAAGGCACGCAACCGACAGACCTGTATTCTGCACCGCCGTGCCAGTGGCCCTGGCACTTTAATGCGGGTACAGTGGATGCAGTAGCTGCATATCGCACATGGAGTGTTCACCTTCAACATATGAAGCTGAAGGAGGAGCAGAAGAATGCAGGTCTACCAGACCACTGTCTACATAAGGATGTAGTCACCCATTGGAACTTCACCCTGGATGATGGAGCAAATCCTAGAACAGCAGCAGGCTCTTTACTCCATGTCCTCTGAACAGTGGGGGAATGGGCATTAATATGGCAGGTGGTGGCGGTCCTGAAGGAATTCAGAGAGGTGGCTGATAATTTAAGCCAGAGCACTGCCACTTTGGGCAAGTTCATCCCCTACTTACATACCTTTTACGAAAAGTCCATGACTTCCTAGAACAAGGTCTTTCTGGGCAGATTACACGTGGAGGTTGAAACGATCAGAAGGCTGGCAGAGGAGCTAACAGGACGCATGGAAGCCATCATGGACACCCCAGAGAGTATGCTGGCCACCATGTGACCCAAAGGTTAAGGGCAAGTTGGCCCTTAAAAATAATTTTAAAAATTGCAGCACAAAAGCACATGCTCAGCTAAGGAGAGATGCAGGAGTTGGAGGGTGACACCACCATATTAAATTCCCATTCCCTTGCAGAGCAGAAGCACTAGATCCAATCATTTTGGCAGAGGCCCTTGATACTTTGGTGGGTACCGGCCATGCTTCCCAAAGTCAGACTAGCACCTCTGAAATGGTCAAAGGCTACATTAAAGAGCTGCCACTACCTCCTAATACTGACCATCTAAGTTATTGGGACCAGGAAGCCATCTGGCCAAGACTCTCCTTAGTTGCCCAGCAGCTGCTTTCAAGAGGCTTTTCTCTGTGACAGACAACAAACCCTCATAGAAAACAGCTCTCCCCACACCTGATGGAGCAGATGGCTTAAAAACGTCAAATGAGGTTACCCAGTGGTCAATTTTCTAGTGCTTCTGCTTTATCTCCTTACTTACTCTGAGCAATCAGTTCTTTTGATTTTGCAAATATTGGGGAAATTCAGTCATGCGTCATGGGGCTGCATGTACCTCTCATCTGCCGGTTCCTGCCCAGGCCACATGCCTTATTACTTATTACTCTGTCTCCTTCCTTATTCCAGGGGATCATTTAAATTTTCAAATATTGTACAAAGTGGCTGTAAGTATCTGTCTGCCAGTGTCCAAAAATAGAGATTCCCGCTATGTGCCAGAAGCATGACAGCTAAAGAAAAAGATAACCCTTCCGTGCATCACTGCACAGTAGGGTCAATGAAAACTTGCCCCGGGTAACCTGCCGAGCAGGAATGGGGGAGAGGGAACCTAGGGGCGGTCGTGACAGTCAGTAAGGTAGTGTGCAGAGTACCATGCAGGGAACAGAGAATTAAGCATTGAAGAAACAAGGAATGAAGCAGTGAAGAAGCTGGACAGAGCATGGGGCAGAGCTTTTTCCCTGCTCAGCCCTGCTAGGCTATATTATTGCTATCTATTTATAAGAATGGGGGGGGGCAGAATAGTGGGTTGCCACTTGGACATGAAAAGTGTGACAGTGTCATAAGCATACCTGGGGACTACAGGTTTGACCACGAGAATGCCCGGTGAGCACTCCTTCTCCGGGTCAAGACCCGCCCCGATCCCTGCCCATTTTCCCTTTAAATAGGGGTGTTTGCCGTCAGCGGGAACTCCCATTAACTTCAGCGTGACCGCCCCGCCGACGTCTGTGCGCAGTCCTGGCCACGTCCCCCAAGGGAAGGCTCCGGGCAGCCTGAGCCCAGAAGTTCCCCGGTATGGTCATAGGGTGCCACAATTCAGTTCTGCCTTAGTAGATCTGCCCCAGTGTTATTATTGTGAAGTGGAGCACACTCACAGAGCTGGGCCATCAAGTGCTGAAATGCGGCATCACTCGTTACAAAGTTCCAAACTAAAGTTCACTATCTGGAAGCTTGATGAATGAATCTGGTTTCGGGGAACCAGGTGAATATTACATAGTGGAATGTATAGTGTCTAGTTTCCAATGGTAACGCTATCATTAGACTGCACCAGAAGCCTCTAGAACATGGGTTTTTTTCAATGAAAAATTGATCCGCTCAGTATCCTCTGCCATAGTTATGACTTTTGGAACTTTAAACTACGTACAGAAGAAAGACAAGCTGCGCATGGTTAAAACCCAGGCCACCAGGGTGAAGTCAAGAAATCCTAACCGCTGGACATAATGGGAACTTGCATGGAAAGCAGTGCTATGGGGGGGGGGTTAGTTAAAACAGCAAGACCAGCTTTCCGCTTTGCCAATGGAAATGCATCCTTTCCCTTACGGAATTGGCACACAATGAGTTCACAATCTAACCGAAGGCTTTTATTTGGAGAGAAAAAGCGATCAGCTAATGACTTTCTACACAAAATACATAGCATGAGAAGGGTTGTAAATTGTCAAGGTGGCTAAAGTCTGTCTCGGCTAAAGTGCCCAAGGATACAGTTAGCCTTTAGACTTGTGTCACCTGTCTTCGACATAAGCCAATGGAAAAACATGGCCAATGTGCGTCACTCTACCACATTGAAGAAGCACCGGTTCGCCGGGTCGAAACCGGAGTCCTTCTGACACGCCCCACTCTCCGCCCATTTCACCCATTTCTAACCCCTTAAGGACAATCGGCGGTTCCTAAACCCTTTGAAAACAATGCATTTTGAGCCCGTACATGTACAGGCTTTGTCATTAAGGGGTTAAGGACAAAATCATTCAGTGCTTGTTTTTGCGCGTACGTTTGGATGAAACAATAACTTTTCCTTGAAAAAAATGTTATTGCATCTTCTTCGGTGTGTACCCTGAAATGACTAAAATTATACTCATACATTCTAAAGCATAGATAAATGGCGGGAAAACAACATTTGCCTAGCCTTGCACCATCTGGAAAAATAATTGCAGGCTTTAGTTACCGTTTGAATAGTATCCTCTAATGTGCGCGTTATCGATAAAGTTGTACTAAAAAAAACCGTTCCCTTCACTATTTGCTGTTGCTATGGATGTGGAACGCACAGTCACTTCCGTTTGTCAAAGCAAAGATGGCGGCGCCCAAGGGACATGCATTGCTGCACCGGGTTCTGGCGGAATGCCCAGTGACCAAAGCAAGGGCTTGCGAGTTAAAATTGCCCCATGGGCCGGTTAGCACCCCAGTGTTCATGCCCGTGGGGACCCAGGGCACCATGAAGGGAGTGACAGCCGACCAGCTGCGGGATCTGGGCTGTGAGATTTGCTTGGGAAACACCTATCATCTCGGGATGAGGCCGGTGAGGAGGTTGGGGTATAACAAATGAATGATAGGTATTGCGTGTAAGGTCTGACGTCATATTATAAGAAATAAAAATGCTGAAGACAAGCAAATAGGCATTGTGGGCTAATGGGGTGTAGCATGTGTGTCCAGATTAACTTCAATGTATGTTATGATGTATATGTGTAGCTTTGGCAAGTCTGTCTTTTACAGCAACCCACCAGGGCCAAAAAATAAGTTTTTGGGACATAAAATCGTTTGATCTGAAGAAGAAACCTCTGATGCCCCAAAAGCTCCTGTGGCTTTAATATTTTTCTGTATGGAGCCCAATGACAAGTATGAGCTTCAAATAAAGTCTCCATCTATACGCATGCTCCTTATTAGCAGCCAACCTGAAAACATCGCACCGCAGACTGTGGGACCTCGGCAACAGAAAAAGCACGCTAGAGGAAATATATAATAGTTGCGTGACTGTGGCGTGTCGCAAAGATGTAGATTGTTCATGATAATTTTGTGTTTTGCCATAATTACTTAAATAATATATTATGGTGCAACCTTCACATCTCTCTATATGAATGATGATTGAAAAAGTAATTAGAGACAACTCAAAAACCCTTCACTGTCCACTATTAACGATTAGTCTATGTCTGTGGTATTATTGAACAGATATTGTAATAAGATGGACTAAATAGATGCAACAAACTGATTTAACTGCTTAGGTCTCCAAAACTCTGTACTAGGACTATGTTTTGGTGGGAAGCAGTTGGGGGGGGGGTATGGGAACAAAAAAAAGATTCTGCTTAAAGTGAATATATAATGTAATTGATTATAATTGCCTCGTGTGTTTCATAGGGTCCTGCAATTATGAAGAAGGCAAATGGCTTGCATGGTTTTATGAACTGGAACAGAAACCTTCTTACTGTAAGTTTGCAGGGGGGGGATACTGAAATTCTGATTAAACACCTAGATGTTGCTATGTATATAATATATATATATATATATATATATATAATATATATATATATATACACACATGTGTGTGTGTTTGTGGTGGCCTTTTGAAGATAGATTAGGCTCAGTCACTGTTGGGTTTGTATCCAACGTACAGAGACCTCCTGACTGCAGATTTTCAGGTGGTATAAGTATTTCTTCCTTTGCAGGATAGTGGTGGGTTTCAGATGGTCTCCCTGGTGGAACTTTCTGAAGTCACAGAGGAAGGGGTACACTTCAAGTCCCCGTATGACGGAGAAGAAATCCTTCTTACACCAGAAAAGTCAATTGAGATTCAGAACGCTCTGGGTAAGCAATTTCGCTGTTTGCGCAGACACCTTTTTTTTTATGACAACATGTTAAATGTGTAGTGTTCAGAGCATCCAAGTACACGATAAATTCCTAAACACAGTTTAAAAAAGTCACATGGGAGAAAATTCTCCTTCAACCTAAATTTCTGTGCTGTATACAGTAATGTAGGTCAGCAACTACTTCTAGCTGCACAATTGGAGGCCACCATTGCTGTCAGTCATGAGATATTTTGGGTGACTTTCCCTGCTCAAATACCGTACTGTTGGTAATACCATACTAATGTTAATGGCAATGCTTATCAAGTTCCCTCCTCCATAGACTTCCATCAGGCCGACTTTCCAGATGGGAGGTTAGAGGTGAACCATTCTACTGTTTATCTAAGGCAGTATGATAAGCGGTTCAGGTTTAGTAGACCTAAAAAAATAAAAATGCATCACTATAAAAAACTTAACTTTTACTACTAGTATCAGATTAAAAGTAACTGCATAACTCCCTGGGACCCCCAGATCAGTAGGACCTTTGTTTGTGTAGACCAGGGATCTCCAAACTTGGCCCTCCAGCTGCTGCAGGACTACATCTCCCATAATGCTCCTTCAGCTAAGGGGCTGGCTGAGGAGTATGGGAGATGTAGTCCTGCAGCAGCTGGAGGGCCGAGTTTGGAGATCCCTGGTGTAGACATTTCATTGCTATTGGCTGCCTTGGCTGTAATGCAGTTCTATTGTTTGTTTCACCTCTGTAATCCCTTTACAGGTTCTGATATCATGATGCAGCTGGATGATGTGGTGAGCAGTACAATTAGTGGCCCTCGGGTGGAGGAAGCCATGCACAGGTCAGGATCCCCGTTCTCAGTGTGTTGCTATATTCCGAGTCCTCTGTCTTCGGTTTCATGTCTCACTTGACATTTCCGTGCCTTCGCTCACTCCTGTCTTGGATTAGGTCAGTCCGTTGGTTGGATCGCTGCATTGCAGCAAATAAGAACCCAGAGAAGCAAAACCTGTTCGCCATTATTCAGGGGGGACTGGACCCCGAGCTGCGAGAGAAGTGTTTGCAAGGTACGTCCGATGCTTGTAGAAAAGATAAACGTAGAAGCACAATGAAGGTGCTCTTCCATTTAGGCAAAAGTTATACTCTCTGCAAAACACATCTTTGCACAGCTATCTTATTATTCTGTTTTCAAAGTTTTACCAACATAAAAAAAACCACAAAAACATTAAAGAAGCTTTTGCAGTTCAACCTTAGTGGTTACTTTAGTATATTTCCAATGGGGGCTCAGGTGAAACATTAAGCATGTTTCGTTCACAACAATGCTCATCAAGTATATAAGTAATACATAACTATAAAAGATTATTTCACAGAGTGAGGAGTTACCTTTTAAAAGAGACTCGGGTGCTTTGTCTGCCGAATGGCTTAGCAGCCCTGCTATGTGTGCTGCTGATTTAAAGAAATGCGGGCGATGAGTGCTGGGTGGCAGGAGGGTTCGTTAAAACATAAAATAAAAAATGCAGTTTTTTGCTTTACTATTTTTAATATCGGATACACTCAGCCTCTTGGAGACACGGGAGGAATACGTTGAATAGTTGTACTACTCAGCAGGAAATGAGGAAATGATGTGTCGGTAGATTCAGATTTGCTTTCGAAATCGATGGCTTAATGTTTTTTCCCCCTCTCACTTTTGACATACGTGTTGATTTGTACCGAGTGTTTCTCGCAATCAATTTGGAGCCAGAAAGACAGTTCTAAGATTGGTTTTGCTTAAGCTGCAACAAATCCTTACAAAAGGAGACGTGCCTTTCCGCATTATAATCTAGCTTGTCTTCCCCGGCGTGGGAATGGAAGGGCTGTTTATTTACAGATTAACCTTCCTGCGTTTCTCATCTGTCGAGCTGTCTTTTGTAGACGTCTTCAGTAGAGAAAGCCCTCTGATACCGAACGTGCGCGGAACGTGAGCAGCGAAATGTCAGCCAATCAGAAATGTTCAATTTGGCATTTTTAAGAAACACAATGTTCTTTTTTTTTTTTTTTAATGAAGCCTGATAGCCGAAATTGAAATTGTTTCTCAACTTTGTTTTTTTTCCTAGCAACTACTGAACACTGAGACCCAAATCGTTGGTTTTTCAGGCCATAATTAGGACCTGTTCTTAATTGATAGCAGCTCTGCCACTGAGAATCCTTGATGCTTTTGTCTGAAAAAATCATTTTAAGGTTTTGCTCCCTCAGAGATGACCAAACGTGACGTTGCTGGATTCGCTGTTGGGGGTCTAAGTGGAGGAGAGGAGAAAGACCACTTTTGGAAGATGGTGACCCTCAGCACAGATCACTTACCCCGGGACAAACCTCGTTATCTCATGGGAGTTGGGTAAGGAGATATTCCACCAAGTCATGTCATACACTGTGACTCATTTTCATTTCTTTAGGGGTTTGTATAGCTGGTCCATATTATAGAACAACAAATATATATAATATATATATATATATATATATATATATATAATATATATTAACATAACTTTTCCCCCTCTTGTTTGTCATTCTCACTTTTTCTTCTTCTCTTCCTTGGTCATTTTCTCATCCCCTTTTCGTCACACGTTTGCTTCTTTGCCAGCATAGCTTTGTCTTCTTTTTTTTTCCCTTAAACCACTTTTTACTTTGCCTTACAGATATGCAACAGACCTTGTGGTGTGCGTCGCTCTAGGTTGTGACATGTTTGATTGCGTTTTCCCCACGAGGACAGCTGTAAGTTCACATTGACCCCTGCGCTGCCATCTTATTAGTCTTATTTCAACCTAGGCTTATCCTCCTAGCTATCATGTAGTAAATGTACATTATATTTAATACACAATCATCGTGGTTTGCCCCTGACTTCACTATGCATTATAAAAGGCCACCTCTGGCAAATTCCTCTGCAAAAAGGCGTTAACCAGCATAATGTATAATTCAGTAAGGAGATGCTCAAGGAAAGCCGCTGATTTAAATATACTTTATACATACAGCCATCTTTGGGGCAGAACATAGCTGGGGTGTTGGACCTTAATAAAGTAAATTGAAGTCAGTAAGATGAAACTGCCTCTTTAGTGAATAATACCCATATATTTCATTGTCGCCTACAACTCCCACAATACACTGTCAGGCTTTTGATATCCATAGGCTGGCTGAGACTCATGGGCTTTGTTGACCAACAACTTCTGAGAGCCAGATCTGAGCTACCCGAATTTTTTTCTTTTTTTTCTAGTTTCCGCTGTTACAGAGTAATATTTTTTCCAATTTTTGTAGCGGGTTTGCAGGCTATTAGCGCCACCTGCTGGTCGAACGCCTACTGCATTTGACCGGTCTTTTTCCTTTATGAATGCTTGTCTCTAGTATGTGGCAAATTAACTTTTTAATCCTTCTTTTTCACATCTGTGTGTTTTTGGTACATTTATATATGTATTCCGTATTATATATATTTATAGGTTCATACAGCTATTGTGTGCGTTTCTTTTTTAGCAACTAAGAGGAAGCCTGCATGATATCCAAACATTACATTTTTGTTTATAGTGGTTTTTTATGTCTCATGTTACATCATCTGTGATATACCTTGAATTTTTTTGACTATTGGAACAGAGTGAGTTAATTACTAAACCCTGCTCTGCTAGTCTGCCTTAAGGACAGGGTTGACATAATCACTGCCACCGTTCTTCAAGCCAGCTCCTTGCTTGTCTCCCATTATCTTGTTTCCCTTGGTCCTGGTGACATATTAGAAATACATCTTGTGACACCAAGGGAGCACACATCTGAACTTCCTATTCTTATGATCATGATTATTCCTCCCCATTAAGTTATCGCTCCACTCTTAACCTGTTGATCATCACTCATTAGGATTTAGGACTTTGTAATGGTCAGGGGAGACAATTCCAATGAATGATATTGATTAGATGGACTAGTTTTGTCCCCTTATGTGACGGGTTACATGCCATAACAAACTTAGTTATACCAACAGCTGTAAAGGTGACTCGGCTGGCATGAGCTTGTCTAAATATTGATGATATATATGATGTTATGCTCAGCAAGAATAGAGAGACTAGCAGCACTAATAGAGAGTCAGGGCAGTAAAAAAACCCAAAAACCTATAAATTATCCCTCCCCTATAACTATGGAGTAAAAAACATCATTAGCATTCATGTAAAGAATCCACAGGTTTAATGTTTGAGCAAAGAATGTCACATGACGGACAACAATGGCAGCCTCCAGGTCTGCAGATAAAGGAATTTTATTATTTTATTAAATAAAACACTTAAATAAACCCCATCCCGTTCCGCCGACAGTAGCTCCGCATAAATGTTTAGTTATGCCATGCGACCGGTTAGCGGGGTTAAATGCCGCGCCG
>VKOC01000003.1:39775563-39798142 GCA_009364415.1 Spea multiplicata | reverse complement strand
GTGACACAGACAGGAGGGGGCTATGGGGCACAGAGTCTGTCCCTCCTACAAAATTCCCCGATCTGGTACTTGAAACAAAGATAATATTCAGGCTTTTTAATCAAATTCAGAAATCCAATGGATTTGTTTTATTCATTTTTATTAACCCATTGTTTATTCATTTTAAAACGGCAGATAAATGTTGACTCTTACAAGTTAAACTGACACCTATAAATTAAACATCAATTCATAACAATAAAATAAGCAAGTATTCAAGTTCACAAATATTAATTTAAGTTAAAAAAACCAAACAGTTAATGCAAACGGTTCCTTCAAATATTCAATAATATAATTAAAATCAAGAAAAAAAAAAAACTATAGAAAAAAATTTCAATCAATTTTGGAAATTCATTCGTAGACAAAAACAAAACAAAGATAATTCCGTTTTTTTTATCAATTGTGCAGTCTGCAGGACGCGTCTCTAAGGCACGTATACATTTTTAAAAATATCAGTTGGCATGGAGTATAGACATTAGACCACGATCGGCTCTAGAACCGGCTCTAGAACCGACCAAGCTGAACCCAGAAGGAGCTCTTGGCCGTTTTGACCCTACAGAGTTTAAAGTCAATGAAGACCCACCGGGTTTCTCCGCGGGTGCGATCTTCCGGTTGTTGTATTTGCTACCAGAATTCCTCTGACAAACCCGTTAAATTCCGTTATCGGGGTCTCAGCCCAAAAACAGACGCTCCCCCCCCCCCCGAACTCTCCTCACTCAATCACCACGTTAGGTGGCCTACGTTTTCTCGTAGGTCTGTGGGGTCAGAATCTCTTTCTGTCCTGGAGGACGTCTAACAAGCGACCTACGATTCACCCGCTCCGGCTCGGGTCATAGAGAAAGAACGTATAATACCGGGAGCCGGTATTTAAATGGATATGAAGACATTTCTACGCATATAGAGTTAGAGGACTATTTTACGTCAAGGTTACCAGACAGCGATATCGTTTGAGATATAAAGTCCGGTCTTTACAGTATTTCTTCAGGACAGCGTCTGCTCGATACGTAGCAAAGACCAGAGTCGAGATCCAAGAGGCTTATAAAAGGAGCCTGTAAAGGTTAATTGAATGCGGCAGAAGAAAAGGTTGGATGATATTTAACGGCCGAACGAATAAGTTGGAGTCGGATGGGGGGGGCGAGAACGCTTTCTATACATACTGCAGAATGTCCTCGCTGGGCGCCACTAACGCCAACAGGGAATAATGCGATAGAGGTGTGCGTGCGCGAGTGTATGCCTCGGGTTGCTAGCGGCCTTCCACAAGAATACGAATGTAAAAGCTACTATTATGGGGTTTTAAAAAAAAGGCAGTCCAATAAATAATCCGCCTTTTCTGAGAATAAAGAACAGCAGCTCCTAAAATGACTATGGATAGAAATCCAGGGGACTACTGAACACATACGTGTGTATTATAAATATAATACATATAACATGCACCCCCCCGGCAACCAGGCTCCACGCAGAGTACTGCAAAGACGTCCGCGGCACCCATGGAGTTACAACACGGCACTTTTACAGAACCGCCCCGGATCCTCGCTCCCCCAGGTCTGGAGATAGCGCAGCCGTCCCACGCGCGCTTCGGGCCATTGTGGAGCGATGTATGGCCGCCACGTCAGGGGATTTACCGACCGGCAGAGTGGGAGACAGATAGCAAAGTCATTGTTTGCCGATCTGCCCACTGCCGGCGGGCAAATGGAAACGGAGCGGGGGCCGCGGGGACAGGCGGCTGAAGCGTAAAGAAACAGTATCTCAATGATGTGGCTACAATTAGTAACATCTTTAGGGAATCGCCGCCTTCTATGCGTTTATATTACAGAATATAATATAGGATGCTTTTGTTCACAGCGCTGTAGTGATTATTATTATCACTAGTAATGCGGGAGGATGGGGGAGGGGTTATTGTAGACGTACAAATAATTATACATGACCTGAGTATTAGCAGAACCGTACAATACACGATACACATACAGATTTTATACACACACACACATCAACGGCCCACGACCCATTGCTTTCAGCCCACAGTTTGCCTGGGGGTCAGTTCTGTCGGGTGCAAGCTACCCCGGCCCCACTCAAAGCCCACTTCTAACACGGAATTCCCTATAATACAAGCCGCAGTACTGGCCCGACGTGGCAAACAAAATGCCCCTCGAAAACGGACACATTGCACAATACAGAGATAATACAGAGATAAGCACGGCTTCAGGACGCGGTACAGCGGGCCGTACCAATTGTTCCTCTGACGCATTACCAAGACTTTGGGCCTCTACGTACTTAGTTCCAAGAGGGCTGCCAGGCGAGGATCCAAGATGGCGGCCAACTGCGGGGGAGTGTGCCCCTCCCGGTCCGAATGTGCCAGGTTGGAGCGCGAAGCGAGGTAAGCGATGACGGGGACGTGGCCCTCACGGACTGCTAGGTGAATAGGAAGGGAGCCTGAGGCGTCGGGAATATTGAGGTCAGCGCCGTACTGAACCAAGACCTGGAGGGTGTCCAAGAAGCCGGATCGAGCCGCGTCGTGAGCCGGCGTCGTGCCGTACGAGTCCTGAATGTTGGGCGAGGCGCCCTGTTTCAGGAGCTCAGCTGCCACCGGTGTGCTGCCGAACATCATAACCTGCCGGGAGAGACGGTGAGAGTGAATGGATAGAAGCGGCGGCTGCGCATGTCTCGTACTTTGGAACTTTGCGTTCAACGATGAAAACGGCCGACATGGAAAGACTAACTCAAGTAGGTTAATCCATACTTAAGACACTCAGCTAAGCCCAAAGCGGCATGGCGACCCTGTACCAAGCATACTTAAATTAGGGAGCTTCTGAGTGGCACCTCACTGATTAAACTATACATGATGCAGGGCCAGGCCAGCGTGCGTTGCAGAAAAATGTACTAGGGATTTCTCCTGCAAAGTCCCACTGAAAAAGTAACGTAAAGAAATAAAAGATGCTGCGAACAGGGAGAGAAACTATTAAAGGGGAATTTCCACTGTACATTTTATTACCGCCATCACATTAAAAGCACTTTCACAAATAGTGTGTTTTCTTTAAATAATAAAAAAAAGATTGGCCCTCGTAATATAATATTTTCAGGCATCTGTGCTGATCAGAGATTGGATCACTGGGGGGCTAAAACCCCGCTAGCTGATAAAGTCTTTGAAAAGAAAGACCCCGATCCAATCAGAAATCCCCTGAGGATACCCACAGTGAAACACGTAGGGTTAATTATACCGGCTTTCATTTATTTGTTATTTATTCAGCCCTCTGGCTATATATTAGACAGGCTTCAGGTAGCGATGCTACTATGCCTGTCCAGATGGAGGTTACCGAGGGACCGCTTGTCTTTTGCATGTCATTAACGTGTACTGATCTCTATTGGAATTTATTTTGATACATTTTTTATCAGATAGGGTTCTTTCTCTTCAAATAGTTTATCAGCCAATTGTATGAATTCTCACTCTTTTATTTGACACCCTGACTCTGCCTGTGGGAAACAATAGAATGGCTGAGTCTTAACAACCCACCCAGACACTCTGATTAATGAAAGTGTATGGAGGATCGGACTTCATTAGCATTGCCATAAAGCATCAGCCCGGTGTGGTGTTTGAGGTGAGAAAGTCACCCAAACATGACTGACAGCGACGGCCGTCTCCAGGTCTGCGGATTAAAGGGAGTTTATTGGGACAAAACGAGGTAAAAAAAACACTTTTCTTCCATGAGCCTTTTAAAGTACACGTAGACATTTCTAATTAACCCCTGAGTTCTGGGCGTGGATGCGATTGTCTGCTAATTGCACACACACCCATGGTGTGCAGGGAGTGTCACGACAATGGATTTAACCGTCGCATCAAACAATGGGAGCGCCTCAGCCCCAGGGATGCGGCTTCTGTTGGGTCAGAACAAATACGATGATGGACGGCGTTACTCAATACACAGGCGCCATTATGCTTTGCAGAATAAACGTCGATTGTCCTTGTTAGACTATGCAAAAAAAAGAAAGAATTGCAACGCGACGCCAGCTTTCGGAATAGCCGTGTATGTGGGCAGGCAATTTATATTCGTGCAGAAAATGACAGAATAGGGCTGCATTAAGATAACGTTTGCATTTTATTGATATGATCTAAAATTGGCAGTTTTTCCATGGAATCCCACCTGTAGGGCAGTCTTTCCGAAGCAGTTCAGACAATCCGGGTGGATCCGGTCCTGATGAAGGAGCCTCTTCACCTCCGAGACGTCTCCCTGAGCTGCGGCCTTCGTCAGGCGGTCTCCGGCACCGGTCTCTTGCAGCAACATGGGGGACAGCGGGAGAGGGGGGGCTGTGAGAGAGAGAGAACGAGATTACATTACTATACTAAAGCAACGCGGCGTATTCCGGACGTGTCTTGGGGAGATAAACTGAAGGCCAGGTCAAGGCTACTGCGTTGTACGAGATGAATGAATGTAGCAATGTTGGTGCAGGAAGCGCGAATTGGTTTCAGAGTAGCGATAAACACCGGTAATATGGAATTTTCTCAACCGCAAAATAGCCAAGAACAGCTTTATGGACGAACGTAAACATGGCGAATGGAGAATACAAACCGTGCCTTTGTACTACGCACAAAGAAGGAGAATAACATTTGATCCATACTTGGTGGTAGCCTAGATCCCGCCTCGACGTCAATACACAGCCCGGCACGCTTCGGTGGGCATGTAACCCACTGAGGTCTAATCTTAACCCTCTAATGACACCGTTGAAACAAGATCGTTCTTACATTCTAAGCACTAGCATGATGTATAGATCAAACGGTTTTTATAAGCACTCCTGTTAGAGGCGAGTATTAAGGATTTCCTATTATTGCTATGGATGCGGGTAACTTTAGTGTATTTATATTTAATCATACATGTTTGCATGGCACGTGCTTGGCTAGTGAAGCGCCTCCGTGGCGCCGGTCCCACTTCTACTCATAGAGTGCGAGCACCTGCGGATTTGTTTCCCTTTTTACGTTTAAGGAAAGTGTAGCACGAGGATGTTTCTTAGAGAGCCAGTATTCTGTGTAAACAACCAAAAGACGCAGAGCTAGGAAGGTACCGATCCTGGTATTCTAACACCCCCTCCCCCCATTTCAAATAGAAATAAACATTACTTAAAAATGTGCTTTTTAACAATTATGATAAAAATGCAGGTTGATGTGCTTTACTGGCACCCTAGATGTTCTAAATCCCCCCCCCCCCGGGGAAGGTGATGCGGAAGGACGCAGACTACGGGATCTATTCAGTAAAAGGAGAGCTGTGTTTCCGCTCCTATACATTATGAAGGTCCATCCCCAGTGAGATTCAGCTGATGGCAGAGCTTGGCCGGCCCCGTATAATGTATAGTTAAGTCCCTGATATTTCTCGCTCATTAAATTACGTGTTATATCTCGCTGGAGGAACCCGCCGGCGTTGGCCCATTCATAACGAAAGTAAAGCAAGGGAGCGAAAACCGCAACTCTGCTGCTTTAGTGAATAAGCCCCCATGTGCTTGAAAGGGCGCGTGTCTGTGAAAGGGGTCCCGTCTCCATCGGTATTTTCGGAATCATTCTTGGGGACACTTTGTTTTTGGAAAATTAAACTACATTAAGAATCCACAATATTTCCAAAACTACCATTTCAATAGAGAGAGGTCGGACATCTACGACCGCAGGCTCCTTGTCATTAACTCCATACACGTTTACATCGATTCTTAGATTGCCAAATATGGTTTTTCCTCTTTATTGGCGTTTTACCGATAAAAACCATAAAACGGAGTAATCCTCTAGATTGTAAACTCATCTGAGCATGGCCAGCCTTCCGGTCGTTTCTGTAAGTCAGATTGTTGTTTTTTTATGACTTGTTATGCCCTTTTCCCCCCATTGTACAGCGCTGTGGACTATGATGGCGCTATATAAAACAATGAATAATAATAATAGCATGTTCCTGTTGGATTTAGCGGCTGGATGAAAGGTCTATGCATACAGAATTCTGCATAAAATATTACAAGGGGTTACTAAGCATGTGCTGATGAGGATGATGAGCATTGTAGTTTAGAGACCCTTAGTTGAGATATTAAATCTTGTGCTAAAAAAAAAAATAATTAACCAGGAGTCTAATCTTTTCACCCCAAAAAGCCATAAATACTCCGTGGGGGGCATATTTGAGGATTTTAATAACTCTACAGTAAAAATCGGGATTAAATTACTCAAATACGCCCCCCGTGAGTCGTTTCTCGATGCATTAGCGCATCACAGCCATTTCTTCGTGACCCCACATGACCGGCACACTGCAGGGCAGCCCTTTGCATGTGCTGATCGCCCTGATGTCCATTATGATATCACATTCAGCCGCATCACAGCCATTTTTATTGTGAGATCCCCTTATGCTGCGGTTGCTATGGTAACGAATCAGAGTTTCTTTCTTATATATACATATATACATATAGAACATGTATATAAAGAGATTCCCTTGGGCTCTGACTTTATAATTTATTCCGGTGTGTGTGTGTAAAATAACACACGGTAAGGTACCTTGGCCGGTGAAGGTGTCAAACACACAACACGCCACACAGACGGGACCGTGTAAATAACACAACACACGATAGACCGAGCCTGGCTGGATACACAGCTGCACTGAGCTAGACTGTGTGTTTATTTATGTGCGGTTTTGACAGGCGGAGCAGACAGGGACAGGTGCATCCTACACACAGAAGATGCTTCGCCCTCTCGTGCGACTCGCTTGACGCTGAACGCTTGTGTCCCCCGCTCACCTCTTTATATAGTCTTGGCTTTCCCGCCTCCAGATAGCGCTGCCGTCCGCGAGACCCTCTCTGCCCAGCTGCAGCAAACCAACGACCGCACCTCCGTCTCGCGACTCCCCGGCTCGCGCTGCCTATGCTCGAATCGCTCTGACGTCACTGGGCACGTGGTACGCGAGTGTTTTTTTCAAAAATGCAACTGTGTATTCCCGAGCCCACTCCCCCTCCCCTAGCTCCTTCCCGTCAGGGTCTCCGCCCAGTTGTCAGACTCGGACCAATAGGAATAAAGGTGTGGCAGACGGCTCGCCGTTGCTGGGGGTAAACTCGGGGTGGAAGCGAAGGCTACGAACTTTGCTGTTACGACTCATTGGTCCATTTTTAACCAATCGGGAGAAAAAAAACAGATGGGCGGAGACTCTGGAGCTTTTTTAAAAATGGAGAGGGCGGGCATGAGGTTGGTGCTGTGTTTCTCCGAGGGGAAGGGGGTCAAGTTGGTGTCACGGTAAACCGTGACCTTAGCTTCACCTCAGGCGACCCGCCCTGATGGTATTTAAAGAGAATATAATGCAACGTTTTTCTGCATCCAAACGTTCGTTTATGACATAGCTTCGTGTTTTACCAAACGGTATCGTCCTATATAGTATCAGCAAATTGACCGGGTTTAGAATTCTTATCTCCCAGGCCTCACAAAGTGAAAGTAGCATAGTAACCATAGTAACCTGGGTGCCAGGGGCCCAGACACATTTCACCTCAATGGGAAGCCTGGCCAGATTTGATAGTTTTGCTATAGGGTAGGGACGCCTATGTGATTTTATTCAGGACATGTTATTTTTACGACTATTTATAGAGTTACATAGCACCATCATATTCCGTAGCTCTGTACAATCAAGCTGTTCATAGATACCTAGCGTATAGCAAACAGTGCATCGTATAACATGTTATAACGCCCCTAATTGTGAGCAGGGCCCTCGTTACCTCATGTGTCGCTTCGTCTTAGTCCGCCGGTTCTAGTTCTCTCAGACCCTTTGAATGTACGGACTACGCTGCAGAAATTGTTGGCGCCGTGTAAATAAAAGATAATAAATTACCATAACAATTAAAAAATATTTCCCTATTTTTTCTAGAAAAATGTGTGCAAAGCCAAATTAAAGTAACTGAAACTATTTATATTTCTGAAAACTAGACTTGGGCGCCAGTATTTGTTTTCGGGGGAAAATAAAATTAATTGTATTCAGTGTAAAACATCTTGGGGTTTTTTTTTTTGTTTTCGGAAATTCCATTTGTCCGTCCAGTTGTCATGGAAACAAGAAACAAACTCGTAGAAGAAGTTGGAATTAAAATGTCGAGATTCTCCTCTTTTTAGTGTAATAAAAACGGTGGCCGTGGCGAACGAATGGACAAAGACTTCTGTATCGCACACATTCGTTTTTCATTTCTTTTGCCCAATATGCGGTCGTTAGTTATTCCAACAAACGGACGAAACGGCGAAAACTAATGCGCAAGTCAACTGAAAACCCATCCACACAAATGTATTTAATATAAACGCAGCGTGACCTAAATAAATGTATGTAAGAGATTTAAATAAGAAATATTGTAAAAAACAGTCTTTGTAAAATCTTAATGTGAAAACTTGAGTTGTTAAAAAAAAACCATATTTTTAATGTGAAACAATTATTGTCTTAGATCCCTTTTGAGTCACTGTACGTGCCACTAATCGGGCCACTTGTCCGATTGATAGCCACTTGATAGTTGCCAGCCCTAATCTGGCATCCACTTAATGCCTGAGTGAGCAATTAGGTCTTGTTGGATACATAATCCAACTACTGCTGCCACTTATGCCAATTAACATCGAGACAGTCCCTACATTCGGAAGTCTGTCCAATGTCCTCACTACATCCGCGCAGAACAGCTATCCTGTCCCATCTTAGAGCTGAGAGCTGATCTGTGAGTAGCCAGACAAAAGTAGCTGATCACAGAGCACTGCAAGAAGCCAGGCTTTCCTTCAGAGTGTTCACATATTGCTAACTAGCAGATGTAAAGTGCTGCCCCCTGCAGCATGTGACATGCATAAACTCATGGGACGGAACTAATTACTCATTTATACATCCAGTCAGTGTTGTATTTCACCTTGGGTGCTGCCCATAGATCTGACTCAGGGCAGTGCCCCCAGCTACAGCCTTCACAGCCTCTGTGCCTGTTACGTAGCACTGGGATATGACATCATATGTCTGCGCTCTGAGACTTAACAGATGGAATAAGTATCTTGTGATAATACCTTTTTTATTGGACTAACAGAATTTTGGAATGACAAGCTTTCGGGAGGTCTTCTCCCTTTCTACATATATATCTTGTGTATTTTGTATCTCACATGTAAAATACATGTTCGTCATCCAAATTCCAAATGCCTTTTCCAGTTACCTAAATAGCCATCAATAAGTCAAACAAATCACATAAAAGACTTGGTAACGCCCCAACGCATTTGCAAGGGGACCGCGCAGCTATCATAATCATTGAAGTTCACATGAATGTTGGGGTGTCCCTTTTAAGTTGCTGATAGTTGTTAAATGGCCCAGGTAACTTTTGTAAGCGTGGGTAGGAGAATGAAAATAACCCAAGGACAGGAAGATAGTGACTGCTTAGCCTATAGACTAACATTGATCTCAGCTTTTATGAGGTTATCTCAAAAACAAAAAGATGTGACAGATCCCAAGCGCTGGCGCCGACTCAAGGTAAGTATATAACGCGCAGGGACGTGTGTTCAGCCAAACACATCTCCCGAATGGAAGATAACTGAGATGCAGGGGAAGGGGCAGATTTCCTCTATGCATTTTCAAGGGGGCCACAAAATGTAAAGGGATGACATAGCTATCATATACATTTAGGTTGATAGGATGGCTGCAGTGTCCCTTTAATCAATGTGGCTCGTCCTCTTATATTAGCCATAAGAACTGAAGGAAAAAAAACAGCAACACACAAAAGAATCAGTACAATGAAGGCACTGTCTCAAAATACATATATTAGTGCATACAGCAAATTTTGAATAACATTTCTTTATATTCTTAATATATAATCTCTCTTTGCAGTGCTGTAACAGCCTACAGACATGGTCCTTTCCAGGAAAAGTTGATGTAAGTTGATGAAGCCGAAAACGATGTAAGTCGAGTCTGATGTTTACACAGATTTAAACCGGTTTATGTTTCTGAGCTACAGACGGATGCCAATTTCCTTGTAGACATGGCCATGGCATACAGTGTTTGATCCGATACGTATGTTAACAGTATAAAGGACATGCCATCCACTGATGAATACATTATATGGTTATCTAAAGCTCTAAACATGGCAGGGGTGGCTTTAACATAGCATGGCCATAACAAACACGGCACGGGGAACACCTGGCAGAGTTCCTTTTACTGGCCAAAAAACACGAAAAGGAACTTGAGATTAGGGTCTAGAGTGGAGGTATGATGTAAGCATGTCGTAAAGTTGATGTCAAATGAGGAATGCCCATCACAGTGTGTATTTTGGGGAGGAAGATCATATGACAAGTTACTGTAACGGAATGCAGCACGTCGTCTGATGGATACTGAGAATGTAGGGGTTTTTTTTGCGTCACTAAGAGGTAGCAGAGAAGACCATTCATATCATATTCATATCTACAGAGTTTGTCGGTGAAATTGTTAGAAACAATGGGTTTGTATTACTGGCAAAAATGTGTTCTGTGGACGACAGCCTCCGGTTGACATTATTATTTGAGGTACATTACATAAAGCAAAACTTCCACAGGGTGCAGCTGGAAAATCTGGAGATAAAACCAACGATGCATTTGATACAGGGCATCATCACCTAGTCCAGCGATGCAAAACATGGCAGAAGACAAGACAAGGGGGGGAATAAAACTAAATAGCACACAGCACAGCACCATAATACTGTTCCTAATGGCTGGCTATCTGTATTAAGAAATCTATATTTATGGTTTGTTTTTATTTTAGAGTAAGATTACTAGGGGGTGTCACAAAAGAAGGAAAAAAACCCCAAAATACATTCTGTTCTCTTCAGGGTTCCTTTAGTTTGTCCGAATCTGGTAATCTGAGGAGTAAAAGATGGCATTGAAGCGTTAGTGTACGATCTGATATATATAGGTACTTCTCATGCAAATCTGTGTTGAAGGGAGCTTGAAACGGGCGCGTAGGGCGTCTGCTATGAAGAATTCCAACCAAATGTAAAGATTAAAGAAGTTCTGGCCTAGGGTGGCAGATCCGACGGCAGCATCCCCTCTGCTGGCAGAAAACGGGCAGATCAGCCTGCTCCCTCATGAGGACACTCAGAGTTCTGCTACTCAATGGGCAGCACAGACTCCATTGTTTCGTCCTTCTGAGGCCAAGTACCAGCTCATGATGTCTTATTCCGGCACTCGGCGGAAAGGACTGCGGCCGTGAAGGAGGTTGGAAACGCTGCCCCGGGTCAAGCCTAGGGCAGCCCCCAACTAAAATATATCCCGACGCCAGCATGCCGCTTTCTTGATCGCAGCTGTTCATTTCCATGAGGGGATGCATAGCAATATCCTAAATAGCCCGGGCTCATTTTGGGAAATGCTATATATTATAGCTGGATCCCCACCTCGATGATCGGTAATAATAATAAAAAAGATCTGGAAACATTGGAAACAATCCAAAATCACACCTGACATTTGTAGCACTTTCGCTGGGTCTCTCTTTGGATAATCGCCTCGCATCCCCCAGGGTCCCTGTCGACAGCCCACCGGATTACTTTATGGATGTGTCAGAACAGGGCCGGCCCTAGGCTTTCTAGCTTCCTAGGCGAACTGTGTTTCTGAAACCCCCTCCTGTAGGCTAGCACAGGAGAGGACCTCATGGTGGTGGCCCGTACCAGCTCTCCTGGTAATCGCCTAACTTGCCTATATGGTAGTGCTGGCCCTGCGGCTGTCATCTTACCTCCGCTCTGAGTTATGTATCTGACCCATGGTAGCGCCGTGTACCCGCTTTTCTCAATAATCTTCATATACCGGACCTTCAAGATGCAAATGAAATCAATAAATCAAGCCGTGTAGGTATTATATTGGACACTGCAGCTTTATCCTACTAAACGTGTCGCTGTCCTCTTGCCCCACTTACCTGAATCCCAGACACTGTGAAATAGGGGATTTCAAACTTCACGTTGATTGGGGGTCTTCCTTCAACCTCTTCAGTCTCCACGCTGGGTAAGCCGAAATGGGCCCTCATCAGGTACTCCTTGCCACCCTGGTAACCATCCCAAAAACAGAAAAGTTAGTAACCTTTCCACCATTCACCGGTTACTCTCCCCGATATCGTAATATAACGCCAGGCCATTATCCCGACTATCGCTCACGCGGAATGCGGGAAGAAGACGCTGCGGAATCCCGCTGATGTCAGTGGGCGGTCCTGCAGTTGTTGGAAGTGGGAGGGGAGTGGGGGGCGTGGCACAAAGCCGCTATAGCGACCCAGAGTTTCCCTGTAGTGACCCGGAGACACAGGGATTCACTCGGAGTCTCCGGGCAAAATACCTACGGGTCAGAAGAAAGCAAACGATTACATTTTCTCACCGGGAAGGATTTGATAGTCCAGATGACAACGTTTTTCTCCGGCACATATTTGGCGCTCCCCACGCTGGTTTTAAATTTCGGAGAATCGGCGTCGCTCGGTACAGGAACTGCAATTTCCACATTATTTGCCACAGACTGTTTCTTAAACTGGCCCTTTGCCTAAAGACCGAGGGATGAGAAGAAATGATATCGTTAAAACGTGATTCGCGTGTCACCCTGCGGTGGGAGGGACAGACTCCGTGCCCCATTATTGTTAGAATAACATTCTGGGTTCCTCAAAGTTTTACCTTCACCATAATTTCTAGACGACTGTGGCTGAATTTCTCAATCACCGATTCAATCCAGATCAATGGCTTCACCTACAAACGTAACATGCAAACAACAAACTGATTACATCCTATGAACCACACGACTTACGCAGGTTTCTATAGAAACCAAGTAATCAAATGCTTAAATGTTATGTACCAATGTATTTTATTGTCAAGAAGGTGGCGAATAAGTGGAATGGTCTTCCAGTGGGAGTGGTAGATGTTAATCCAGTGAGGGAATTTCAACATGCATGGGATAGGCATATGGCTGCTGAAGATGGGCCAGCTGTTGGGTCTTATGGGCAGATCCTCGCTCCTATCTTTTCAAAATGAATTGAGACGGCGGCATAACTCTTTGGGATATCTGATTAGGCCTCCTGGGTCTCTGCTCTGTTACTTCTGATCAGGGGAAGGTATCCACGGTATGTTATCACTAGTTACCTGTGTGCTCAGCCTGTAGGACATCAGCTCAAAGTCCCCGTCGGGAGGGATAAAAGAAATTGTGCGATCGTTTTCAAAACGGGAAAGACGGACGCACTGGTGAAATTTCACATCTTCAAGCTCTACTGTCTTGTTCTTGTTACCTGTAAATTAAATGGGGTAGAATCTCTCAAACACATTGTGGGACAACAGGGCTGACGATGTATCACCCCTGTCCCCAATGCTATGATGGTTTATTATGGTGCAAGGTGCCCACCTAAGCATGTAGAGAAGTACACCAATGTGGCACAGCAAGCAGGGGGTAACTAGTGAGGAGGCAGGGAGGCTGCAGGGGGTAACTAGGGAGGCTGCAGGGGGTAACTAGTGAGGAGGCAGGGAGGCTGCAGGGGGTAACTAGTGAGGAAGCAGGGAGGCTGCAGGGCGAAGCAGGGAGGCTGCAGGGGTAACTAGTGAGGGGGCAGGGGGGTAACTAGTGGGGAGGCAGGGAGGCTCCTGATGCTCAGTACTCACGTCCTGTCAACTCAAATAAGACTCGGTCGTTAAGTCCTAGACGTAGCTCCGGCATTCCCGAGAGGAAGACCTTCAGCTTCACGGTGCCCACAATCTCACTGAGCAGCACACTGCCATTCGTGTTCACCTGAGATACACAATACATTTCTGAAAAGCTTTGAAGGGAAGACATAATCTGGCTGAGAATTCCGATTTAGGATGCGTTCATGTTCCTTTAGCTGCTGTTCCACCTACTCTGCTCACCGTAAACCTTTATA
The DNA here is from genome assembly GCA_009364415.1 of Spea multiplicata. NCBI lineage: Eukaryota > Metazoa > Chordata > Amphibia > Anura > Pelobatidae > Spea > Spea multiplicata. The sequence goes on along the minus strand of VKOC01000003.1, from coordinate 39,784,277 downwards.
AAGCTGCATGCAGCACTATACCCATCATTCCCAGCACTGCCGGATGTCCAAACCTCCCTCAGAAATAATTAATCATATAAAATGTTGTCTCATTTATAAATTTTCTGCTAAAGCTTAATTGTTATGTGACAAAACTGAGCGGCAGAGCTGACACTCACCAGCAGGTTTACAGACTCAATCACATCTATGAAGACCTCATTCTTCTTGTATTTCAAGCCTTCAGACCTCCACGACACGGCATTTGTCACTGTAGTGGGGACTCGCGACTTGGCCGTCTCCAGCTTGTTCCCTTGCTGTGTGATATACCTAGATTGCACGCATATGATCATATTTTATATAACGAATGCGTAACTTTGGTAAGTGATAAGGGAAAAGTGACAGGTACAAAATTAAAAATTAAAAAAATTAAAATCATACGTAACACCATAGGGGAAAGCATTAATGGTTCCATGATCAACCATCAAGGAATGTTGTTAATATTTATAAAATATATACACATTCCACTGAATCAGTTTTCGCTGCCATTGATAGTGGTGCATGGAGGCAGCAGACCTCATTGAGTATTAGTGGCAGTATTAATACTCACTCCTGCAGAATTTTGCTTTCAGTAGTTTGGGGGAATCCAAAGTCCATAATCTCGTCCAGCAGCTCGTACACAATGACAAAGTTATCTCGTATACTCTCCTCCTCCAGCTCTTTGAAGTACTCTGTGAATACCTGTTGGAGGACGCCAAGGAGAGGTTTAGAGAAGACCAGACCTGTGCGGGGAGAGGAAGCAGCACTGGGGTGTGTGGGGTGGACAGCACTCACTGGACACAAGGTAGCAGGGGGCAGTTTGTGTGCCTAGAAAGGTCCAGCAATCAACTGAAGGCCCAAAATGAACCCCCAGCAGCTGCCTATATGGTGGATCCATCACTGAATCCAAATTGTTTATAGCGTTGTCAACAAAAGGGCCGCTAAGGTACTCAACCCTACTCTACACATGACTCTGTGAACATTGGACCACAGAAAGATATCACACAATCATTTGAATGATCCTTGCTGAGACTAGTACGGCAACATCCATGTCTTCGTCAAAACCCGATATGAATGGACGCTTCCAAAGAACTCCCTCGGGGGGGTATGGCGGTTTGGCATTAATGGGGAACTGGTCTAGACCACAAACCAGTTTGTAGTAAAAGCCTGGTTGCAGTGTTCCTGATTTTATGAGTGTAAATTCTAGTGGGAGGTAACGACTCAAGGGGGAGGGGTAAAGGTTTGAGACACAAAATTAATAAAGGAATGAATGAACCAAATTAAAAAAGGAATGAATGAACAAAATAAATAAAGGAATGTCCAACCGACAGGCTCCTTACAGCCAAGATTCCTACGTTACATGTTGGAAATGAGACCAGAGTCACTATAGATAAATTTCCAGAGAAACAGTAAGTGTGTGAGTGAAATGGGGAGATGGGTAGGAAGCTGAAAAGTGGAGTGAGTCGGACAAAAACATGAGTACGAAAGATAATGCATCTTTCACTTAATGTGTAGCGCAACCTTATCTCACTTCAGTTCGCTCGGCCGTTTCATTTTAGCTATCCTTTTCCAGTTCCACTCTCCGTGGGTGCTCGGCTATTGTATTGGATCACAACTTGGTCAAGTTTCACAATGGACTATAACCCCTTCCTTCCTCAGCAGTAGTGAGGGGTTATATATAAAATGGGGGCTTGGTATAATATTTAAAAATGGCTCTTATCACCATAGAAACCAGTGCAACATGTCCAATCTTTTCACACATTGTACTACAATCATCCCCATAATCCCCAGTGTATCGGTGCGCAGCGGGAATTCTTCCCCCACTGCCCCACCACTACCTACCTCTACCATTTTGTACAGGAAGGAGTAGACCAGCGATGCATTGGCATTTTTATTGCTTAATGCAACCACTGAGAGCAAAAAGTTAAAGAAAGAAACTTGGGTACACAGAAGACGTGAAAAAGTGTTTATGAAGGAGTATAAATCATAGATTTGGTACAAGTGAGAGAAAACTGATAACCCAACCAGGACTTGGGACTTTTCCTGGAAATCGTGGCACCTGACAGGTATACGTGAAGGATACGGTACAGGTTGCTGTGTTTGATCCACATGAAGTGTACTTTCCCGTGTGTCAGTAGGGGCGACACGGTTCCTTCCTCCTCCTGCTGCACCACCAGCGGCATGAAGTGGTCTATCTCGGCCATATTAATGTCTCCCTTGTAATTCCTGCAAATGAGGGGCTGCGCGGGAAAAGAGAAAGAGATAAGTGTGCTGTATATAAGAGCATGAGTGCAAACACCAGACGAATACAGAGAGAGGCAATCGGTTTAATAAAAACAGATTCAAGCCATTTAACGGGACACTTATCCACTATCATGTTGCGATATACTCATGCCAGGATATGATGTCATATCGCGGCGCTCAGCTTTATTGCATCGTTAGGAGGCCACATGGGAGCTGAGATTGATGTCTGAGCTGCAAAAGCACAGCGCTCAGTGTGAGGAGACCCTCTGATGATCGTAACCGGCCCCCGGTTGTCTAACACAGTGAGATAGTGGGGCAGCTTCGTAGAGGTTAACGTCATATTGAATTTAAGCATGCGTGGGATAGGGGGAAAGTCTACAATGACTACAGGGGCCCCTTGTTGCCAGTTCCTACTGTCTTTCAGGTCAGGAGCTCTTCTTTTGGCCAAATAAGATGGGTGTAAATTGGTTATAAAAGCCGAGGAAGGCATAGGCTAGCGAGCCAGTGGTGTGGCCGGGTCGCATCGGGGTCTAGTCCTACCCGGTCACCCTATCATAGATGCAGACACAGTGCTTCATTGACTCCCAAATAAAAGATGAACTCCTTTATCAGGGAGTCGGGAACTGGCACATTTCAGCTGCTTGTTATTACATCCCATTCCGTGTTCAGTAAATAAACCCTACATATATAACGCGCTCCGGAATTTGATGGCGCGATATAAAACAATAAATAATAATAATAACAACAAACTGGACTGTTTGGGGTTGGTGAAACGGCAAAACTGGTGCAGACCGGTCGTCTGGCACACCCGGCAGATGCCCTGTGGGCCGGCGGCCAGTAGAGCCTCATACTTACCCATACTGGCACTCAGTAGAGGCAGATCGGGTCTTGCAGTGAGTATAAAAACGTAATGTACGGCCACACATAGCCAGCTGGTGGCAGCGTGTACGTCATTTTGTAGCCCTGCAGCAAATCCTGACCTTTCGCGAAAAATTCCCTTAATTAATAGGCTTTTTTTTTTTTTAAAGTCTTAGATGTAATGTAAGGAAGTTTTACTTTACTAATAAAGTGGCAGACAAGTGGAACAACCTCCCAGCAGAAGCGGTAGAGGCCAATACAGTAATGGAATTTAAACATGCATGGGGCAGGCATACGGCTTCTGAATCTAAAACGAGACCAACGACTGATTAAGGTCTTTACAGCAGGAGGAACGGGCGGCCAGGTGGCCGACGGGTCTGATCTGCCGTCCCGCTCAGGACTGTTACTATAAAGCAAGCACTCACCTTCCCCTTCAGATCCAGGACAAACACCGCAGAAGCTGACATTATTCTGCGATTTTATTCTCTGATACAGAATTGTCTCCTTTATAGAGTTAATTGTTATCTTCTCTTCAAAGTTCAGGGGAACTTTAGTCCCAGCTCCCAGATTTCGACTACAGACGGAATATTATTATTTTTTTGCACGATTTTCACTTCCTGCATGGAATTAATTGCCGAACGTTCGTCTCCTTTTCCTTCTTCCTGTCTTTACCTGCCCCCTACGTCACCAGGTACATCCAGTTTCCAGGTGTACAATTCTCTTAAAGGGGAACCGCCGAGAAAAAAAAAACTCTCATTGCTGCACTGCTTGCCGGGACAGTCGCTTGCAGACGCTTCCCCTTTAAATGCCAGGGTGGGGTATCGAGTTCCAGGCAGTAGAGGGGGGAGGAGGGCAGGCTGACACTTCTGGTTTTACAGCCCCTGCACCGTCATTCACCTACACCTGCCGATAAAGACTAGAAAGCTCCGGGAACACGGCAAACCCTTAGCACATTCTGTCGCAGATTCCGCGTCGAGGAGCGTAGAAGCAGATACAGCACAATGTTTGTAATGAGATTTTTGTGCGTGGGACTGCAGCCGCGTGAAGACACCGAAAACTTTTCTTTTCACTCACAACACGATGTTGCCCCAACGTACCGAGTTTTCACAAATAAATCGGAGTGTTTGGGTTTGGATGCCATAAAGTTGAATGAATGAGGCAATGGCTGAGTGACAGGAGGCAGAAAGTTGTAGTTAATTGTTAATATTCAGACTTTTTTTTACTAGTGGGGAACCTCAGGGATCAGTACCGTGACCGTACGTTTTAATATTTTTATTAGTGATAGTCATACCTGGGAGCCACCGTCGGTGGGCGGTCCTGCTGGCGTCGGTGGGCAGTCCCGCTGATGTTAATGGAGTTCCCACCGACGTCGGGGGTTTCAAGTCGACGTCGGGGGAGTTCCCGCTGCCGTCAGCGAGAAACACTACCATTTAAACGAAAAATGGGCGGGGAGCGAGGCGTGTCAAGACTCCGCCCCCGCAACCCGGAGGATTCGGGTCTCGACCCGGAGAAGCAGTGCTCACCCGGCAATCTCCGGGTCAAACCCATATGGACACATTGGAGAGAGTTCATAGGAGGTGAATGGTTTGTAGGATAAAAATAATCAGGACAGACTAAAGGATCACAATATGTATGGCTTGGGGGGAAGGAGAGAGGGGAGATGTGATAGGGATGGGCATACGGCTCCTGAATTGAAGGATGAGACAAAGGACTTATTAAGGTTTGTCTTTAAAGCAGAGAAAATGGGCAAAATGGTTCTGATCTGCCGTCAAATTCTATGCTTCTGTGTTCCAGTTAATGCATATATTGTAAAACAGAAGTTCAAATGGGAATCATTGTGTTTTGTATATTAAGGCATTACTTACCCCCTCTAGTACTCCATGGATTTAATACAGAGATAGACAAATAGATATATATATATATTATATACACACATACACGTATATTCCTAAATACTTACTTACTGTGGGTTTATTTTTGTTGGTGCAATTAAAACACAAGCACTAAAATCTAAAAAATACTTCACACCTTAAAAAAACAAATCATGCTAAATATGTTTTGCAGTTGTGCTGCAAAACAAAGGAAATCAGCTCTGTCCATGGAATTGTGAGGTCATCAGAATCATGTCATAGTATACTATGGCCTACTCAGCAGAAGAGGATTCACTCCAGGGTAACTGGAGCCAGGTGAAGATCACCTACGCTAATCATTATAACGGCAAGGTAAAGTGTATATTCCTGGTATATTAGAATTATTCCTTATCACTAGCAAAATGTTTTATTTTTATTATATGTCTGTTATGCAAATTTCTTCTTTTACTTGTAACAATAAACACATGTTGTGTGTACTCATTACAATTCTTGTATGTTTTATTAACATTATGTTTATAATGTAATTTAAATATTTTTGTGAATAGACAGGTTTTTTTTGCCAAAATTCTGAAATGTTTACGTTAAAATGACCTAAAGACATATTAAAGCAGTAAATGTCTATGCTATTCACATCATAGTGACACCTTCAAATGTCTGTTTGGTGTATGTGAGACCAAATGTATCACTGAAATCGCCAATTATTGGTATTTCAAAAAAAATTTGAACGTTTATATAATTGTCACGTTCAGCATACCAGAGGATACGCTGGTGCTGGGTAGGACACCGTGTCCCAGAGGTCTCAGAAGAGTTCTTTGCCCACGGCCGCCCCAACCCAAAAGGCTCCACCTGAGGGGGAACCGGTTGGAAAGGCCGTGGGATTTGCAAGACTGGAGACAAACTCTAGGAGTGCACAAGCAGGATAGTGAAGACAAGTCAAAGTCAGGGAGCCGGGGGTTCAGGGTAATTGATATATCAAAGCCGAGGTCGTGAAGCCAGAGTTCAGGGTAGTAGAGATACCAAAGCCTGGGTCAGGGAGCCAGAAAACAGAATAGTCAAGGTCAAGCGGAGCGTGGGACCCTTTGGTGGAAGCGGCTGGAGGAGGATCCGTTGAGCGTCGTGGGACACCAGATGGTGGACATCCCCGACCGAGGGTCAGGACCTTGGACCTCAGGCACCGGCAGAAGGCCTACCCCGATCACCACACTGATCAATGCAATATCCATCAGCAGGAACTTTGGTGCTTCCTATACAACTACTTTTTCACAATCATGCAATCTAACGCTAAGTTCATCTCACATGAGAGTATGGAAGATGTGATACCGATGCGTGTCCAGCAGGGGGCAGAGTTAAACTTTTAGTTAGCTGGTCAGTAGTTTACCATAAACTCCCCACCACCTGTAAATGCCCTTTTTTATGTATTCTGCGCTGCTGTGTTGCTCCGCGTGGGCAAGCTGACATCTTCAATGGGCAATGGCTGTTGTGTAAATGTTGGGGTAAATGTCTCTATGGTGGTTCAGGTTAACGTGATAAGGATAAAGTGTATACAGTGGTATCGGCTCAGAAGAAGATAGAGCATTTAGTCAAATGGGGTATCTTATATATTTTATTGGCCCAATAAAAGGTATCACCTTCCACTAAAGACTCCATTGTATTGTTGTTTACTGTCTTCAGAGGGCTGAAGTTTTTGGTTCAGTTGTATTTAGAACAATAAAACGGGGGCTGTAGGAAGAAAAGCCAACGAGGAACAAGCGTTCAGCAAATGATGAGAATAGGGCATATAAGAGCCAAAAGGTGAATAAAGGGTGTGGATTGGAAGCATTCTATGTATAAAGGGACATAGTTCAGGCCAGGCCCGGTATTAGATCAAATGGTACTCCAGATAGCGTGATACACTCATATACATTTGTGACAGAGACTCATAGCCGAGATGAGTAGCTCCGCCATGTAGACCTTCCCTGCCAAGAATGCCCTAGGCAACCAAGTAATTATAGCTTTCGTTTACCTCGGTCACTTGCTGAGACACAGAGCGAGAAATAGACTGAGGTTTATTGAACAGGACACCCGTATTTATACACACAGAACTGGGTGAAATACAATATCCTCCCCTGACCCACCCAGGATAACCATTCCGGCCATCTGCCTGCTGCCCTTCCCCCGGCACCCTGCTGTGAAGTGTCCCGGTGTACAGGAAACAGGGGGACCCCAAACCCTGTATATCCCCGGATGCCTCTCATAAACCGCCCCAAAAGAGCACACCGATAGGAGGCTTGGGGGGCGACAACCACTCAAAGTTTTAGCTGACAGCAGCAGCTTCCCGATCCGCCTGAGAGCTCCAAAGGAATCCTCCGGTCAGGTGTAAGTTGCGGCGTTTTGCAATTCCTGAAGCTGCCAGCAGGTGGAGTTTCAGGGAGAGGGCAATAGGGATACAGGCCGGGCATTGAAAATAAACATGCGGAGAGAATTAACGAACATAAAGGTGTAAACACAATGTATACGATGTCCAGGGCCAGGTGTTCTGCTTCTGATGCTTAAAGAGACTATATAGGTGCAGACAATTTCGCAGATGATGATGTTGACACCCGCCATGTAATGTTCCTCTAAGAATTTATACTAAACATCAAACGATCATTGCTTCCTCTTTCTGACACTCAACCCATAAACTCAATATTCTTTACTGGACCTCAGACACCCTGGTGTATCCCGTCTACATTGTGTGAACATTGCAACTGGCGCTCCAGTGGCTAAGAAAAGTCCCATTTTTGTGATTTTCCTTTTTTTTTGTATTGTAATTCCATAGCAGCATAAAAATTAAACATTGCCACAACTTCTCCAAGCGGCTCGCACACAAAGTGCTGATTGGCAGAGATACAGATTTGAGCATTTTTTAATACTCTTAATGCCCTCCATTTCATTAGCTTGAATCCACATTCCTCTAAAGGTGATTACCCCCCCCCCCTATAATTGGGGGTCTGTGTCTCCTTTAAGATGTATATGCGCGTTATTTAACCGCTGTCAGAGGATGGGGAGTCAATTATTGGTTACTAGGATGTCCAAAGCAACGTTTAGTATATTTTATTTTTTAATCTTTAACGTAACGGAGGAGTAAAGGGGGAGTTTACAGGCGAGTTAACATAGAACTCACATGCCCTCGCCTGTAACTCACAAAACTATCAGGCAAAGGGCACACGACTTAAGTAGAGGAGAAAAGTCATAACAGAAAACCAGGAGTTGAAACACGAGATGTTTCAGGTAGCATTACATAGCTTGTTCTTCTTCTGTGACAATCAGTGTAATTTCTTGGAAATATGTGCACCAATCTCAGGAAAATTGGCATTGATGGCAGCTAATGGCACAGGCAGCATTTTTAATAATTATTAAGACCAATTATATAGGTTCATTTAGTGTATATAACTATAAAATATAGGATTTGTGATTTTAGTGGTAATAAAATGTATATTAATAAACATTCATATACAGAGATACAAAAACAGGATGGTTTATTATTTACGATCACTTCAGTACATAGCTCGGGGACAAGTCTAGTCAAATTTATAGTAGCTCTCTTATATTTGGTGTTTCTATAAACCTTTCAGACCGCGTTATGCTTATATATACACATACGAAACAGGTGTACATGCAAATATAAAAACAAAATAAACAATGCAAAAATAATCATAGAATTAAAAAAAAAAAAAAAAAAAAAAAAAAAAAAAAAAAAAAAAAAAA
>VKOC01000003.1:39731186-39757107 GCA_009364415.1 Spea multiplicata | reverse complement strand
TGGGGTTTTAAAACCCCAGTGCTGCAACTTACCCTGCCGATGCCACTGGTCTCCCTCCCAGTTCAATTAGTTAAATGTCCGTACGAGCGACTTTATTGGTCGCTCGTACGGACATTTAACCCGGCAAAGACTAACTAATTGAACAGGGAGAGAGACCAGTGGGATGTGCCGGGTAAGTTGCAGCATTGGGGTTTCAAAACCCCAGTGCTGCAACTTACCCTGCCGATGCCACTGGTCTCCCTCCCTGTTCAATTAGTTAAATGTCCGTACGAGCGACTTTATTGGTCGCTCGTACGGATATTTAACTAATTGAACAGGGAGAGAGACCAGTGGGATGTGCCGGGTAAGTTGCAGCATTGGGGTTTTAAAACCCCAATGCTGCAACTTACCCTGCAGTTGCCACTGGTCTCCCTTCCTGTTCAATTAGTTAAATGTCCGTACGAGCGACTTTATTGGTCGCTCGTACGGACATTTAACCCGGCAAAGACTAACTAATTGAACAGGGAGAGAGACCAGTGGGATGTGCCGGGTAAGTTGCAGCATTGGGGTTTTAAAACCCCAATGCTGCAACTTACCCTGCAGTTGCCACTGGTCTCCCTTCCTGTTCAATTAGTTAAATGTCCGTACGAGCGACTTTATTGGTCGCTCGTACGGATATTTAACTAATTGAACAGGGAGAGAGACCAGTGGGATGTGCCGGGTAAGTTGCAGCATTGGGGTTTTAAAACCCCAATGCTGCAACTTACCCTGCAGTTGCCACTGGTCTCCCTTCCTGTTCAATTAGTTAAATGTCCGTACGAGCGACTTTATTGGTCGCTCGTACGGACATTTAACCCGGCAAAGACTAACTAATTGAACAGGGAGAGAGACCAGTGGGATGTGCCGGGTAAGTTGCAGCATTGGGGTTTTAAAACCCCAATGCTGCAACTTACCCTGCAGTTGCCACTGGTCTCCCTTCCTGTTCAATTAGTTAAATGTCCGTACGAGCGACTTTATTGGTCGCTCGTACGGATATTTAACTAATTGAACAGGGAGAGAGACCAGTGGGATGTGCCGGGTAAGTTGCAGCATTGGGGTTTTAAAACCCCAATGCTGCAACTTACCCTGCAGTTGCCACTGGTCTCCCTTCCTGTTCAATTAGTTAAATGTCCGTACGAGCGACTTTATTGGTCGCTCGTACGGACATTTAATTAATTGAACAGGGAGGGAGACCAGTGGGATGTGCCGGGTAAGTTGCAGCATTAGGGTTTTAAAAGTCTGCACAAGCGACCAACAGAGTCGCTCGTGCAGACTTTTAAAACCCCAATGCTGCAACTTACCCGGCACATCCCACTGGTCTCCCTGTTCTATCAGTTAAATGTCCGTACGAACGACTTTACTGGTCGTTCGTACGGACATTTAACTGATAGAACAGGGAGACCAGTGGGATCGGCAGGGTTAAGTTACAGCACCAGTAGCCTAAATGTCTGTACGAGCGACCAACAGAGTCGCTCGTGCAGACTTTTAAAATCCCAATGCTGCAACTTACCCAGCAGATCCCACTGGTCTCCCTGTTCTATCAGTTAATAAATGATAGAACAGGGAGACCAGCGGGATCTGCCGGACAATTACGGCACCAGGAGTTTAACAGTCTGTACGAGCGACCCTATTGGTCGCCAGCAGGGGGCTAGTCAACCAATGGCAGACGAGCCCCCTGCTGACGACCAATAGAGTTGCTCATACGGACATTTAAACTCCTGGCGCCAGAGCGGCTTTAACCCCGTATTAACCCCTTAACCGGGGAAAACGAAGAAAACCCGAACACGAAGAATGTCCGCGAATATTCGCCCGAAGAGAAGACAGGACCGGGTGAATATTCGCGGAATACGAATTTTTTTTTTTTGCCGAAGACGAGCACGAAGACGAACACGAAGAGCCCCCTGGTGCCCAAGTTCTAATATATATTATTTTCTGCCGTCAGCCGGTCTGTTTTTTTTTGTTTTTTTTGTGTTTTGAAAATGGTTCCTGTTTGTAACTCTGGGTTATGAAGCAATTCGCTTTTTATCTTTTATTTTTATGGCTTACATCGAAAGGGTCTGATAGAATTAAAACTCACAGGCCGAGACAAACCAGTACATTAGGTAAGCGGTATAGAATAGAGTATTGGATGGAGTGGCAGATAAGATAATGTTGTAGCTGAAACGATTGTACGCATCTCTGAAGAATTCTTTAACGTTCTAATATACAAAAGTGTCGACGAGGATGGGATTTAGCGAGCAGGACACTGCAGTCAATATTTAACGTGAGAGAGGGAAGCTGTTATAGTCTCTCCTGACCTGGCCAACTTATCCTGCGATTCCTATAGCGACGGGATCGTGTTTTACTCGGGATCTAACAAGGTAAGCGATGTTTCATTGGCTCTAAGGCTTTTTTATATTGTCTGCCTGCAGTTATCTGCTGCTAAACCAAGGGACCGCTTGCTAGAGGAAATACTACGAAAAACATTTTTTCGTACCGGACCACCTCTGAAACTGCGACGTGGCTCTGTTTCAACAGGTGGGAAAAGAACTCCTGATTCAGTGGGAACTGCAAGGACTGTCAGGAAATGGCAATTATAATCCCGGTTTGGAAGCTCAGCTACTCCAGCGTCTGGCAAAACAAAATCCGACTTCTACCACAAGGAGGCGCACTTACATATATGTACCACAAGGAGGCGCACTTACATATATGTACCACAAGGAGGCGCACTTACATATATGTACCACAAGGAGGCGCACTTACATATATGTACCACAAGGAGGCGCACTTACATATATGTACCACAAGGAGGCGCACTTACATATATGTATGCTCGATTATTTGCTCGATTATAAGACGACCCCCCAAAATCTGAATGTTAATTTATGAAAAAGCCTGAATATAAGACAACCCTATAGGAAAAAAGTTTAACCAGTAAATGTTAATTCATGTAAACTATGTGAACAATTGTTTAATAAAAGCAATGATTGAGAACAAAAAATTGTTTTTATTTCCTTTTTTTTTCAACCTGCCCCCCCAGTTATGCACATCTGCCCCCTGGCTTGCCACTCTGCCCCAGAAATGCCTTATATCCTCTAAATGCCACTGTGCCCCATGATATGCCTTTTGACCCCCTATGTGCCACTCTGGCATTTAGGGGGTTAAAAGGCATATTATGGGGCACAGTGGCACATAGTGGGTCAAAGGGCATATCATAGGGCACAGTGGAATAGTCAGTGGCATATAGGGAGGTATAAGGCATTTCAGGAGGCAGTGGCGTCTAGAGGGTTAAAAGGCATTTCTGGAGGTGGTGGCATTAAGGGTGTTAATAGGCATTTCACAGAGCACTCTGCCCCTGGAAATGCTTTATGCCCCCCATTTAACACTCCGTCCAAACTTACCGGAGCTTCTGAGTCCCCGGTGCGTAGTCCGGGCAGCGTGTAGAGCTCTGAGATTCGCGTAGACAACTTCCGCTTGAGCTCTTCACTGGCCCTTCAGTAATACCTTGAGACATTAAACAAGTAGATTACATGCTGTTGGACGTCTGGGTCACATCCTGTCATCCTATGTGCATTAATGTATATGAGAGGGGTGTCCCCTTAAAATTATAATTCTCCACTTACAAGCTCCCGAGGTTGAGAGCGATGTGATTGGCAGAGCAGGAGCATGCAAGAGTTCCAAGGTGGTCTTACCGGACACCCTGTGTAGAAAGCACTTTAACCCCTTGACAACCATCGATGGGCTGGAACCATCATGGCCTTAAACGGGTGAAGAAACCGATCTACGTTCAGTTTCTGTACCCAAATGGTGCCAAACACCTAGATCGGCATCGGGGGCCCTGTCTGGCCCCTCCCTGGAGCGTCAACATCCGCCATACATTGTATAGCCACAGATGCCTTCTAAACTTCAATGGTGTGGCTGAAATGCCTCGAGCGCAAAACATTCGGCGTCACTGAACACCCACCCCAGGATGCACTGTGACCCCTCCGGGAAAAAAAACTTTATTACCGCTAGTGGTAGAATTAGTGCATAAAGGGTTTGATTGAGTAAATTGCATTGGTCGGCTTCAGAGTCCCAAAATCGTACATGGGGGCAGAATTACCAGATTTTTTTTGGGGAAAAGTTTTGCTATATCAACACGCTACCTGTACTATCCAATAACGTGCAGAAGAAAAAATAATAAAAACATTGGGGATTTCTAAGCTCAGGACAAATAAATAGATTCTACTATCAGGTTTTTTCATTAGTTTTTATAGATGAGTACCTTTTTTTTTTCTCAAATTGCCACCATACTTGATACCTTTTTTTTTTTTTTTATTATTATTATTTAAGTAAATTGATTTGCAAAATCAAAATAATGACATAACAGAAAGCCCTTCTTGTCCTGCAAAACAATATATTAACTTGTGTGGTTTCAGTAAATGGGAAAGTAAAAAAAATTACAGCTAAACCCGAGCAGCACAGAAATGTTCAAGCATTGTCACGAAGGGGTTAATAAGCATTCTGCATGGGACGCGAAACGGTCCCTTTTTAACAAGCCGTATAAGAAGTGTGTTTATAAAACCCCAACAATGTACAATCAGTAAAATCGCAGCTTTTTGGTATTTCCTGCCTTGGGATCCACTTTCAAATAAACCTGTTTTGTTGAAATTCTAAAAAACTTACCAGAAAAGTGACTTTTAGAAAGTGTTGTCTTCCTTCCCGCTTTAAAATGATTAAAAAAAAAAATTTTGAAAATGTCCACATTTCTGAAAGGTTCCAGCGTTTCTGCCGCTGGATGTACTGGATTTTTTTCGGAGATCCGATTCTTGACGTTTTTCTACTTCACTCTACCCTTCAGAGTCTCAAAAGAGATGTAAAGTTAAGCTGTGGGACCTCATTGGTCTCTTCTTCAGATAGGGTATCAGCTTGAACTGAAGACTCCATTTTCTGTTGGGCTAATATGGCTACATCTGTTTTTTTTTCTTATCTCAATATAATAGGCAACATATTCCGGGCCGGTCCGCGGGGGCTGCACAACATAAGTGCAGACTGTCCATGGGGTACCACTGCTCGATGGGATGGATCTCTGAGCCCCCCTCACCAGCCCATTTACCCTATGGAGGGATGCCGGGGGGGGGGGGGGGATTGCTGTCCTGCGTCTGGCCCGCTGCTGTAGCAAATGGATACGTGTCCTGAAAGAAAGGGGCGTGATGTCATCCTATTTTTTTTTATACTGTTTTTCCCATTGTTTTTTTTTTAAATAGAGGAAACCAGTAGTTACCGTTGATGCTCGTACCGTGGAAAATACCGCTTTATTGCTACTATAGGTCACAAAATGCCCCGTTTTAAAAACGCAAATTGACTTAAGCGCAGAATCAGCACTTCAGGATCATCTTTAAAATCCAATCGCATTTCCAGATACTAAGAATACTGAGAACTTCCGTATGAATGAAGGAGCTGCACAGATAACGGCACACAGCAGCTGTATAACCTTATAGCGCGTGAAGAGAATACAATGTATCCACGAGAGGTATTTTTCTCGAAGGATCCCGATCTCCAGTTCGTTCGGACGTACCTATGTGAAGACGGCCAGCTTTTTCCGGCCCTCGTGTTTTCTAGTAGGTTGTCTTGCTCGTTGCAGTGCCTGATACCTGCCGGTAGATGAATGAAGACTCTACGGTCAATTCATTCACACACCTAGAGAATTTGGGTAAACAGTGAATTATGAGTTGGAAACTGCCTTAGTTCTGCCTTCATAATGCGTGGGGAGCGATGGTCAGCAGTCGGCCGTAACAAGAGCAAAAAAGAAGCTGTCACTCCAGAAGTACCATTGGACAGCGTGTCTGGAGTGTGACACGAAGCATTAGCATGTTCCAGGGAGCTCATTTGAGGCAGACCAAGGCCAAGTTAGCCAAACCTCGAAGGCCTAAAGCAAACACCGTCCGCGGCTCACAGTATACCATCCAAACAGTCCGTATACCGTCCAAACAGTCCGTACACCGTCCAAACAGTCCGTACACCGTCCAAACAGTCCGTACACCGTTCCAAACAGCCGACCACCGTCCCAAAACAGGGGCCGTCACCGTCGAAACAGTCCGTATATACCGTTCCAAATCAGTCCGTACATTTCATCCAAACAGTCCGTACACCATCCAAACAGTCCGTACACCATCCAAACAAACAGTCCGTATTACCATCCAAACAGTCCGTATACCCGTTCCAACAGTCCGTGATTACCGTCCAAACAGTCAGCTATACCGTCAAACAGTCAGTATTACCGTCCAAACAGTTCAGTATAACCGTCCAAACAGTCCGTACATTCATCCAAACAGTCCGTTACACCATCCAAAAAAACATCCGATATACCTCCAAACAGTCCGTACATCGTTCCAAACAGTCCGTACACCATCCAAACAGTCCGGTATACCAATCCAAACAAACAGTCCGTTATAACCGTCCAAACAGTCCGTACATTCAGCTCCAAACAGTCACGTGTATACCGTCCAAACAGTCAGTTTATACAGTCCAACAGTCCAGTATACCTCCAAACAGTTCAGTTATACCGTCCAAACAGTCCGTATACATCCAAACAAACAGTCCGTTATACCGTCCAAACAGTCCGTACAATCGTCCAAACAGTCCGTACACCATCCAACAGCCGTATACCATCCAAACAAACAGTCCGTATACCGTTCCAAACGTCCGTACATCGTCCAAACAGTCCGTTATACCGTCCCAAACATCAGGTTATACCGTCCAAACAGTCCGTACACCATTACCAAACAAACAGTCCGATATACCATCCAAAACAAACAGTCCGTTAATACCGTCAAACAGTCCGCGATTATACCGTCCAAAAAGTCCGATATATACCGTCCAAAACAGTCGTTATACCGTCAACAGTCAGTATACCTGTTCCAAACATCAGTATACCGTCCAACAGTCCGTACATCATCCAAAACAGTCCAGATACATCGTCCTAAACAGTCCGCTATTACCGTCCAAACAGTCCTAATCATATACCAGTCCAAACAGCCGTACACCGTCCAAACAGTCCGGTACACCACCCAAAACAGTCCGTACCACCATTACTCCAAACCAGTCCGTATACCGTCCAAACAGTCCTTACACCATCCAAACAAACAGTCCGTATACCATCCACCCAAACAGTCCGTACACCATCCAAACAGTACCTACTTTAGTTCACTAAGAAACTAAAGCTTGGGGCAAATTCAGCAAGACGAGATCCGAAGCAACCAAATGGTGATTGTCTTGCCGAATCCCGCCATTCATTTACAAGGGTAAGAAAATAACGTAAAGGGACGTTAAAATATATATGATGGATGGAGCGTCCCTTTAACAAATGGATAGTGCCAAAAACAAACACATGTGCTCTGATGTTAGGTGTTAAACCATGGAATCGCCTTCCAGCAGAGATGGTAAAGACTAACTGGATCTTCTCAGTTCATAAACAAATGATTCATAATGTAAAATAAATTTTACAATAATGAAAGCATAAAACATATCCAGTATATTACCGTCCACCACGCTCCGCCCCAAACACCCCCCCTTCGAATAATTTAGACTGGTCGGGTCGATGACATCATTTAGAATTGAAAACAGACACAATATGTATTTCATGACTCTGTCCAGAAGTTGTAATTCATGATTTGGTAAGGTACAGAGAACAGTGCAATGCGATACAACCATCGTAAAGATAAACACCTCGTACAGCTTGTCTATATTACACCATATAAACATACAGCGGGAACGCAGCGCTGTGTCTCACCAGGAGCATCGACGGTATCACCAGGAGGTATCACAGGCGGCCGCCCATAGAGTCATTTACAGACTGAACATTACAGTATATACAAAAAAAAAAAAAAAAAAAACATTCAGATTTTCACGTTGTTAAAATTTATTATTTTTTCCTTTTTTTTTTTTTTTTTTTTAAACCAACCACTCGCGAAACAATAAAATGAGGAAAAACAATGTAAAACTGTACAGGAACCGTTAAAGGATTCGATTGAGGCTTAACCCCCCCCCCGGGAAGGATAGAGCCGTACCTGCGCGTCTCCTCTTCCAGCAGACCAGGGGAGGGGGCAAACTACCCACAGCACCGCGGACGGGCTAATAGCCCCCCCCCACGGTGCTGAAGGAGTTAATTAAAAAAGTGATGGCTGAAATAGAAATTAATTGCTACAGTACTGTGTACAGAAATGGCATTTCATCTTTTCTGCTTTTACTTATTTGTGTTTTTTTTTTTTTTGCCTTCCAAAAATAATAAGCACTTTATACGTCCCTTTAGTTTATTGATAAGTTAAATAACGCTCTACGTTACCAACGAAAGACAGAAAATAGACGTATCGGCGGGGGAGGGGGGGGTTTGGCTGAGATTTGTGTTTTATGACGATACAAAAAAAGTGAAACGAACATCAAAAGGCAAGTTTTTTGTTCTTATCTTTTGAGTTTTCCCAATGTTATTGTAGAACGTGGATTCCGGTGGATCGCTCTTAAGAAGTCTCCAATAAGTCATAATTTAGCTTTATATAGGGTTTGTTACACGACCCGGGCTGGCCGTTTCCTTGGTTTTCCATCGTTTGATCTTTATAGATATTTGAAGCTTTATAACGAGAGAGGAGAGACCCAAAGAGGACTCTGCATTTAAGTCGAAGACCTTTTGTAAAGTCCTCCTTGCTAAAGCCAGAAAGAACCCAGTATGGCGAGGGGGTGAAGAGTCACCACGTTACTTGAGTTCCAAACTGGGATGCGCATGGATTAGATTTGCTTGTGGAATGGATCTTGTAGGTCCTCAAAAACACAAAGAAGGTTTCAGGATCTCCTCACAGGTACAGAGATACCTAAAATCACCCAGACTCCTTAAAGTGCCTCTTGTGTTCATGTGAGCAGATCCTGAGACCGTGGACGTGTTGTAGCGGGTGCGGGAGGGGTACATTTGGAGATCTTAATGTTGAGGCATACCTGAGAACCGGCGGGGGTTTGGCCCTCAGTCTCAGGGGTCGCACCTCAATCTTGGGGTGAATGGGCAGATTTTTCAGGGGCACACAGTACAGGGCTGCCTTCTCATATCAGAGACGCGAGCCCCCCAGCTCTCTTCGGGGATTCGGGGACAGGGCTCTGCTCGCATACGGATACCGAACCCGACTTTGACTACTTAAAGATTAAAGGAATCTTTCGGCTCTCCAGGCAGCCTACATTCACGTTAGAATAAAGATGTAATCTTTGCACTTTACTCACCGGCCTCTACGTATATTAAACACGAAACGCACGTTGTGCTATGTCAGATATTACATGCTTCTTACATACAACCCAGAAAAATGATGGACGTGATGTCAGGAAGCGATAAAGAGACTTGGATAGACCTTCGGGGAAAAAACCCAAAGCATTAAAAAAAACAAAAAAAAACGCATTCCAGCCTGAGGCTTGGTGCCAAAATAAATACGTCCTGCCCCTAGTCCTTCCATATGATATCTGCCATATAATATCCCTGCTTGGACAACCCAACCCATTACCGAAGCAGAGCCCTACTGGACGGTAGCCTGGCCCTCTGGCGCATCCTAGCTGGGGGTCTACCTGGGCCACACGGAGCACACGAGAGCCCAAGCACAACAAAAGGATATTGTAAGACCCCCCACACACCTACATCACCAGCAACTTTACCCCACATGCCCCTGTATAAGGCCAAAATATCTCCGAACGCTGAATGGCTTGTAATGTAACAAAGAAATCATTGGAGAAAAACACAATACTTCTGTCAACTGCTAGTAGACTCTCCTGAGACTATGATTCTGCCCCCCAAAATAAAACCCGTCACCAACAAAGAATTATATAAAGGAAATAATGACGTACCCGCCCCGGGACTCAACCTGCCCCCCAGGCTGGGCAAAAAACACAGCAGGCAGGGGTTATACCCGCAGGAGAGGGAGGACCGGCCTGTTTCACTACTCCGCATGATTTACATCTCGCCGTCCCCTCCAAACGGAACCAGGGTAATTCCTAGAGACCACCCTATTCCATACGGAGGGCTGCGCATGCAACGCGGAGAGCCTTTTCCCGTTCATTGTCTATTATGGATACTTAAGAAATACTCTTAAAGGGACAAGAGGCCCCCAAAAAGGATGGATTTCTGAAAACTCATTTTATTCAGCAGGATAAGCCCTTTAAACCGAAGAAGTGATATATTTTCATATTTCGTGATACTACCTTAATCGTTAATTTTTTTTCATATCATTATTTTGCCGGTGGTATACCAACTGTACGCTAGACCCCTGCCCCCCCCACCACCACGCTGATTCACAATCTTATTCTCTAGATGGATGCAAGTCATTGCGGACGTTAGCAACTAAAAAGTGAAATTCGGTTAAATTAAGACAAACATTCTGATTCCGGACAGCCCTTGGAAAGAAACAGATTTCCAGAAGCGGAATCCTAGAACGAGGTCCTGCCTGGAACGTGGCTTAAGGCAGATGTAGGATGTCACGGCACCGTCTGTAAGCTGCTTGCTCTTTTACTACTTAAGGCTGAAGCGGGGGCCAAGACCCTAAATGCCACTCTCCAACCCATGCGGAAACAAATTATACTTGGATAACGGGAGTTATGGTTCAACAACAGAAAGGTAGGATCATGTTCCATTGGCTGGCTCTTCCTTCAACAATGCTCGAAAAAATAAAAATCTACCGTTTCTGCCGACTCGATGAACAAACGGAGAGTTATTGTGTGACGCCGGCCGTACATCTGCGTGTAAATCCACCCAATGGCTTTTAAAAGAGATTTTATTGCATTTTTGTGATTTAAAAAAAAAAGCGGTGAAGAATGGAAGCAGAGAGACCAGACATTTATCTTTGGGATGGACACGGCGTTTTAAAAAGTTACCACGTCGATCATTAAGTGTTCTGCGCTCTTAGGGGAGGATTTCATACGATCCTGAAGTCTTTACTGCTTCGCCGATATTAGACGCCGCTTACAGACGTGCAGATATTTGACAAAAATTTTAAAAAAACGATAATAAAAATAAAAAAAAACTGCTGGTGGGAAATGAAATTATATTATATTTCCACCCCCCCCCACAGATGCTGTTAAAGTTCACGGGCAACTTAATTCATCTACTTGACTGTCAGTGTATTGCCTTTATGTGCAAACTAAAGAAACATCGAGGAAGACTCTCAGCCGAGCCGGATCTCCCGCCACTTTCCTGTGTATCCCCCCACAAGATACCCCCCCCCCTGCCGCGACGACGACGACGACAACAACAAAAAAATATGGCGTTTATAGGGATCAATAAATTAAGACCATTTTGAAAATATATCTCTAAGTCGAGAGTTAAAGAGACGATAGATAGAATTAAAATATTACTATATTTTTATATATATATATATATTTATATTTATATAGATAGCATTTTTTTTTAACCATAAAATTGTCTCTTGCTGGATAATGTAGCGTCTCACATTCCCGGACCGTTTGGCTACCAACGCAGGAGGCTACAGCGCTGTCCTCCGTAACTGGCAGGAAAAGGGCTCGATCTACAACATTGTCGATTTGCAATCTCTTAGCGTGAAGGAGGAAAGGGTTAAACGTGAACATAGAAAGTGACGGCAGATAAGAGCCGTTCGGGCCCTTTCGGTCTGCCCATTGCTCGCGCATGTTTCACAGAAGAAAGTGCATGTTTTATAAGTTAAGCTTGCAGAGTTAATGACGTTCATGGTTTACCCAGAAGCCTTTGCCACAGGAGTGTTGTTTGCACACAAAGAACGAAACAGAAAAAACACATTTACATAAAAGGCACACTCTTTCCGCCCGTCTCCCCCCCCCCCACTTCACCTCCTTTTGGTTGGCCCAGGGAAACTCAACCGGCTCGGTTGTGCAAGTAGGACTCCTTTTGTGTCACGAACATTCTACTGATTAAATAAAAAAAAATATATATGAAGTTCCATAGAATTAAAAAATAAAATAAAAGAATAAAATCACATTTCTATTCAATTCTTGATATTTCTTTTTGTGAAAAAAAATGGCTTTTCGCAGCAAGCGTAAAAATAGAAACGAAACTCGATTTCCTTGTTGCATCCGTTTGAAGCGGAAAGGAAAAGAAAATGTAGAAAATAAAAATATTAAAAAATAAAATAAGTTAGTTTTTTTTTTTTTTTTTTTTTAAGAGCATGTTGTAACTTTCTTATTGGCAACAAACTCCTATTCTGTGCAAAGTATCTGAATCTACAGTAATTGTGTTTGTTCCCCTTGAGAATACAAAAAATAATAATAATAAAAAAAAATAAAACAAAAATAAAATAAATATGAAATTTGAAAAAAAAAAAATTTTTTGATCTCCATGTAAAACAGTTTTTTTTCCCATTGTTATTATAGAAGTTTTTATTTTTATTCCAGCAGAGTTCACGAATCCACAGGAGTTGTGATGTCGGAGAACTCAGTCTGTTCCGTTTGTCCTTCCTGCATTGCGTCGTCCGCTCCGTCTTCGTGAGTCTCGGGGGGGTTTTGGATCTCGGCGGCTTCCACAGGACTGCCGCACTCCTCGTCCTCGATCCCGCTGTTCCTGTCCTTATCGGAATCTTCCGCCTCCTCCTCCAGGGTGAGTTCAAACTGAAACTTTTCAATGCAAGCCTCCTCATCTTTGTCGGGGTCATCTGGTGGCGGAGAGGGGCTCTGGGGGATCATGCCTTGGTACCAATCCCTGTTGTCCTCCAATGTGTCTAGAATATCCTGAGCATCCGGGTGTACCAGATCTGACCAGGTCTCCCACAGAGGGTGCACAATGTAGTCGATAAAGCCCACCTGTTGGTTACAAGAAATGCACATGCTTCAGACATCATTATTTATAAGTAATTTTAAAAGTTAAGGACTCGTCACCTAACAATGGTTGAGTATATTTTATAAAGACATGTCCATGTTCCTATTTAGAGCTCGGCCGGCCCTGAATAATGTATGCTTAAATCAGTGAACGTTCTCTTTCCTCATTGAATTATGCAGTATACAGGGCTGGTTCTGCCCTTCACACTGGCGAAACTTGGCAGAGCTGCCCCTTCATAATGAATGGCGACGTAAGAGAGTAGAAACGACAACTCTCCTGCTGACTCGCCGTTTAGTGAATAAACTCCATTGAGATTTTTTCCCTCTGCTCAATCACGCAGAGGTCACCAGGCTCGGTGAGAATGGCTCTTCATGGATCTAAAGCTGAATCTGACGATGTTTTCCACCTTTGGTCACTGACTAAAGTCCGCTCACTTTGAGATCTAGGTGCTTTAAGGCGTCCTCTATAAATGTGAACGGAAGGGAAGCAGCTGAGTATTAGAATATGTAATATTTCCGAGGAGATACGTGAGGGTCGTCCTGAAGCTTTGCACCCTAAATGACCAGTTTTTTAAAACTTTTATGGTTTCCAGATGAAATGTGGTGAATATTCGCTCGGCCGACCGCCCCAACCCGTTATATCAGGAGTATGTCTGTATTTTCTTCAGAAGTCCCATTACCGTCATAAACGCCAGTATTCCTGATCGCTCTGTTATGCTGCCTTCCTATTGTGTCCTGAGTAGCCCAGCGCATGCGCGAAGAATTTCCTTTAAGCTCTCTATGCCTTGTTACCATGACAACTACTTGAATGGTTTTATTAATCCTAGTATCTTTGTCAAAAATGTTTAATTAGCGGCATATATATATATATATATATATATATATATATATATACACACAGGGTTACTGATATCAAAACCGTCTCCAGAGATCTGATGTCGCAAAAACACCCAGCTCTGTGTCCGTGGAGCAAAACAGGTTCTGGATTGTAAATATAAGAGACCCGATTAGAACATGCTGTTCTAGCTTTTCAATTGGTAACAGACCTGGAATATTCTTAATGTCTGTAATAGAGTGAGTATGTTCTGAAAGATGAACTACCCAGAACATTCTATGGATGACTCCTCCGCAACAACTTAACCAGAACATTCTGCGGGATGACCTTCAGCGATAACTTAAACCAGAACATTCTGGAGACAGCAGGGAACTGACATGGCTCCCTTTGAAGGTGCGTGGTGGTTATTGCTGGATGTATCAGATCATTAATCCCATACTAACAGTCATTCTTAGTAATAAATTCTACCAGGATACTGGATATCGTCCTTGTATCATTCACCACACTCTCTACAAGGTCCACGTCTTCTGCTGGATGCCAAGGACTGTCGATGACCTCTTACCTGTGATTTCTCCACGGAGGCGGTGTGCTTGTCACACATGGGGCTGATCTCCATTCCTCGCTCTCGTTCCTTGTCCCCCTGCCTGAAGAACTCCTCCAGAATGCGGTCGGTCCACTGGCGGTAAAGCTCCAGAGGCTTGGTCGGGTTGCTCAAGTCAGCACAGTGTACCATGTTACGGAGGACCTATAGCACAACAATGCAGAAATATCATCTGGTTCAAAGGTGCATTGTTCCTTCCTAAAACCTCATTCATGAAAGACATTGCAATTAACGCCACTCAGCCCTCTGATTTAAAGCGGGATCCAGACCGCCTTGCCTCACAGAACGGTGGGGAAACCCAAAAATCCTCAATCACGTCCTACAATTGTATTGTTTTCTTTTAATCCGATGGAAATGTTAATTTCTGCAGCCCAGGCGGATACAGACGGTTGTACCTTTGGTCTGTTGCGGAGCTCGGTGGACATTACCTGTATCCGGTCCGTGTAGTTATCTAGCAGCAGCACACCAGAACTCGTTACTTTTTTGGTCTCCACCATGGTCTTCAGGTCGGCGAGCAAGCTCATGTGTTTGGACATATCTGTCGCCAGGACCTGAAAGACACAACAGGATCAGAAACCAAAGAAATGTCATTAACGATATTACACGGCTATTCTATGCTTCCTTTGGATCTCTCACACCTTTAAATCGCTTTTATGCTACCGGTTTATTCTTAAGGAACAGTTTGTCTGGCTTTCTTTCCTTCCTTCACACCATCTCTGTTGGGAGTTGGTTCCATGTAATATTTATAGTGCAGGAAAGCAGCTGCGTATACAAGTTACACTCGCTCTGATGGTGTCAGATCAGCTACATGCTGTACTATCGTTGCCTGAAATGTTTCCAGCGAGCCGTTCATCGATTCCCGCTCCCGGGGTTTCACAGCAGAGGATGCAGCAGCCGCCGGCGTTGCTCGCAAAAACGATTTCCGTGATCACGGCAGTCACTTTGGTATCCGATCTTAAACTATTTTGTCTCCATGAAAGCTTGCACTTAACGGCTCCTCGTAGTAACCAGACATCCCAAAAATACTGTATATTCATCAAGGGGCAACCAACAGGGCAAAGCCAACCCCCACGAAGCTCAGCCAGCAGGGAACGCTACATTCAGCCTATTGAAAGCCTTGGCAACCCCTGGCTTAATCTTTAAAACCTATGTGATATAGTGAAAAATCTATAGGTTGCGTTAAATATCTTTTATTATTGTATAGTAGAGTATTTTGGTCCCTCTGTCCTCCTCTCTCCTGATTTCTGTACATATTGAAGAAGACCCCACGGCGAGGCTGATCATGGGGAAGAGGTCTGGGCTAGCTGACACATATGTACATATACACGGCCCCCCATACCATGTCGATCACCATCTTCCTCATTGATTGTCGCTGCCGCTTGGTCAGGTTCTGGAAGATGTCGCAATTCTCTTCCTGCAGCAGCTTAAAACCCACAGCCAGGTGGTGATTCTCCAAAACCGACTCGTCGTTGTACATCAAAGCCAGCTCCGAATCTGCGGGACGGAAAAACACGAGTGTGATGCGAGTATACGAATTTATTAACCCAAAACACCCTTGCCAGGTGTTCCTGTGCCCTGCCGTCATCGCACTGGAGTGGACCTCGCTGGTTTGGTTTATTCCACCAAGGCAGGGCTTGGTTTGGTTTCTACAAACATACATTTTAGGCCATAAAAACTTGACGTTTTTCCCAGGCTCGTAAAACACTAACGGGGATAGAATTATTAAAAAAAAACAAAAACAAAGAAAAAAAGCCTATGGGCACAAAGAAAAATGCAGAAAAAAAGGTCAGAGGAATTAAGTCTGTCTGCCGCTTTGTGTTATTACAGGACAGATGTTCTGAGTCGAGACAATTCTGTGCGGCGGATTTCCTCGTGACACAGGACGCAAGCTCTTCCGAAAGCGGAACACGGTGGATCCACTTACTTGTATTAATAAGAAACTGATTAGAAACGCCGGGATGGTCTACGTCATGGATGGCAGCTGCAAATAAAGCAGCCAGGATCTCCAGATCTGTAAACACCGCCTAGCAGGGAGACGGAGAGAGGAGAAAACGATTCCGTTAACCAGTTCCAGCCATACAATACACATTGTACATGAGCATACATGTAGCCAAAAGGGCAATGTTGGGTTTCCAGCGAGATGGCCATATGGGGGCCAGGGGTCCACAGACTCGTTTCTCATTAGACATGTGTACTCGGTATGGTCCGTAAGTCAATGTATCGGTCACCACGATACAAAACAGAAAAGACAAAGTCCAGCAAAAATAAAAAATTGATAATGAAACCAAGATCTGTGGACTTTGTAGCGGTGTTTGCTGTACACGGACAGGTGTGGTGTATCGTTACGAATGACATCATGGTTGCTAGCCGCGGGTGTTTCGGCGGTATATTATTAATACTTGATGTCCGTGATGTCGTGCCGGGCTGGGAAGAGGCTGTTCATACAGCCAGCGCTACGCTGGAGACCTGGCCCTAAGACCACCTCTGCTTGGGGTAGGCTTGGGAGTCTCCAGCAACTACATCGAAACAGCGGACCATCCTTATCTCAGTCCTTCTGAGGAGATTATCCAAATAAGACTCTCAAACGTCACTAAACCGGGTTTCAAAAGACCAGAAGGACTTGTAAGGACTCCGATCATCTATGTATCCCGACCTGGCCGACTAGCTGCTGGTGGATCTAATAATTCAGGCCACCTCCTAACCCAGAATAACCCAGAACCCATAACCCATAACCACGGCCCGCGCGGACAATAGGATGCTGAAAAAAGGTTCCCGCTTACATCGAGCGCTGGCGTGGACAGGAGGACGTGCGTGGACTGCATGACGTCGGCCGCGTGCAAGCTGTTGTGGTACGCCACGTCTGCGTGGTAGTGGTCTTCCAGAGTCATGATGTACGTGATCAACGTGTCCACCGGTATCTTGAACGTTTTCAGTAACTCTCTCTCCTGTGAAAAACAAATTCAAATAAGAACCTGAGTGCAGTCAACACTTCTTTAGTAATTTACAAAGCACACATACACCATGCACAGTAACACACGTGTGTAACGTGTTACGGGCCAGCCGGTGAACATGTGGCAGCATGAGTTTAGTAAATGAGACATCTGCTTGCGCCGTCGGTGTGCTGGGTACGGTTACAGGCGTATCTTGTTACTAGGCCTCACTGTTTACACCATACATTATTGATATTTGGGGGGGTGATAGGGATGGCCGGGGTATATAATCCGGGAAGCTCCCTGCACTCTGAGGGGGTCTCTACAACCTAACATCGCCAGCTACGTTGCCTGTAGACACAGCTTTAATGATTTGATTCTATCTCATGCGCGGCGCCCAATTCCGTTGGGAATTCTGTTTGCCGGCGCCGGTTTCTGCACCCGGAACGATAGAGCGGCACAGGAATCACAATATTCTTACCTGAAATATGGTGTACATTATACAGCTGAGAGGCCGGTTATTGGAATACTCCGCCACCCGGAATATATTAAGGCCCCACTTGTTTAAATTATCCAATTCCTGAGAATAAAGAGACAATAGAAAAACACGTTATGGATTACGGTGAAGACGTGAGCGGAGCATCAGCCTCTCTCCATCCGCCTCCCTCGGGTCCAGAGAACACCAGAGTATTTCTCAACCAGCCTGGAGGTCTCACAGGGCTCTAACTCAGTTTTGGGACCCGAAGATAAATCGATAGCCCCGTAGCCATCGATTAGCTATAGCCAGCGAGATATCAGATTCGGAAGGAATTGTTCGGCTTTTCCCGGGCCGTGATTGGATGTCACTGCAATGCGGGGTCTTCTCTACTGCGGGACTTTCTGACACCAACCTCCTAAAGGTCTTTTCCCGAAGTAACGCCGCGGGACTCCAGTAGGGATACAGCGGTCTCTGCTTCTTCTTACCATACGGTAATATTACCAAATACATCTGATCCTGAAAACTCCACGGAATCCTGCAGCCAAGCCCAACTCTGCACGAAGTTAATATAAAGCCTAATCCAGACCTTACTTACTTCCACAACCCTTACTCTGATCATACTCTACACCGATCTTATCTTCTATACCTTCTAAACCCCGATGTGCTCGTATCCTCCTCCTACATGGTTACGTCACCCCGTACTATAACAGTGTCTCCTTTTGTCAGCTCTTACGGTGCACCCACCTGGCCAAGAGGCTCTTCTTGGTCTGTCTTCACTCCAAAGCGAGGGACGGTGGAGTTGGTTAAACTGGAGCTGTGCATGAGCTTCTTAACTCCGCTTATTTGGCACATTGGCTCCTGCTTCTTCTTCTTCTCTCTTTCCTTCTGCGTCGGGGACGGGATTTCCACATCGTTCTGTTTATCTGCGAGGAACAACCGAGACGTCTCTCAGAAGCCGGGGAGAAAACGTGGCGGCACAAAAACAAGACAAGGTGAGGAGCACAAGCTGCCTGCACCCAAGCCGCCTCACTCCGCTACCGGCTTCGTTTTAAGGACTTTACCTGCCCTCTCCGACATTGAGATGCTAAGCCTTAGAGAACGGCTTCCGAGGGACAGAATAAATTGTCTCTCGAGGGTCTCCATCAGGTACAGCCAAGCGCGTGGATGGCGGGTGCTGCTTTGGGAAGTGAGGCGTTGGTGCGTTGGGGAGCGCGTTTTAAAGGATAGAGAGAGAGAGGTGTACGTTACAGGAACAGCTGCCCTGTCCTTCCGCAGATTCTCTTTACGGGAAGCTTCATGAAATCGGCCAGATTTATCAGCTCGGTAAACTGTAAACTCAGTAAAGGCTATAGCGGGAAGATTTAAGCGCGCAAACTCGGGCGAGTGACGGTAAAGTGACGAAATCCACGGCGCCACATTCAGAGATCTGATTTACTCAACCTTTATCGCATTAAAACAGACAAATCCCACTTTCTTGAGCATATTAGCAGGTACTGATCGTAAGGGTTAACCACCCCACCTACCACGCAGGTGCCTCATTCATGGCGTCCAGAGAGGGCTCCATGTTACGCAATACAGCCACGTTCGGACGCGGCACAGTTGGGGTCATTTGACGTAGTCAAATACATGGCCGATATTTAAGCCTCAGATGGATTCCTCAAAGATAAACTTGCCATTAATGAATAGAGACTAAACGGGAGGCCAATCATGAAGAGGTGAACTGCATGCTGGGATACATCATCATCATCATGGAACACCGTGACGACACGAAGGGGGTAACGGGATGACCCCTTTTCTGTCCTCCTTTGGTAATATTAAAGGGTGACTCAGGGTCGTCGGGGGATGAGAACATAACAGGAGATGCCGCGTGTAAACATTTGTGCCACGGGAAGCATCACAACTACCTGCTCACCCAAACAACCAAGAGCTGGGACCAGTAGGGTGACTCCATTTCCCCGCCAGTGACACCCCTGCTTCAGGCCTGCCGTCAAATACTCGAGCCCAACAAACACGCAGCAGTGTTTTGGTTCTTAATATAACCTGGAGCGTTCCCCTGTTCTTCCGCCATTAAACCGAGGCTGCGGAATGAATCAAAGAACGCATCGGTAGACGCGTGTGAATTACCAGCAGCGGGGTTGTCTCCTTCTGAAGGAGACCCCTCGGCCCCAAACAGCAGGGGGATGGTGTCTTTACGTTGCCTACAGACCTCCTCTCCTCGGCTCATTCTATTTTCGAACCGGTGCCAAAACGAGGAAAGAAGGGGGTTGGATGCGCGACCTCAATGTCCGAGTAAAACGAGTCCCGCGTCAGGAAGCTGCCACTAAGATGGAAATATATATATATTTAATATATGCCTCTGACCTAATGTCTTCTACATTGTAAGCTCCTTGGGGCCTTCTGTTTCTATAGGCCCAAACTGTTTTGTGATTTAATGCTTGTCCTGTTTATCCATTGTACAGGGCTGCAGAATATAAAGCAATACAAAATAATAATAAATGCCCTATAGGGGGCAAAGGGCTGCTTCCTTCTTCAGGACAGTTAGCTGCTCTTGGAGACCTAAACCAGAATGTGGCTCTTTCTTCCTGCGATGTCTTTCTTTATCACAAGATAAAATGTATCAGAATCACCTGTCACCTGTATTCAAGCAGGGCTTCATTTACTTGTAATAAAAAAAACCCTGAACTGCGTGGCTCACATAACCCTTACATCCCCCAAAAAACCCCATCTCCAAGATCTTTAAATCGCCGTAATCCCTATACTTAAGAAGTACTAACAAACTTTAATTGGTGCCGGCGAGCGGAATGAAGACTTCTGTTAATCCTTAGATTCGGACTAAAAGCTAAAAAAAAAAAGTCTCTCTCCAGTCGACTGAAATAAACGACAAAGGAATCGGCGCTCTCCGGGGTCCCCAGATCCGGCCGGGGGGATGGAGCAGAACGTTCCCACAGCTGGGACTTTTTAAAGGAGGACTAAACATACATTAAGAGCAGCAAGACATGAATAATAGAGCTCTTTGCATCATCCCCACGTCAGAGCTTTATTAATACACGATGGGATTACCGCCGGCAACTGGAAACTTTCCGTACGCGTGAGAAAAGAGAACAAAACCTCTGACCTTCTCATTACATCCTGCCGAGGTCATACGGGGTAATGGGAGGAGCTACAGGGAGGAGTTATATGGAGTAATGGGAGGAGCTACAGGGAGGAGTTACACAGAGTAATAAGAGGAGATACAGGGAGGAGTTTTATGGAGTAATGGGAGGAGCTACAGGAAGGCGTTACACAAAGTAATAAGAGGAGATACAGGGAGGGGTTATATGGAGTAATAAGAGGAGATACAGGGAGGAGTTTTATGGAGTAATGGGAGGAGCTACAGGGAGGAGTTACACAAAGTAATAAGAGGTGATACAGGGAGGAGTGTTATGGAGTAATGGGAGGGGTTATACAGAGTAATGGGATGAGATACGAGTAATGGGAGGAGTTACAGGGAGTGTTATATGAATAATGGGAGGAGTTACAGGGAGGGTTATCTGAAGCATTATATGTTGCAATGGGAGGAGTTACAGGGAGGGTTATATGTTTTAATGGGATGGGTTACAGGGAGGCTTATAAAAGTAATGGGAGGAGCTACATGGAGGGTTATATAGCATAATTGGAGGTTCCATCCAATGAGCAGAGACTGTTGCCACTATATTTATTACCAAACAATTCTGTTTATTCCCATAGACCTGCTCTATAAACACTGTAAACGGCACAGTTATTTCTGTCCCTCACATTCATGACCTTGCCTTTATCTGCGCAGAATGACATCTATAACTTATCCATTAGTCTAAACATCCTACCGATAAAGGAATAAAAATATAGAACGAAAGTAAAAAACAAACCCCACAAACCAAAGCTGAACCCGTGCATGCGCTGGTGTCATTAACTGTGTGATACCCGGGAACATGTGCTTTCGGACAGAAGCGTGACCAAATGTGACTAGGCTACAAGTCTCGCAGAACCGCTCCTTTTCACCTAGCCGGCCCATATGTGCGGAGAGACTTGCGGAGCTAGGTGAGGACCTTCCGTAGAAGAAGGCGCTCTGCTCGCCATTAGATCCTGTCCAACGGGTGGCGGAGGCCATAACCCAGTCCTACGAGTCTCTCTGGGCCAGCATAAAAGTGAAGGCTGGTATCCGTGGCAACTGCATCACCCCACTAAAGAGGAGGAAAACATAGGGAAAAGAGGTGTCTTACCTCCTAGAAACATGGATCATTTCTGTCAAAGGCAAACGTTAGTCTGGATTAAGGTTTATCAGAAGGCGTTCCATCACAGGGAACAGACGGGGTTTGATACGCGCAGTGACAGATGTAAGAATGAAATATATTTTCACGTGTTTCTAGAGGCTATCAATGAGGTACCAATGCTAGTTCTACAACAAAAAAAGGAATATAGATAAAAAAAGTACTTCAAGTACTCATCAGTAGGAGAGCATGGGGGGGTGAGTGGGGTATACTAGGGAACCATAACCCCCAGGATGCTTTAATTCATTCCCTGCCCCAATGTGCACAGGAAATTATTATTCATTTCGTTATTTTAAGGGAGAGATGGGTGATGGTTGTCTTATTTTTTTTTTTGAGTTTCAGGAGAGGACATGAAGGGTTTCATTCAACTTGCATGCCCTTGACTAAAACATGCAACACGCAAAGTCACAAACCACTGCATGCACTGCGTGAAGAAGATGCGACTTCAGTTCAGTCTGGTGTTAACCCTTAAATCAACTTCTTAGTAAATACATCCAGTTGTGGTTTTAAATTACAGATCGGCCAAACACAACACAGTACCTAATCTACCCACAAAAATGGCAGACAATCAGCCATCAAATGTATCTCAAGAACCACATGTCCACCAAGACTGATCCCCAGCGGATGGAGGGATGGATGGAGGGATGGATGGAGGGATGGATGGAGGGATGTCTAAGCTGCATTATACAGAATGACTGAACATGGGAAAGAACTGGCAGGACCAACGTAAAATACAGGAGATATAGGAGATGTCAAAAGCAGATATACCAGTGGTGTTAAACAGGCTCTAAATGATAACTGATACTCCAGTGTTACACACCTGATCACAATCAATTCATCCCTATATGCTATAAGTCTGGTGCTCCTCGAAAGCATATTAGACACGTCACAGAACCAAGAGACGGACTGGGAATAAATAACCCAATTTACAGGACACTGATACTCAGGAACCATACCAGTTGCTGGATGAACATGGTATTTAAGACAATGATTCCATGAACAACATGCTTAAATGTCACACACGGTGCAGAGACAGTGGCTTAAACACCCAGAGGGAAAACAGACTCACCAAGAAAGGTGTTGGAGATGTATTCTGAGACCTGGTTCCCTGATCGGCTCATTTCAGACAGGTGGGAGAGCTCACGGTTCAGCATTCTTTTGAACTGAAAAGAGTTTAGAAATGAATATGGATTATTAATGAGTATATCAAGAAATGAGGCTACTACTGGGGTTCATTTCTATTACATTATACACAGTGCGGGGCTCCTCTGGGGTGGATCCCAGTAATACATGTATTTATACAGCTCCTTTCTGTTACATTATACACAGTGTGGCCCCTCTGGGGTGGATACCAGTAACACCTGTATTTATACAGCTCCTTTCTGTTACATTATACACAGTGCAGGGCCCTCTGGGGTGGATCCCAGCAACATCTGTATTTATACAGCTCTTTTTTGTTACATTATACACAGTGTGGCCCCTCTGGGCTGGATCCAGTAATACCTGTATTTATACAGCTCCTTTCTGTTACATTATACACAGTGCAGGGCCCCTCTGGGGTGGATCCCAGCAACATCTGTATTTATACAGCTCTTTTTTGTTACATTATACACAGTGTGGCCCCTCTGGGCTGGATCCAGTAATACCTGTATTTATACAGCTCCTTTCTGTTACATTGTACACAGTGCGGGGCTCCTCTGGGGTGGATCCCAGTAATATCTGTATTTATACAGCTCCTTTCTATTACATTATACACAGTGCGGTCCCCTCTGGGGTGGGATCCCCGTAATATCTGTATTTATACAGCTCCTTTCTGTTACATTATACACAGTGCGGGGCCCCTCTGCGGTGGGATCCCAGTAATATATGTATGACCCTCTATGGGGTGGGATCTCAGACTGAATTAATGGAACAGAAGACATTTAAAATATACAGAAAGGATGAAACACATGTTCTGCAGCCTCACACAACCCTCCGGCATACACACTAGTAAAACAATTGTAGCAAATACTGAATGTTCCGTCTTCTTCAATATAACTGTATCTGTATCTAAACGTATAGATTACAGCACATTACAGATAATGTAACATATACTCAGCATCATTGTACGGTGGTAATTTGTCAGTCCGGCGTACCTTGATGTAGCCCCAGGATACGGAGCGCAGGTAATTGGTATCCGGCATGGTGAGAAGGTGATGGTTGTGCCCAGGGTAGTATACGTTCCACAGAGACAGGACCGGTCCCCCGTTTACACCATCAAACCCCCCCTCCTATCTCCCCATTCCCAGTGTCTCCGCTCTGCGTTATTTGGCTTCCTTGCTTTATTGGTATTACATTCTCCTTTCCTGCCTGACAGTTCTGGATTTTTTGTGCCTCCCCCCTCTCTTATTTATCGCTTCCCTATATCTGAAGTCTTTCTATCCTAAGTTCCTGAACCTGGCTACCTCTCTTATGGTTTCCTTCATCTGTCCACTCTGTCCTGCGTGTTCTGTCCCCTCTGCCCTGCCTGCGTGTTCTGTCCCCTCTGCCCTGCCTGCGTGGTCTGTCCCCTCTGTCGCCTGCTCTCTGAGAGGTTTCTCCTCTCCGTCCCCTTCTCCCTGGGGGGTTTCTCCTTCTGTCCCCTTCTCCCCGTGGGTTTCTCCTCTCTGTCCCCTTCTTCCCGAGGGGTTTCTCCTCTCTGTCCCCTTCTCCCCGAGGGGTTTCTCCTCTCCCTCCACCCTGAGGGGTTTCTCCTCTCCGTCCCCTTCTCCCCAAGGGATCACTCCTCTCTCTCCCCCTCTCGTTGAGGGGTCTGTCCTCCCTCTCCTCCCTCTTGCTGGGGAGTCTCTCTGCTTTGTCCACCCTCTGGTGAGGGGTCACTCCTCTCCCAGTGAGTAGTCTCTTCTCTCTGTGTTATTCAGCTCCTTGTCCGTCCCTGATCCTGCTATAACTCACCCTCTTCCTCTCTGTCAGCTTATCCTGTAACTTTACCATCCTGCATTTCCCTCGTACAACCCCTCCCGGGAATCCCCTCTCCACCCACCACTCTTTTAAAACATCAGGAAGGACGGGTTAGAGCCTACAATGGGTCAAGTTACCAGTTAAGGTGGAGACTTAATGCATCCACTAGTGCCAGAAAAATGATGCTGAGTATCTATTAGACTTGGGTCTTCGTGTCGGAAAAAATCGTATTCCACAAATATCCTCCCTGTTCTTGTGTTCGGTTTGGGTGAATATTCGTGTACATTCTTCGTGTCCGTTGTTTTTCTTCGTTTTTTGCCATTTTTTGTAGAAGAGGTTAATACGGGGTTAACGCGGTATGCACTACGCAGCAGCTTTGGCGCCAGGATTTTAAATGTCTGTAAGAGCAACTCTATTGGTCGCTGGCAGGGGCCTCCTCTGCCATCAGCCAATGTACCTGCACTTCAGTGGTTGATGGCAGACGAGCCCCCTGCTGGCGACCAATAGAGTCCCTCGTACAGACTTTTAAAATCCTGGTGCCTCAACTTGGCCAAGAGAGACCACTGGTCTCCCCGCTCCAAGAGTTAAAGGTCCGTACGAACGACCAATAGAGTCTCTTGCACGGACATTTAACTCTCGGAGGGGGAAGACCATAGTCTCCCCAGGCCAAGTTGCGCTGTCAGGAGTTAAAGGGTCGAGCGAGTGAGTCTATTGGTTGCCTGCAGGGTCCTCCTCTGGCATTTACCAATTGGTTGATTGGTAGATGCCCCTGCAGGTGACCAATAGAGTACTTTGCAAGGCCCTTTAACTCCTGATGATGAACCTACGGACTTCGGGAGATTAGTAAACGAAGACGAACACGAAGATTCTTTATGTTCGTATGTTCCGTATTCGGGCTGAACAACGCACCCTTCGTGTTCATTTTCATGTTCGCCCCAATGCTATTGCACAAGTCTAGTATCTATACCCCGCGCTGTATAATAATACCGAGTATCTATACACTGATAATGATAACCCGGCGCTGTATAATAATACCGAGTATCTATACAC